>CM054058.1:453375727-453461362 GCA_028641055.1 Alopecurus myosuroides | reverse complement strand
GAGCAAGAAATTTACTAATAAAAAACCTAGTTAAGTTATTTGAACAAGAATTCTACTAGGAATGAATTTAGAATTAAATTTTAAGCAAGAAATTTACTAATAAAAAACCTAGTTAAGTTATTTGAACAAGAATTCTACTAGGAATGAATTTAGAATTAAATTTTAAGCAAGAAATTTACTAATAAAAAACCTAGTTAAGTTATTTGAACAAGAATTCTACTAGGAATGAATTTAGAATTAAATTTTAAGCAAGAAATTTACTAATAAAAAACCTAGTTAAGTTATTTGAACAAGAATTCTACTAGGAATGAATTTAGAATTAAATTTTAAGCAAGAAATTTACTAATAAAAAACCTAGTTAAGTTATTTGAACAAGAATTCTACTAGGAATGAATTTAGAATTAAATTTTAAGCAAGAAATTTACTAATAAAAAACTAGTTAAGTTATTTGAACAAGAATTCTACTAGGAATGAATTTAGAATTAAATTTTAAGCAAGAAATTTACTAATAAAAAACCTAGTTAAGTTATTTGAACAAGAATTCTACTAGGAATGAATTTAGAATTAAATTTTAAGCAAGAAATTTACTAATAAAAAACCTAGTTAAGTTATTTGAACAAGAATTCTACTAGGAATGAATTTAGAATTAAATTTTAAGCAAGAAATTTACTAATAAAAAACCTAGTTAAGTTATTTGAACAAGAATTCTACTAGGAATGAATTTAGAATTAAATTTTAAGCAAGAAATTTACTAATAAAAAACCTAGTTAAGTTATTTGAACAAGAATTCTACTAGGAATGAATTTAGAATTAAATTTTAAGCAAGAAATTTACTAATAAAAAACCTAGTTAAGTTATTTGAACAAGAATTCTACTAGGAATGAATTTAGAATTAAATTTTAAGCAAGAAATTTACTAATAAAAAACCTAGTTAAGTTATTTGAACAAGAATTCTACTAGGAATGAATTTAGAATTAAATTTTAAGCAAGAAATTTACTAATAAAAAACCTAGTTAAGTTATTTGAACAAGAATTCTACTAGGAATGAATTTAGAATTAAATTTTAAGCAAGAAATTTACTAATAAAAAACCTAGTTAAGTTATTTGAACAAGAATTCTACTAGGAATGAATTTAGAATTAAATTTTAAGCAAGAAATTTACTAATAAAAAACTAGTTAAGTTATTTGAACAAGAATTCTACTAGGAATGAATTTAGAATTAAATTTTAAGCAAGAAATTTACTAATAAAAAACCTAGTTAAGTTATTTGAACAAGAATTCTACTAGGAATGAATTTAGAATTAAATTTTAAGCAAGAAATTTACTAATAAAAAACTAGTTAAGTTATTTGAACAAGAATTCTACTAGGAATGAATTTAGAATTAAATTTTAAGCAAGAAATTTACTAATAAAAAACCTAGTTAAGTTATTTGAACAAGAATTCTACTAGGAATGAATTTAGAATTAAATTTTAAGCAAGAAATTTACTAATAAAAAACCTAGTTAAGTTATTTGAACAAGAATTCTACTAGGAATGAATTTAGAATTAAATTTTAAGCAAGAAATTTACTAATAAAAAACCTAGTTAAGTTATTTGAACAAGAATTCTACTAGGAATGAATTTAGAATTAAATTTTAAGCAAGAAATTTACTAATAAAAAACCTAGTTAAGTTATTTGAACAAGAATTCTACTAGGAATGAATTTAGAATTAAATTTTAAGCAAGAAATTTACTAATAAAAAACCTAGTTAAGTTATTTGAACAAGAATTCTACTAGGAATGAATTTAGAATTAAATTTTAAGCAAGAAATTTACTAATAAAAAACCTAGTTAAGTTATTTGAACAAGAATTCTACTAGGAATGAATTTAGAATTAAATTTTAAGCAAGAAATTTACTAATAAAAAACCTAGTTAAGTTATTTGAACAAGAATTCTACTAGGAATGAATTTAGAATTAAATTTTAAGCAAGAAATTTACTAATAAAAAACCTAGTTAAGTTATTTGAACAAGAATTCTACTAGGAATGAATTTAGAATTAAATTTTAAGCAAGAAATTTACTAATAAAAAACTAGTTAAGTTATTTGAACAAGAATTCTACTAGGAATGAATTTAGAATTAAATTTTAAGCAAGAAATTTACTAATAAAAAACCTAGTTAAGTTATTTGAACAAGAATTCTACTAGGAATGAATTTAGAATTAAATTTTAAGCAAGAAATTTACTAATAAAAAACCTAGTTAAGTTATTTGAACAAGAATTCTACTAGGAATGAATTTAGAATTAAATTTTAAGCAAGAAATTTACTAATAAAAAACCTAGTTAAGTTATTTGAACAAGAATTCTACTAGGAATGAATTTAGAATTAAATTTTAAGCAAGAAATTTACTAATAAAAAACCTAGTTAAGTTATTTGAACAAGAATTCTACTAGGAATGAATTTAGAATTAAATTTTAAGCAAGAAATTTACTAATAAAAAACCTAGTTAAGTTATTTGAACAAGAATTCTACTAGGAATGAATTTAGAATTAAATTTTAAGCAAGAAATTTACTAATAAAAAACCTAGTTAAGTTATTTGAACAAGAATTCTACTAGGAATGAATTTAGAATTAAATTTTAAGCAAGAAATTTACTAATAAAAAACCTAGTTAAGTTATTTGAACAAGAATTCTACTAGGAATGAATTTAGAATTAAATTTTAAGCAAGAAATTTACTAATAAAAAACCTAGTTAAGTTATTTGAACAAGAATTCTACTAGGAATGAATTTAGAATTAAATTTTAAGCAAGAAATTTACTAATAAAAAACCTAGTTAAGTTATTTGAACAAGAATTCTACTAGGAATGAATTTAGAATTAAATTTTAAGCAAGAAATTTACTAATAAAAAACCTAGTTAAGTTATTTGAACAAGAATTCTACTAGGAATGAATTTAGAATTAAATTTTAAGCAAGAAATTTACTAATAAAAAACTAGTTAAGTTATGATGAGGACATCCCTAACACATTTGTTATTCCTCCTATTGATGATGATGTTGCTGTTCATGAGAAGCATGATGAAGTTAGAATTGGTCCAATGACAAGATCAAGAACTAAACTATTAGAACAGCAGGTGAACTCACTCCTTTTAAATTATGATGTTTGTTCTTATGAGAATTTTATACTACCTAAATCCCTACACTTATGTATGATTCAGGTTATTGATAACACAAACATTATGGGAGGCAAGGAGCATGGAATCATGGAGCAAAACATTGGAGCACTCATGGAGGAAGATGATCATGCAAGCCCAAGGGAGGAGGAGGAGGAAGAATGAAGATTTTGGTCTGTTTGTGTTCTCTCCAAACATAAGAGACTGTCTATGGTTAGGAGAGAAGGCCCCTGCGCATGAGGATTATTCCCTCCCAACATAAGAGGCTGTCTATGGTTGGGAGAGAGTCCCCCCACGAGTCCAATAAGGCCCTGCGTGGCTAGGTTTGGCCGCACCCCCTTGTGGGTCGGTTTGTACCCCTTAGTTTGAGTCCAAACTATTCTGGTTCGAGTCCTAGTGGGTCTAGGTTTGTGCTTGCGCATCCACAGGTGTGGCCGCACCCCCTAGCCCTCTTATATACCTCTTCACCTGCGTGTGAAAGGTTAGACTACCTTTATTCATAAACCCTAGACTCCATTGTTGATTGCTTGAAGCATTCATCAGGAATTGATATTGCAAGTTTTGCGTGTTATCTGCTATTCCACTGGGAATTAGTTGATACAGGACCACTAGTAGTCAGTGGCTGCTCGTGCAAGTGTGTGGATTTACGAATATCCAAGGGATTGGTTGCTGCTGCAATTGGCATCAGGAATTAGCCGGAGAGTTCGTGGAGAGACACAAGTTATCAGATCCTTGTTATCGTGTGAGTTCATCGAGAAGATCGGGCAACCCCTTATCATCTTGGTATCAGATTTACAGGTTAACTCGGTGAGCTATCGTGATCTTATAGATTAGTTCTTGTTTTCATTACCTACCCACCGAAAAAAGCCACAAAAAATAGGATTAGTTCGAGCCATAGCCCTAGATCATCACCAACAAGTTTTAGTTGCTGTTTTGTGTTTGATTTTTGCGTTTCTTTTCTCTTTTTCTTTCGGTCTAGGTTTAGGGTTCTACGTGTTCTTCAAGTTCTTCCACGGCTGCCCACAATTTTCCATCCAAAACCCCAATCCGATCCATATATACACCCAATTCGAGTTGGTTTCGGGTTTGTACCGCGGCAGGAAAACAGCCGAAATCGCTGCCGCCACCAGCTCCTTATCGCCCTCGGATTCGGGCCGTAACGCCCTTACCAATACGCCCCCGAGCACCGCATCGCGGTTACCAAATTCGCGCACCGCGCGCTGCCGCGGCACGGAATCGGCGACTTCCTCTGCCGCGCGCTCCTGCCCTGCCGTACGCGCGCTCGCTGCCCTCGCGCCAAACCACAGCCAGGCTCTGCCTTTGGGCGCGCGCGCGAACTGCTGCCGTACGGCACAGTTTCGCAGCGTTTAGCTGCCGCGGCAGGCTGCCGTGGGCACAAAACGCCCCTTTTCCCTGCCGTGAGTCCTACCTCCTCTCGTTTCCTTTTTCCTTTTAGTTTTCGTCTACATTTTCTTTAGGATTTCGTTTCCAAACTTTGTGAACTATAGCTACTGCCTGTCTAAAGCAAATTTTAGGTACCTTTCCCAAAAGAATAGCTACCTTTTTGTTCCTTCCAGGCTGCTCAATTACATATTGTGTGTCACATTGTTAATCGTGTGCTTATTTTTGCTCCTAGTTATTTTTGGCCAGTTATAAAAGTATCAAAAAAAAAAAAAATAGAAAAACAGAAAAGAGAAAAAGAGAAAAACAGAATTGTGAAAAGAGAAAAAGGCCTAGTGATCTATTGCTATATTGTTCTTGGAGCTGTTTCACACTACTATATTGACACTTTTCCATTGAGCAATCTTGTGCCTGTGATAAATTGGAGCATAGCTATTGTCTTTCCAGAGCATTGCAATATTTCAATCCATATAATTGCATTGCCACAATTGTCTCCACTTTGGTGTGTGTTTCCTAGGTGCTATTTTTCAGTCATCACAAACAGCAAATAGGACTTGTTATTGGTGTTGTTAGGTATCCATACCAAGCCCCACTATATATCCTGCTTTGCCTTGTGTTAGCTAAAATCCCTGGGTATTCTTTTATTCACACCAAGCCATAGTACTACTGTTTGCTTGTGGTAAGTATTGCTATTCACTTTGGAACAGTAAGTTAACCTCATTGCTTTGCTGTTTTGAGTGAGTTGTGAGAGAACACCACATCCTATATTTTTGTTTTCACTAACACATTAATCCATGGACAATTCCTCTTTGGCTAGTAATGTGCAGGTGGACAAGAATGCTGGGAAACCTACTGAGGCTGCTGCTAAGAAGACTCTGGATGATCCTCTTACTTGGGGAGATCTCTCCAAATTTAGAGATATGATCAGCTCAAGAATTGATACAAAACTTGATGAATATGATGAAGTGGTAGCCACCAGAATGGATAAAAAGCTTGATGCCTATGATGAGAATTTGAGGAGGGATTTACAGCAAATGGATATTAAAATTGAGAAAGCTGCTTCTCAAGAATCTGTTGATATTATGCAAGAATCTCTCACCAATTTGACTAGGCAAATCACACAATTGACTACTCAATTAGAGCACAGAGATCATGATGATTGGGAACCAGGCCGAGTGCAAGCTTATCATGGCCGTGGTGATTTTCATGCTAGAAGAGTACAAGCTCCAAATAATAATAGAGAAGATGATGGTTTGGGCAAGCCCAAATTTTCTATTCCTCCTTTCTCTTTTGATCATGATGATGTTGAGGAATATTTGATGTGGGAGCTGAAAATTGAGAAGCTCTGGAGATTGCATGAGTACACTGAGGATAGGAAGATTAAATTGGCTTCTTCTAGTTTTGATGGTTATGCTCTATTGTGGTGGGATAATATTACCAAACTGAGGGCAGAAAATGGTGATCCTGAAGTGATTACTTGGGCTACTATGAAGCAACTCATGAGGAGCAGATTTGTGCCCAAGAATTATGTGAGAACATTATATGATAAATTGCAGCAATTGAAGCAAGGTACATTATCTGTTGATGCTTATTATAGAGAGATGGAGTTGATTCTTCAAAGGGCTAAAGTGAGAGAAGAACCAGAACATACTATGCAACGTTTTCTCTCAGGTTTGCAATTTAAAATCAGAAGCATTGTGAGGCACCTCCAATATAATGATATGAATGAATTGCTTGACCATGCTAAGGAGGCAGAAGCACAGTTAGCTGAAGAGGCAAAATTGAGTGCTAGAAGGCTGTTTTCACCTCGAAATAGTAATTTTTCTTCTCCATCATCACAGCCAGCACCTAGCCGTGGGGTTTCTACACCCAAGGCCGAGAGCACACCCTCCACCTCTAGGAGGCAAGTGCAACCAGCAGCAAGTGCTAGTGGATCCACTTCTTCCACAGCTAGAAATAGAGATATGTCTTGTCATACTTGTGGTGGAAAAGGCCACTTTAAGAGGGAATGCCCAAATAAAAAGATCATGGTTATTAATGCAGAAAATGAGTATGAAACTGGAGATGATGCTGATCCTGATGAGGAGGATGATTGTGATGAGCAAGGAGGTCCATTGGATGCTTATGCTACACATTACCCAACTATTGTTTGCTCCCAAAAAGCTGCTGCTTTGAGTGTTATTCCTTCTCCAGAAAATCAGAGGTGCAACCTTTTCCAAACCAAGGCAATTGTAGGTCCTAAAATGGCTTGCAAAGTTATTATTGATGGAGGGAGTTGCAGAAATCTTGCTAGTAAAGACCTATGTGCAAAGCTGAAATTGAAATATATTCCACACCCTCATCCTTATTATATACAGTGGCTGAGTGATAAAGGAGAGATGAAGGTGAGCTACATGGTGAGAGTTGAGTTTCAGATTGGGCCCTATACTGACACCATTGAATGTGATGTTGTGCCTATGTCTGTTTGTCACATGTTGCTTGGAAGACCATGGCAGTTTGACAGGAATGTTACACATAATGGGAGAGCAAACACCTACCAGTTGAATTGGCATGGGAAGGATATTATTTTGAGACCTATGACACCACAGCAAATTGTAAATGAGTCTCGTCAAAAAACTGAAGTGAATTTAGAAACTGAGAGTGAGAGAGAAAAACAAGAGAGTACTCCTTCTATGAGTGAAAAAAATAAGATGAGTGGTAAAAATAAAAGTGAGGGAGTGAACCTATTATGTATGCTAGCCACCAAAGAGGATCTGAGAGAGTTTGGAGAGGACCCTACTATGCTTCCTATAGTGCTCATGCACAAGGGAGAAATTTTGGTTTCTTCTGACATGACCCCTATTCCTCTTGGTGTTTCTCATGTGTTGCAGGATTTTGATGATGTTTTTCCAGAAGAGGTACCAGCAGGGCTGCCACCATTGCGTGGCATTGAGCATCAGATTGATTTAATCCCTGGAGCAACATTGCCAAACCGAGCCCCTTACAGGACTAATCCCCAAGAAACCAAGGAAATTCAGAAACAAGTGCAGGAGCTACTCGACAAAGGTTATATTCGTATTAGCTTATCTCCATGTGCTGTTCCTGTTATTTTAGTGCCTAAGAAAGATGGTACTTGGCGCATGTGTGTTGATTGTAGAGCCATTAACAACATCACTATTCGTTATCGTCATCCTATACCTCGTTTGGAGGACATGTTAGATGAATTAAGTGGTGCTGCTGTGTTCTCTAAAATTGATTTGCGTAGTGGTTACCATCAAATTAGAATGAAAGAAGGGGATGAATGGAAAACTGCTTTCAAAACAAAATTTGGTTTATATGAATGGTTAGTGATGCCTTTTGGTTTAACTAATGCACCTAGTACTTTCATGAGACTTATGAACCATGTTTTGAGAGAGTTCATTGGAAAATTTGTGGTAGTTTATTTTGATGATATTCTCATATATAGCCACAATGAAACTGAGCATGTTGATCACATTAGACAAGTCTTGCATGTTTTAAGAGCAAATCAATTATATGGTAATCTTGCTAAATGTTCTTTTTGCAAAGACAAGGTCATTTTTCTGGGATATGTTGTATCTAAACATGGCATTGAAGTTGATGAATCTAAAATTGAAGCTATTAAGAATTGGCCTATTCCAACTAATGTTAGTCAAGTGAGAAGTTTTAATGGATTGGCTGGTTTCTATAGAAGATTTGTCAAGGATTTTAGTACTCTTGCTGCACCTTTGAATGATTTAACTAAGAAGGGTGTTGATTTTACATGGGGGGTTGAACAAGATATTGCTTTTGATGAGATTAAGAACAAATTGATTTCGGCCCCATTGTTAATATTGCCTAATTTCAACAAACAATTCGAAATTGAGTGTGATGCAAGTGGTATTGGTATTGGTGGTGTGCTTATGCAAGAAAATAAACCTGTTGCTTATTTTTCTGAGAAATTGCATGGTGCCCAATTGAACTATTCTGTTTATGATAAAGAATTGTATGCACTTGTTAGAGTTCTTGAGGTTTGGAAACATTATTTGTGGCCAAAAGAATTTATCATACATTCTGATCATGAAGCATTGAGATTTTTAAAGAGCCAATCTAGCCTTAATAAAAGACATGCTAAATGGGTTGAATTCATTGAGTCATTCCCATACATAATTAAATATAAGAAAGGCAAAGATAATGTTGTTGCTGATGCTCTCTCTAGGAAAAGTATGCTATTAACTCAATTGGATGTGAAAGTTCCTGGTTTGGAGAGTGTTAAAGATTTGTATGCTCAAGATAATGATTTTAAACATGCATATGCAAATTGTACTAATGTGAAAGCATGGGATAAATTTCATTTGCATGATGGATATTTGTTTAGAGCTAACAAATTATGTGTGCCCGAGTCGTCCTTGCGTTTGTTATTGTTGCAGGAATCACACAGTGGTGGTTTAATGGGACACTTTGGGAGGGAGAAAACATTGATGATGTTGGCTGATCACTTCTATTGGCCACGTATGAGAAGAGATGTTGAGAGGTTTGTGAGACGTTGCATCACTTGCAACAAGGCTAAGTCAAAACTGAAACCTCATGGTTTATATACTCCTCTTCCTGCACCTACTACACCTTGGCAAGACATTAGTATGGATTTTGTGTTAGGATTGCCTAGGACTAAAAGAGGACATGATTCAATATTTGTGGTAGTTGATAGATTCTCTAAAATGTCACATTTTATTGCATGCCACAAGAGCGACGATGCGTCGCATGTTGCTAATCTGTTTTTCAGGGACATAGTGAGATTACATGGAGTACCCAAGACTATTGTTTCTGATCGTGATGTCAAGTTCATGAGCTATTTCTGGAAGACACTTTGGGGGAAGCTGGGAACAAAGCTGCTGTTTTCCACTACTTGTCACCCCCAAACTGATGGACAAACGGAGGTGGTGAATCGCACATTATCCACATTGCTGCGAGCCATGATTAAAAAGAACCTGCGGGAGTGGGAGGAGTGTTTGCCTCATGTTGAGTTTGCATACAACAGGGCTGTGCATTCTACCACTCAGCTATGCCCGTTTGAGGTGGTATATGGTTTCAAACCCATAACACCACTTGATTTACTGCCACTTCCTGTGGATGAGAGAGTTAATATGGAGGCTTCAAAACGAGCTGATTATGTTAAGAAGATCCATGAGAAGACCAAGGAAGCAATTGAGAAAACAGGAAGACATGTGGCTGAGAGGAGAAACAAGAAGAGGAAGGAGGTACTTTTTCAGCCCGGGGATTTGGTGTGGGTTCATTTTCGCAAGGATAGGTTTCCCCAATTGCGCAAGTCCAAGTTGATGCCCCGTGGTGCTGGTCCTTATAAAGTGCTTCACAAGATTAATGATAATGCATACACAATTGATCTTCCTGGTGATGAGTTTGGTGTGAGTCATTCGTTCAATGTTGCTGATCTTTCACCATACCATGGAGATGACCTTGATGCGTCGAGGTCGACGCCTTTTCAAGGGGGGGAGGATGATGAGGACATCCCTAACACATTTGTTATTCCTCCTATTGATGATGATGTTGCTGTTCATGAGAAGCATGATGAAGTTAGAATTGGTCCAATGACAAGATCAAGAACTAAACTATTAGAACAGCAGGTGAACTCACTCCTTTTAAATTATGATGTTTGTTCTTATGAGAATTTTATACTACCTAAATCCCTACACTTATGTATGATTCAGGTTATTGATAACACAAACATTATGGGAGGCAAGGAGCATGGAATCATGGAGCAAAACATTGGAGCACTCATGGAGGAAGATGATCATGCAAGCCCAAGGGAGGAGGAGGAGGAAGAATGAAGATTTTGGTCTGTTTGTGTTCTCTCCAAACATAAGAGACTGTCTATGGTTAGGAGAGAAGGCCCCTGCGCATGAGGATTATTCCCTCCCAACATAAGAGGCTGTCTATGGTTGGGAGAGAGTCCCCCCACGAGTCCAATAAGGCCCTGCGTGGCTAGGTTTGGCCGCACCCCCTTGTGGGTCGGTTTGTACCCCTTAGTTTGAGTCCAAACTATTCTGGTTCGAGTCCTAGTGGGTCTAGGTTTGTGCTTGCGCATCCACAGGTGTGGCCGCACCCCCTAGCCCTCTTATATACCTCTTCACCTGCGTGTGAAAGGTTAGACTACCTTTATTCATAAACCCTAGACTCCATTGTTGATTGCTTGAAGCATTCATCAGGAATTGATATTGCAAGTTTTGCGTGTTATCTGCTATTCCACTGGGAATTAGTTGATACAGGACCACTAGTAGTCAGTGGCTGCTCGTGCAAGTGTGTGGATTTACGAATATCCAAGGGATTGGTTGCTGCTGCAATTGGCATCAGGAATTAGCCGGAGAGTTCGTGGAGAGACACAATTTATCAGATCCTAGTTATCGTGTGAGTTCATCGAGAAGATCGGGCAACCCCTTATCATATTTGAACAAGAATTCTACTAGGAATGAATTTAGAATTAAATTTTAAGCAAGAAATTTACTAATAAAAAACCTAGTTAAGTTATTTGAACAAGAATTCTACTAGGAATGAATTTAGAATTAAATTTTAAGCAAGAAATTTACTAATAAAAAACCTAGTTAAGTTATTTGAACAAGAATTCTACTAGGAATGAATTTAGAATTAAATTTTAAGCAAGAAATTTACTAATAAAAAACCTAGTTAAGTTATTTGAACAAGAATTCTACTAGGAATGAATTTAGAATTAAATTTTAAGCAAGAAATTTACTAATAAAAAACCTAGTTAAGTTATTTGAACAAGAATTCTACTAGGAATGAATTTAGAATTAAATTTTAAGCAAGAAATTTACTAATAAAAAACCTAGTTAAGTTATTTGAACAAGAATTCTACTAGGAATGAATTTAGAATTAAATTTTAAGCAAGAAATTTACTAATAAAAAACCTAGTTAAGTTATTTGAACAAGAATTCTACTAGGAATGAATTTAGAATTAAATTTTAAGCAAGAAATTTACTAATAAAAAACCTAGTTAAGTTATTTGAACAAGAATTCTACTAGGAATGAATTTAGAATTAAATTTTAAGCAAGAAATTTACTAATAAAAAACCTAGTTAAGTTATTTGAACAAGAATTCTACTAGGAATGAATTTAGAATTAAATTTTAAGCAAGAAATTTACTAATAAAAAACCTAGTTAAGTTATTTGAACAAGAATTCTACTAGGAATGAATTTAGAATTAAATTTTAAGCAAGAAATTTACTAATAAAAAACCTAGTTAAGTTATTTGAACAAGAATTCTACTAGGAATGAATTTAGAATTAAATTTTAAGCAAGAAATTTACTAATAAAAAACCTAGTTAAGTTATTTGAACAAGAATTCTACTAGGAATGAATTTAGAATTAAATTTTAAGCAAGAAATTTACTAATAAAAAACCTAGTTAAGTTATTTGAACAAGAATTCTACTAGGAATGAATTTAGAATTAAATTTTAAGCAAGAAATTTACTAATAAAAAACCTAGTTAAGTTATTTGAACAAGAATTCTACTAGGAATGAATTTAGAATTAAATTTTAAGCAAGAAATTTACTAATAAAAAACCTAGTTAAGTTATTTGAACAAGAATTCTACTAGGAATGAATTTAGAATTAAATTTTAAGCAAGAAATTTACTAATAAAAAACCTAGTTAAGTTATTTGAACAAGAATTCTACTAGGAATGAATTTAGAATTAAATTTTAAGCAAGAAATTTACTAATAAAAAACCTAGTTAAGTTATTTGAACAAGAATTCTACTAGGAATGAATTTAGAATTAAATTTTAAGCAAGAAATTTACTAATAAAAAACCTAGTTAAGTTATTTGAACAAGAATTCTACTAGGAATGAATTTAGAATTAAATTTTAAGCAAGAAATTTACTAATAAAAAACCTAGTTAAGTTATTTGAACAAGAATTCTACTAGGAATGAATTTAGAATTAAATTTTAAGCAAGAAATTTACTAATAAAAAACCTAGTTAAGTTATTTGAACAAGAATTCTACTAGGAATGAATTTAGAATTAAATTTTAAGCAAGAAATTTACTAATAAAAAACCTAGTTAAGTTATTTGAACAAGAATTCTACTAGGAATGAATTTAGAATTAAATTTTAAGCAAGAAATTTACTAATAAAAAACCTAGTTAAGTTATTTGAACAAGAATTCTACTAGGAATGAATTTAGAATTAAATTTTAAGCAAGAAATTTACTAATAAAAAACCTAGTTAAGTTATTTGAACAAGAATTCTACTAGGAATGAATTTAGAATTAAATTTTAAGCAAGAAATTTACTAATAAAAAACCTAGTTAAGTTATTTGAACAAGAATTCTACTAGGAATGAATTTAGAATTAAATTTTAAGCAAGAAATTTACTAATAAAAAACCTAGTTAAGTTATTTGAACAAGAATTCTACTAGGAATGAATTTAGAATTAAATTTTAAGCAAGAAATTTACTAATAAAAAACCTAGTTAAGTTATTTGAACAAGAATTCTACTAGGAATGAATTTAGAATTAAATTTTAAGCAAGAAATTTACTAATAAAAAACCTAGTTAAGTTATTTGAACAAGAATTCTACTAGGAATGAATTTAGAATTAAATTTTAAGCAAGAAATTTACTAATAAAAAACCTAGTTAAGTTATTTGAACAAGAATTCTACTAGGAATGAATTTAGAATTAAATTTTAAGCAAGAAATTTACTAATAAAAAACCTAGTTAAGTTATTTGAACAAGAATTCTACTAGGAATGAATTTAGAATTAAATTTTAAGCAAGAAATTTACTAATAAAAAACCTAGTTAAGTTATTTGAACAAGAATTCTACTAGGAATGAATTTAGAATTAAATTTTAAGCAAGAAATTTACTAATAAAAAACCTAGTTAAGTTATTTGAACAAGAATTCTACTAGGAATGAATTTAGAATTAAATTTTAAGCAAGAAATTTACTAATAAAAAACCTAGTTAAGTTATTTGAACAAGAATTCTACTAGGAATGAATTTAGAATTAAATTTTAAGCAAGAAATTTACTAATAAAAAACCTAGTTAAGTTATTTGAACAAGAATTCTACTAGGAATGAATTTAGAATTAAATTTTAAGCAAGAAATTTACTAATAAAAAACCTAGTTAAGTTATTTGAACAAGAATTCTACTAGGAATGAATTTAGAATTAAATTTTAAGCAAGAAATTTACTAATAAAAAACCTAGTTAAGTTATTTGAACAAGAATTCTACTAGGAATGAATTTAGAATTAAATTTTAAGCAAGAAATTTACTAATAAAAAACCTAGTTAAGTTATTTGAACAAGAATTCTACTAGGAATGAATTTAGAATTAAATTTTAAGCAAGAAATTTACTAATAAAAAACCTAGTTAAGTTATTTGAACAAGAATTCTACTACGAATGAATTTAGAATTAAATTTTAAGCAAGAAATTTACTAATAAAAAACCTAGTTAAGTTATTTGAACAAGAATTCTACTAGGAATGAATTTAGAATTAAATTTTAAGCAAGAAATTTACTAATAAAAAACCTAGTTAAGTTATTTGAACAAGAATTCTACTAGGAATGAATTTAGAATTAAATTTTAAGCAAGAAATTTACTAATAAAAAACCTAGTTAAGTTATTTGAACAAGAATTCTACTAGGAATGAATTTAGAATTAAATTTTAAGCAAGAAATTTACTAATAAAAAACCTAGTTAAGTTATTTGAACAAGAATTCTACTAGGAATGAATTTAGAATTAAATTTTAAGCAAGAAATTTACTAATAAAAAACCTAGTTAAGTTATTTGAACAAGAATTCTACTAGGAATGAATTTAGAATTAAATTTTAAGCAAGAAATTTACTAATAAAAAACCTAGTTAAGTTATTTGAACAAGAATTCTACTAGGAATGAATTTAGAATTAAATTTTAAGCAAGAAATTTACTAATAAAAAACCTAGTTAAGTTATTTGAACAAGAATTCTACTAGGAATGAATTTAGAATTAAATTTTAAGCAAGAAATTTACTAATAAAAAACCTAGTTAAGTTATTTGAACAAGAATTCTACTAGGAATGAATTTAGAATTAAATTTTAAGCAAGAAATTTACTAATAAAAAACCTAGTTAAGTTATTTGAACAAGAATTCTACTAGGAATGAATTTAGAATTAAATTTTAAGCAAGAAATTTACTAATAAAAAACCTAGTTAAGTTATTTGAACAAGAATTCTACTAGGAATGAATTTAGAATTAAATTTTAAGCAAGAAATTTACTAATAAAAAACCTAGTTAAGTTATTTGAACAAGAATTCTACTAGGAATGAATTTAGAATTAAATTTTAAGCAAGAAATTTACTAATAAAAAACCTAGTTAAGTTATTTGAACAAGAATTCTACTAGGAATGAATTTAGAATTAAATTTTAAGCAAGAAATTTACTAATAAAAAACCTAGTTAAGTTATTTGAACAAGAATTCTACTAGGAATGAATTTAGAATTAAATTTTAAGCAAGAAATTTACTAATAAAAAACCTAGTTAAGTTATTTGAACAAGAATTCTACTAGGAATGAATTTAGAATTAAATTTTAAGCAAGAAATTTACTAATAAAAAACCTAGTTAAGTTATTTGAACAAGAATTCTACTAGGAATGAATTTAGAATTAAATTTTAAGCAAGAAATTTACTAATAAAAAACCTAGTTAAGTTATTTGAACAAGAATTCTACTAGGAATGAATTTAGAATTAAATTTTAAGCAAGAAATTTACTAATAAAAAACCTAGTTAAGTTATTTGAACAAGAATTCTACTAGGAATGAATTTAGAATTAAATTTTAAGCAAGAAATTTACTAATAAAAAACCTAGTTAAGTTATTTGAACAAGAATTCTACTAGGAATGAATTTAGAATTAAATTTTAAGCAAGAAATTTACTAATAAAAAACCTAGTTAAGTTATTTGAACAAGAATTCTACTAGGAATGAATTTAGAATTAAATTTTAAGCAAGAAATTTACTAATAAAAAACCTAGTTAAGTTATTTGAACAAGAATTCTACTAGGAATGAATTTAGAATTAAATTTTAAGCAAGAAATTTACTAATAAAAAACCTAGTTAAGTTATTTGAACAAGAATTCTACTAGGAATGAATTTAGAATTAAATTTTAAGCAAGAAATTTACTAATAAAAAACCTAGTTAAGTTATTTGAACAAGAATTCTACTAGGAATGAATTTAGAATTAAATTTTAAGCAAGAAATTTACTAATAAAAAACCTAGTTAAGTTATTTGAACAAGAATTCTACTAGGAATGAATTTAGAATTAAATTTTAAGCAAGAAATTTACTAATAAAAAACCTAGTTAAGTTATTTGAACAAGAATTCTACTAGGAATGAATTTAGAATTAAATTTTAAGCAAGAAATTTACTAATAAAAAACCTAGTTAAGTTATTTGAACAAGAATTCTACTAGGAATGAATTTAGAATTAAATTTTAAGCAAGAAATTTACTAATAAAAAACCTAGTTAAGTTATTTGAACAAGAATTCTACTAGGAATGAATTTAGAATTAAATTTTAAGCAAGAAATTTACTAATAAAAAACCTAGTTAAGTTATTTGAACAAGAATTCTACTAGGAATGAATTTAGAATTAAATTTTAAGCAAGAAATTTACTAATAAAAAACCTAGTTAAGTTATTTGAACAAGAATTCTACTAGGAATGAATTTAGAATTAAATTTTAAGCAAGAAATTTACTAATAAAAAACCTAGTTAAGTTATTTGAACAAGAATTCTACTAGGAATGAATTTAGAATTAAATTTTAAGCAAGAAATTTACTAATAAAAAACCTAGTTAAGTTATTTGAACAAGAATTCTACTAGGAATGAATTTAGAATTAAATTTTAAGCAAGAAATTTACTAATAAAAAACCTAGTTAAGTTATTTGAACAAGAATTCTACTAGGAATGAATTTAGAATTAAATTTTAAGCAAGAAATTTACTAATAAAAAACCTAGTTAAGTTATTTGAACAAGAATTCTACTAGGAATGAATTTAGAATTAAATTTTAAGCAAGAAATTTACTAATAAAAAACCTAGTTAAGTTATTTGAACAAGAATTCTACTAGGAATGAATTTAGAATTAAATTTTAAGCAAGAAATTTACTAATAAAAAACCTAGTTAAGTTATTTGAACAAGAATTCTACTACGAATGAATTTAGAATTAAATTTTAAGCAAGAAATTTACTAATAAAAAACCTAGTTAAGTTATTTGAACAAGAATTCTACTAGGAATGAATTTAGAATTAAATTTTAAGCAAGAAATTTACTAATAAAAAACCTAGTTAAGTTATTTGAACAAGAATTCTACTAGGAATGAATTTAGAATTAAATTTTAAGCAAGAAATTTACTAATAAAAAACCTAGTTAAGTTATTTGAACAAGAATTCTACTAGGAATGAATTTAGAATTAAATTTTAAGCAAGAAATTTACTAATAAAAAACCTAGTTAAGTTATTTGAACAAGAATTCTACTAGGAATGAATTTAGAATTAAATTTTAAGCAAGAAATTTACTAATAAAAAACCTAGTTAAGTTATTTGAACAAGAATTCTACTAGGAATGAATTTAGAATTAAATTTTAAGCAAGAAATTTACTAATAAAAAACCTAGTTAAGTTATTTGAACAAGAATTCTACTAGGAATGAATTTAGAATTAAATTTTAAGCAAGAAATTTACTAATAAAAAACCTAGTTAAGTTATTTGAACAAGAATTCTACTAGGAATGAATTTAGAATTAAATTTTAAGCAAGAAATTTACTAATAAAAAACCTAGTTAAGTTATTTGAACAAGAATTCTACTAGGAATGAATTTAGAATTAAATTTTAAGCAAGAAATTTACTAATAAAAAACCTAGTTAAGTTATTTGAACAAGAATTCTACTAGGAATGAATTTAGAATTAAATTTTAAGCAAGAAATTTACTAATAAAAAACCTAGTTAAGTTATTTGAACAAGAATTCTACTAGGAATGAATTTAGAATTAAATTTTAAGCAAGAAATTTACTAATAAAAAACCTAGTTAAGTTATTTGAACAAGAATTCTACTAGGAATGAATTTAGAATTAAATTTTAAGCAAGAAATTTACTAATAAAAAACCTAGTTAAGTTATTTGAACAAGAATTCTACTAGGAATGAATTTAGAATTAAATTTTAAGCAAGAAATTTACTAATAAAAAACCTAGTTAAGTTATTTGAACAAGAATTCTACTAGGAATGAATTTAGAATTAAATTTTAAGCAAGAAATTTACTAATAAAAAACCTAGTTAAGTTATTTGAACAAGAATTCTACTAGGAATGAATTTAGAATTAAATTTTAAGCAAGAAATTTACTAATAAAAACCTAGTTAAGTTATTTGAACAAGAATTCTACTAGGAATGAATTTAGAATAAAATTTTGAGCAAGCAATTTACTAATAAAAAACCTAGTTCAAGTTATTTGAACAAGAATTCTACTAGGAATGAATTTAGAATTAAATTTTAAGCAAGAAATTTACTAATAAAAAACTAGTTAAGTTATTTGAACAAGAATTCTACTAGGAATGAATTTAGAATTAAATTTTAAGCAAGAAATTTACTAATAAAAAACCTAGTTAAGTTATTTGAACAAGAATTCTACTAGGAATGAATTTAGAATTAAATTTTAAGCAAGAAATTTACTAATAAAAAACCTAGTTAAGTTATTTGAACAAGAATTCTACTAGGAATGAATTTAGAATTAAATTTTAAGCAAGAAATTTACTAATAAAAAACCTAGTTAAGTTATTTGAACAAGAATTCTACTAGGAATGAATTTAGAATTAAATTTTAAGCAAGAAATTTACTAATAAAAAACCTAGTTAAGTTATTTGAACAAGAATTCTACTAGGAATGAATTTAGAATTAAATTTTAAGCAAGAAATTTACTAATAAAAAACCTAGTTAAGTTATTTGAACAAGAATTCTACTACGAATGAATTTAGAATTAAATTTTAAGCAAGAAATTTACTAATAAAAAACCTAGTTAAGTTATTTGAACAAGAATTCTACTAGGAATGAATTTAGAATTAAATTTTAAGCAAGAAATTTACTAATAAAAAACCTAGTTAAGTTATTTGAACAAGAATTCTACTAGGAATGAATTTAGAATTAAATTTTAAGCAAGAAATTTACTAATAAAAAACCTAGTTAAGTTATTTGAACAAGAATTCTACTAGGAATGAATTTAGAATTAAATTTTAAGCAAGAAATTTACTAATAAAAAACCTAGTTAAGTTATTTGAACAAGAATTCTACTAGGAATGAATTTAGAATTAAATTTTAAGCAAGAAATTTACTAATAAAAAACCTAGTTAAGTTATTTGAACAAGAATTCTACTAGGAATGAATTTAGAATTAAATTTTAAGCAAGAAATTTACTAATAAAAAACCTAGTTAAGTTATTTGAACAAGAATTCTACTAGGAATGAATTTAGAATTAAATTTTAAGCAAGAAATTTACTAATAAAAAACCTAGTTAAGTTATTTGAACAAGAATTCTACTAGGAATGAATTTAGAATTAAATTTTAAGCAAGAAATTTACTAATAAAAAACCTAGTTAAGTTATTTGAACAAGAATTCTACTAGGAATGAATTTAGAATTAAATTTTAAGCAAGAAATTTACTAATAAAAAACCTAGTTAAGTTATTTGAACAAGAATTCTACTAGGAATGAATTTAGAATTAAATTTTAAGCAAGAAATTTACTAATAAAAAACCTAGTTAAGTTATTTGAACAAGAATTCTACTACGAATGAATTTAGAATTAAATTTTAAGCAAGAAATTTACTAATAAAAAACCTAGTTAAGTTATTTGAACAAGAATTCTACTAGGAATGAATTTAGAATTAAATTTTAAGCAAGAAATTTACTAATAAAAAACCTAGTTAAGTTATTTGAACAAGAATTCTACTAGGAATGAATTTAGAATTAAATTTTAAGCAAGAAATTTACTAATAAAAAACCTAGTTAAGTTATTTGAACAAGAATTCTACTAGGAATGAATTTAGAATTAAATTTTAAGCAAGAAATTTACTAATAAAAAACCTAGTTAAGTTATTTGAACAAGAATTCTACTAGGAATGAATTTAGAATTAAATTTTAAGCAAGAAATTTACTAATAAAAAACCTAGTTAAGTTATTTGAACAAGAATTCTACTAGGAATGAATTTAGAATTAAATTTTAAGCAAGAAATTTACTAATAAAAAACCTAGTTAAGTTATTTGAACAAGAATTCTACTAGGAATGAATTTAGAATTAAATTTTAAGCAAGAAATTTACTAATAAAAAACCTAGTTAAGTTATTTGAACAAGAATTCTACTAGGAATGAATTTAGAATTAAATTTTAAGCAAGAAATTTACTAATAAAAAACCTAGTTAAGTTATTTGAACAAGAATTCTACTAGGAATGAATTTAGAATTAAATTTTAAGCAAGAAATTTACTAATAAAAAACCTAGTTAAGTTATTTGAACAAGAATTCTACTAGGAATGAATTTAGAATTAAATTTTAAGCAAGAAATTTACTAATAAAAAACCTAGTTAAGTTATTTGAACAAGAATTCTACTAGGAATGAATTTAGAATTAAATTTTAAGCAAGAAATTTACTAATAAAAAACCTAGTTAAGTTATTTGAACAAGAATTCTACTAGGAATGAATTTAGAATTAAATTTTAAGCAAGAAATTTACTAATAAAAAACCTAGTTAAGTTATTTGAACAAGAATTCTACTAGGAATGAATTTAGAATTAAATTTTAAGCAAGAAATTTACTAATAAAAAACCTAGTTAAGTTATTTGAACAAGAATTCTACTAGGAATGAATTTAGAATTAAATTTTAAGCAAGAAATTTACTAATAAAAAACCTAGTTAAGTTATTTGAACAAGAATTCTACTAGGAATGAATTTAGAATTAAATTTTAAGCAAGAAATTTACTAATAAAAAACCTAGTTAAGTTATTTGAACAAGAATTCTACTAGGAATGAATTTAGAATTAAATTTTAAGCAAGAAATTTACTAATAAAAAACCTAGTTAAGTTATTTGAACAAGAATTCTACTAGGAATGAATTTAGAATTAAATTTTAAGCAAGAAATTTACTAATAAAAAACCTAGTTAAGTTATTTGAACAAGAATTCTACTAGGAATGAATTTAGAATTAAATTTTAAGCAAGAAATTTACTAATAAAAAACCTAGTTAAGTTATTTGAACAAGAATTCTACTAGGAATGAATTTAGAATAAAATTTTGAGCAAGCAATTTACTAATAAAAAACCTAGTTCAAGTTATTTGAACAAGAATTCTACTAGGAATGAATTTAGAATTAAATTTTAAGCAAGAAATTTACTAATAAAAAACCTAGTTAAGTTATTTGAACAAGAATTCTACTAGGAATGAATTTAGAATTAAATTTTAAGCAAGAAATTTACTAATAAAAAACCTAGTTAAGTTATTTGAACAAGAATTCTACTAGGAATGAATTTAGAATTAAATTTTAAGCAAGAAATTTACTAATAAAAAACCTAGTTCAAGTTATTTGAACAAGAATTCTACTAGGAATGAATTTAGAATTAAATTTTAAGCAAGAAATTTACTAATAAAAAACCTAGTTAAGTTATTTGAACAAGAATTCTACTAGGAATGAATTTAGAATTAAATTTTAAGCAAGAAATTTACTAATAAAAAACCTAGTTAAGTTATTTGAACAAGAATTCTACTAGGAATGAATTTAGAATTAAATTTTAAGCAAGAAATTTACTAATAAAAAACCTAGTTAAGTTATTTGAACAAGAATTCTACTACGAATGAATTTAGAATTAAATTTTAAGCAAGAAATTTACTAATAAAAAACCTAGTTAAGTTATTTGAACAAGAATTCTACTAGGAATGAATTTAGAATTAAATTTTAAGCAAGAAATTTACTAATAAAAAACCTAGTTAAGTTATTTGAACAAGAATTCTACTAGGAATGAATTTAGAATTAAATTTTAAGCAAGAAATTTACTAATAAAAAACCTAGTTCAAGTTATTTGAACAAGAATTCTACTAGGAATGAATTTAGAATTAAATTTTAAGCAAGAAATTTACTAATAAAAAACCTAGTTAAGTTATTTGAACAAGAATTCTACTAGGAATGAATTTAGAATTAAATTTTAAGCAAGAAATTTACTAATAAAAAACCTAGTTAAGTTATTTGAACAAGAATTCTACTAGGAATGAATTTAGAATTAAATTTTAAGCAAGAAATTTACTAATAAAAAACCTAGTTAAGTTATTTGAACAAGAATTCTACTAGGAATGAATTTAGAATTAAATTTTAAGCAAGAAATTTACTAATAAAAAACCTACTTAAGTTATTTGAACAAGAATTCTACTAGGAATGAATTTAGAATTAAATTTTAAGCAAGAAATTTACTAATAAAAAACCTAGTTAAGTTATTTGAACAAGAATTCTACTAGGAATGAATTTAGAATTAAATTTTAAGCAAGAAATTTACTAATAAAAAACCTAGTTAAGTTATTTGAACAAGAATTCTACTAGGAATGAATTTAGAATTAAATTTTAAGCAAGAAATTTACTAATAAAAAACCTAGTTAAGTTATTTGAACAAGAATTCTACTACGAATGAATTTAGAATTAAATTTTAAGCAAGAAATTTACTAATAAAAAACCTAGTTAAGTTATTTGAACAAGAATTCTACTAGGAATGAATTTAGAATTAAATTTTAAGCAAGAAATTTACTAATAAAAAACCTAGTTAAGTTATTTGAACAAGAATTCTACTAGGAATGAATTTAGAATTAAATTTTAAGCAAGAAATTTACTAATAAAAAACCTAGTTAAGTTATTTGAACAAGAATTCTACTAGGAATGAATTTAGAATTAAATTTTAAGCAAGAAATTTACTAATAAAAAACCTAGTTAAGTTATTTGAACAAGAATTCTACTAGGAATGAATTTAGAATTAAATTTTAAGCAAGAAATTTACTAATAAAAAACCTAGTTAAGTTATTTGAACAAGAATTCTACTAGGAATGAATTTAGAATTAAATTTTAAGCAAGAAATTTACTAATAAAAAACCTAGTTAAGTTATTTGAACAAGAATTCTACTAGGAATGAATTTAGAATTAAATTTAAGCAAGAAATTTACTAATAAAAAACCTAGTTAAGTTATTTGAACAAGAATTCTACTAGGAATGAATTTAGAATTAAATTTTAAGCAAGAAATTTACTAATAAAAAACCTAGTTAAGTTATTTGAACAAGAATTCTACTAGGAATGAATTTAGAATTAAATTTTAAGCAAGAAATTTACTAATAAAAAACCTACTTAAGTTATTTGAACAAGAATTCTACTAGGAATGAATTTAGAATTAAATTTTAAGCAAGAAATTTACTAATAAAAAACCTAGTTCAAGTTATTTGAACAAGAATTCTACTAGGAATGAATTTGGAATTAAATTTTAAGCAAGAAACTTACTAATAAAAAACCTAGTTCAAGTTATTTGAACAAGAATTCTACTAGGAATGAATTTGGAATTAAATTTTAAGCAAGAAAGTTACTAATAAAAAACCTAGTTAAGTTATTTGAACAAGAATTCTACTAGGAATGAATTTGGAATTAAATTTTAAGCAAGAAACTTACTAATAAAAAACCTAGTTCATGTTATTTGAACAAGAATTCTACTACGAATGAATTTAGAATTAAATTTAAAGCAAGAAATTTACTAATAAAAAACCTAGTTAAGTTATTTGAACAAGAATCTACTAGGAATGAATTTAGAATTAAATTTTAAGCAAGAAATTTACTAATAAAAAACATAGTTAAGTTATTTGAACAAGAATTCTACTAGGAATGAATTTGGAATTAAATTTTAAGCAAGAAACTTACTAATAAAAAACCTAGTTCAAGTTATTTGAACAAGAATTCTACTAGGAATGTGATGTAGCCCACCGTATTCCACCAAGCACAACATCGATACGCAACAAGGTGAACTCACTCCTATCTCCGTACGTTTCCGGTGACTTGGTGAACGGTGCTCTACCTCATGAAATACCCCTCTACATGCATAGGTGGGATCACCATATGGAGACCCAAGATGGTGCCCAAGATGCTCAAGAACACATCCAAGAAGGTGCACATGAAGCTAGGAAGAACGTGGGTGAAGACGGCGTCAAGATCGGAGTCCCGAGGTGGAAGAACGGAGGAGAATGGGGTCTCCCGGCCTCCCTCCCGGCCAGGCCGGCCTCCCCCCAGCCTCCAGGCCGGCCCCCTGCCCGAGCACCCCAGCCTCCAGGCCGGCCTGGCTCCCTCCACCCCGGCCCCAGGCCGGGCACCCCACAGAAGGGGCCGGCCTGCAGGCCGGCCTGGCCTCCTCCACCCCGGCCCCAGGCCGGGCACCCCACAGAAGGGGCCGGCCTGCAGGCCGGCCTGCCTCCATCCCACCCCGGCCCCAGGCCGGCCACCCCTCCAGGCCGGCCTCTGCGCCCCCAGGCCGGCCAGGCCGGCTCCCAGGCCGGCGTGGCCCCAAAATGCACGGAATTGACCCGTTTTTGCACCGTTTTGACCCCCGTTTCGACCCCGAGCTATATAAGGGACCCCGGTGGCTAGATCTAGGGATAGGAATAGTTTTGAGCATTGTTTTCGAGAGTTTAGGGCTTTGCCCTTGTATCCCTCTTTTGAGGTGACTCCTCTTATGAGGCCACTCCTATGTTGATGATGTTCATCTAGGATTGTATCAAGATCTCTCCAAGGAGCTACTCTCTCACATAGTGATTCTAGTAGCGCTTGCCAACCTTCCCCTTTTGGGCTTCTGTTGGATCGGTGGACCGGCCGGTAAGAGAAACGGTTTCAATTAGCGTGTTGTTGACTTGGGTTTGCGATCCCTCGTAGGCTTCACGAGTTATCTTCCCCCTTTTGTGTTTCCGCGCGTTTGCCCTCGATTTCCCCTCGATTCCCCTCTCGTGTTCATCGTGTTCATCGCGTTCTTCGTGCGTTCTTCGTTCGTTCTTGTCGATTCGTGAAGATCGGGCCAACTTAGAGGTCAACACCTTCATCATCTGGTATCCAGAGCTAGATTGACACGAATCCGACACCCCACCCCCTCCCCTACCACCAATTTTTCTTCTATCCACCATAAATTCGAAAATTTGACCAAAAATAGCCGAAAGGGATTTCGACCGATCTCTTGATTCGTTGAGTTTCTCGTGGTTTTGTTTCATAGATTTGTTGCCAAAAACCATTCCCCATCTTCCTATTCAGCCACAATTCTTGAATTTGTCCAAAATTTTTCTTGATTTGGGAGAAATTTCGAATTTGAGCAAAAATTTCAGAAAATTCCTGCTCTTCGATTCTTGGACAGATTTTGTAACTTGTTTTTCTTTGTCGTTTTTGATCCGAATTGAGTGCAAGCAAAGTGCTACGCGACGCCCACGACATCACCTACGCTTCCACATCAACGGATCGCCACGACATCGACTCCCCCACGGCCGCAAGTCCGTGATCATCAATAAGAGAGGTATAACTTGCTTCCGCTTGAACCACCCCACCCTTTGTGTACCTTACCTACTTGGACTAGTTCTTTTACACCGCTTGGCATCGCATTGTGGCACCGAGAGTGCGAGTTTTGCGCTTGTGAGAGTCTAGCTACGAGTAGGCATTGGCATTTGGGAATCATCTCCGCATCATCCATCAAAAAGCGAAAAATCAAAAAAAAAAAAAGAGAGGAGAAAGAGCAAAAGAAGCAAAAAGAGCCAAAAGAAGCAAAGATCGATGCCAATTGCTATCATTTGTAGGAACGCCTAGCTTCGAGTTGCGAGAGAGAAGAGAGTGACCGGTTGCCACATTGCGAATCTTGTTGCCTCTTGTTATTTGCGGTTCGAGCTAGCGTCCTCCTTGCGTTGGTGTGGCATTGAGCTTAGTCTTCGATAGGTACATTTCGTCTCCGCTCGTCCATTGGCCGCACTAACCCCATTTATCACTTGTGTGTGTGTGTTTTTCGTTTCCACCATATCATTTTCCTCCACTAGGTTTGGTTTTCGTGCTAACTTTTCTTTGATTCTTCTCCACGTTTTACAACAAACTTTTCTTTGGATTTGTCGTTTTCTCGCCACATTTCTAACCCATTGCCATCCACCCATAAGCCGTGTGTGTTTTGGAGCGTGTTTCCGGGATCTTTCGAACTCAAGTCACTTCATTCTTTTTGTTGTCGGTTTCTCTTGGCTTGGTCCACTAGTTTCCAACATTTGCTAAAAGGTGAGGGTTGAGCTCTTAGGTCCTCACACTCTATATATACACTTGCGCTTGTCACTAACCATGTATAGCGAGAGCGAAGACTTTGGAGGCCATGATGATCATGATGAGTCCATGATGGACCACTACGACTACAACGAGCTAGACATGGACCTCCACTCCTATGAGCACGACGTGGTGGACGACCACTACTACGAGCACGACATCGTGGATGACTACTACTACGAGAATGACATGGTGGATCACCACCACTACTACGACCACGACGTCGAGCTCTACACCGACTACTCCTCCCCAAGCATCATCGGCATGGAGGAGTACCACAACCACCACGCCACCTTCGACTCCATGAGCTACATCGACATGAACCACTACTACAACAATGACGCCGCAAGATTGGATGACGAGATGGAGCCCTACTACACCGACAACGCATCCTCGAGCATGGCGGAGTTCTACACCGACAATGACTCCGACATGGACGAGCTCACCTACAAGCGCTTCCTCGCCAAGCTTCGGTGGCCAAGACATCACATGTCCGATGGCTCATGCTCACCACCATGGAGCTTCAAGGAGAATGCCAAGGCCAACACAAGACAAGTACCTTCAACCTCAAGATGGCGCAACGACAAGAAATCCGACAAGTTGGCCACGTCAAGATCCTCCACATCTAGACGCCGCCACAAGAAGGACATCATCGAGGCCCCATCTAGCGAGAAGGCCAAGAAGCCAAGGCATCCAAATGACTTTCGGAGTCATCCCACACATGAGGTGCGGGAACGCCGCAAGCTTCGTCATCGACAAGCTTCCCGCTCTCATCACCACGCTCATCACCAAGACCGTCGCCATGATCACCATCGCCATATGGAAGAGAGTGGTACACCCACCTCACCGCATCTTCCACCACAAGCTCCGCGACGACATTGGTTTGAGCATCGCTCGCCATCACCACTACCTCGACCTCGACACCGACAAGGCCGTGGTGACCCTCTTCAAGATCACCCTCTACGACCGGATATTCTTCATCACCACCTTCTCCACGCTCGACTCATGACATTGGTCTAAATGGCTTCATGGATGGTGCTCGCCCACATTCAAGGCTTCCAAGGCAAAATGTGTGTCACCACCACAATGACCACCAAGACCAAGGCCATTATCAAGAAGGTGCCTCCGACATGGCTTCTAGTGAATGCCTCCCTCGACTCCACCACAATGACCATCGGCGCCATCCTCTCCATCATGATCGCCATCGCCAAACCAATGAGGATGACCCACATTGAGCTTCCACCGCCTATCTTTGATGAAGACCCAAATGAGAGCCCTTCTCAACATCAAGCGAGTGCGAATGCTCCCTATGGCTTGTTTTTCCCCATCTTCGAGGAAGACCCCATTGAGCGCCACCATCGACAACAATCAAGTGGGATTGCTCAACATGCTACTTCACTTCCCATCTTTGATGAGGACCCCTATGAGCGCCCACTTCGACCACCACTAGGCAAGGATGCTATGAGCCTACTTTCCCCTCTCCTTCAAGATGAAGACCTCTTATGCCCCATTTGCAAGGGCCATGGTCACATAATGTGGGATTGCCAAGGCGGCGACCAAGATGGTGCGTCCAATGGAGATGCTATCCATCATGCTTCTTCTCCCATATTGGATGAAGCACCACATCACCTAGGCCATGAAGACAATAACTTGAGCGCCGTTTGCCTCAATGTTACAAGGTGCAAGGACCATGAGCGTCACCATCCATATGAGGAATGGGAGCCTCCACCGCATCTTCACCAAGATTGTGCTTTCTACTCGCACCCCGCCTTCGACAAGGATCAAGAACATCCTCGCCATGGACACTATGATACCACTACCTCGTCAAGGCAAGAGGCGAGAGATACTTCTCCACCAACACCCAACCACAACTTCCATGAGCGACCAACTTTGAGGAAGTACAATGACCTTCATGATCAAGAGCATGAGCTTCCATCATCGCCACAAGCGCAACACCAACATCAAGAGTGTGAAGCTATTCCTCCCATGACACAAGATCAACATCACCATATGCATGAGGAGACCACTCTACCACTCTATGATGAAGACGTTGATGCATGTGACATTGTCAAAGAGGCTCATCCCTTGCCATCATCTCTAAGGCATTCTTCTTCTTCGTCTCCAATGACACAAGTGGCAACTCCGACCATCGACAAGAGAGCTCCCAATGCTACCAATGAGATGATCTTGGTTGCCAACCAAAATGGTGACCATGCATACATGAGTGAAGGCCAATACTATGCCTTGCACCAACTAGCTCTCAATTCCTTGGACATGACCAATGGTGACGAAAGCGTCTATTGCAATGAGGCCGCGAACTCATCGCGAGTGTTGACACGAGTTCTTCAAGCCTATCCTCAAGATAAGGACCAACGATGCAACCTCTCTAGAGTCGGCGTCAATGGCCCATCTATCATTGATGGAGGTAATGACGAATTGGGTGACACACTCCCCTTGACTTCAACGCATCTCATGCCAACCTCCACAAGGCCACGCTCAAGCCACCATTCTAGCCAAGGATATCTTCATCATCATCATCGACCACTAGAGGATGCTACAAGGCATGGCTTACATTCCCACTTGATGGAGCTTCCTTCGACTCAAGCCATGACCCTACCTCCTCCTCCAAGAAAGCCACCCTTTCCACACTTGGAGATCAACCCAAGAGATGAGATGATCGAGTCCTCCTCGCCACATGCTATGACACTACCGACTCCAAGCAATGCAACGACTTCGACAAACCCGCACACCTCTTGTGCCAAGACTTTGGAGCCTTCTAGTGTCCCCTCTCAAGCTTCTAGTGAGATGAGTGGTGAGAGAGAGATCCACCATCACGTGAGTGAGAGCCACAAGCCCATAATGAGTGGAAAAAGCATGAGTGTTCATAGAGGCCTCGCCTTGTTAGCCACCAAAAGTGAGATGAGAGTTGAGAGCAAAATCCCATGTGTGCTTATCGACACTAACGGCTTACCAACTTTCTCTCCATCTTTGTTGTCTATTTTGCAGAGATTTGGTGACCCTATCAAGCATCCTCGACATCATCGCCTTCTCCACATACAAGGCTCTCCACATCGCATGAACATCGACACCGACTTGAAGGGTTGGAAGGAGCACATTCCGCTCATCATGATCCACATGGAGATTGACAAGAGCTTCTACGACAAAGCATCCTCCATCCACACTCCTCAAGTCAAGATCTACACGGCGCGTCACAAGCACTTCGACATCAACGCCTTCTACGCCTACATACCACATGTCACGATGTGCATGGAGTTCGACAAGCGCATCCACGACAACGACTTCTACGCCTACAACCCTCATGTCAAGATGTACTTGGAGTTCCACATGCGCATCCCCGACAACGACTTCTTCATCTACATCCCCTACGTCAAGATGTACTTGGAGTTCGACAAGCGCGTCAACGACAATGACTCCCACGACTACATACCAATTGTCAAGATGCACTTGGAGTTCGACAAGCGCGTCAACGACAATGACCACCACGACTACATGCCAACCGCCACGATGTACATGGACTTCGACACGAGCATCAACAACAACCAATACGTCAAGTTCATCTACACTCTACCGCTTCCGCAACCCATGGAGCAACACCCTCTTGAGCTCTTCGACGACGACTACATCTCATGTCAAGCTCATCCTCATCCACCCATGGAGGATCATGTCAAGATCGTCATCGTCTTTGGACTACACCCTCCACGAGCATACCTTGGCATGATCTTCGATAAGAGGCTCAACTTCAACGACTACACCGCCTCGCAAGATCTTCCTCAACCATCCACGGGGGGCCATTTCATGATCTTCATCACCTTTGGACCGCCCCCACTACGAGCCTACCGTCACATGGACTTCGACAAGCGGCTCAACTTCAACGACATCTTCGTCGTCAAGATTCCTTCTCCCGCTCACATATGGATGGAACGAGAGTCGAGGACGACTCTTTTTCAAGGGGGGGGAGATGATGTAGCCCACCGTATTCCACCAAGCACAACATCGATACGCAACAAGGTGAACTCACTCCTATCTCCGTATGTTTCCGGTGACTTGGTGAACGGTGCTCTACCTCATGAAATACCCCTCTACATGCATAGGTGGGATCACCACATGGAGACCCAAGATGGTGCCCAAGATGCTCAAGAACACATCCAAGAAGGTGCACATGAAGCTAGGAAGAACGTGGGTGAAGACGGCGTCAAGATCGGAGTCCCGAGGTGGAAGAACGGAGGAGAATGGGGTCTCCCGGCCTCCCTCCCGGCCAGGCCGGCCTCCCCCCAGCCTCCAGGCCGGCCCCCTGCCCGAGCACCCCAGCCTCCAGGCCGGCCTGGCTCCCTCCACCCCGGCCCCAGGCCGGGCACCCCACAGAAGGGGCCGGCCTGCAGGCCGGCCTGGCCTCCTCCACCCCGGCCCCAGGCCGGGCACCCCACAGAAGGGGCCGGCCTGCAGGCCGGCCTGCCTCCATCCCACCCCGGCCCCAGGCCGGCCACCCCTCCAGGCCGGCCTCTGCGCCCCCCAGGCCGGCCAGGCCGGCTCCCAGGCCGGCGTGGCCCCAAAATGCACGGAATTGACCCGTTTTTGCACTGTTTTGACCCCCGTTTTGACCCCGAGCTATATAAGGGACCCCGATGGCTAGATCTAGGCATAGGAATAGTTTTGAGCATTGTTTTCGAGAGTTTAGGGCTTTGCCCTTGTATCCCTCTTTTGAGGTGACTCCTCTTATGAGGCCACTCCTATGTTGATGATGTTCATCTAGGATTGTATCAAGATCTCTCCAAGGAGCTACTCTCTCACATAGTGATTCTAGTAGCGCTTGCCAACCTTCCCCTTTTGGGCTTCTGTTGGATCGGTGGACCGGCCGGTAAGAGAAACGGTTTCAATTAGCGTGTTGTTGACTTGGGTTTGCGATCCCTCGTAGGCTTCACGAGTTATCTTCCCCCTTTTGTGTTTCCGCGCGTTTGCCCTCGATTTCCCCTCGATTCCCCTCTCGTGTTCATCGTGTTCATCGCGTTCTTCGTGCGTTCTTCGTTCGTTCTTGTCGATTCGTGAAGATCGGGCCAACTTAGAGGTCAACACCTTCATCAGAATGAATTTAGAATTAAATTTTAAGCAAGAAATTTACTAATAAAAAACCTAGTTAAGTTATTTGAACAAGAATTCTACTAGGAATGAATTTAGAATTAAATTTTAAGCAAGAAATTTACTAATAAAAAACGTAGTTAAGTTATTTGAACAAGAATTCTACTAGGAATGAATTTAGAATTAAATTTTAAGCAAGAAATTTACTAATAAAAAACTAGTTAAGTTATTTGAACAAGAATTCTACTAGGAATGAATTTAGAATTAAATTTTAAGCAAGAAATTTACTAATAAAAAACCTAGTTAAGTTATTTGAACAAGAATTCTACTAGGAATGAATTTAGAATTAAATTTTAAGCAAGAAATTTACTAATAAAAAACCTAGTTAAGTTATTTGAACAAGAATTCTACTAGGAATGAATTTAGAATTAAATTTTAAGCAAGAAATTTACTAATAAAAAACCTAGTTAAGTTATTTGAACAAGAATTCTACTAGGAATGAATTTAGAATTAAATTTTAAGCAAGAAATTTACTAATAAAAAACCTAGTTAAGTTATTTGAACAAGAATTCTACTAGGAATGAATTTAGAATTAAATTTTAAGCAAGAAATTTACTTATAAAAAACCTAGTTAAGTTATTTGAACAAGAATTCTACTAGGAATGAATTTGGAATTAAATTTTAAGCAAGAAATTTACTAATAAAAAACCTAGTTAAGTTATTTGAACAAGAATTCTACTAGGAATGAATTTAGAATTAAATTTTAAGCAAGAAATTTACTAATAAAAAACCTAGTTAAGTTATTTGAACAAGAATTCTACTACGAATGAATTTAGAATTAAATTTTAAGCAAGAAATTTACTAATAAAAAACCTAGTTAAGTTATTTGAACAAGAATTCTACTAGGAATGAATTTAGAATTAAATTTTAAGCAAGAAATTTACTAATAAAAAACCTAGTTAAGTTATTTGAACAAGAATTCTACTAGGAATGAATTTAGAATTAAATTTTAAGCAAGAAATTTACTAATAAAAAACCTAGTTAAGTTATTTGAACAAGAATTCTACTAGGAATGAATTTAGAATTAAATATTAAGCAAGAAATTTACTAATAAAAAACCTAGTTCAAGTTATTTGAACAAGAATTCTACTAGGAATGAATTTATAATTAAATTTTAAGCAAGAAATTTACTAATAAAAAACCTAGTTAAGTTATTTGAACAAGAATTCTACTAGGAATGAATTTAGAATTAAATTTTAAGCAAGAAATTTACTAATAAAAAACCTAGTTAAGTTATTTGAACAAGAATTCTACTAGGAATGAATTTAGAATAAAATTTTGAGCAAGCAATTTACTAATAAAAAACCTAGTTCAAGTTATTTGAACAAGAATTCTACTAGGAATGAATTTGGAACTAAATTTTAAGCAAGAAACTTACTAATAAAAAACCTAGTTCAAGTTATTTGAACAAGAATTCTACTAGGAATGAATTTAGAATTAAATATTAAGCAAGAAACTTACTAATAAAAAACCTAGTTCAAGTTATTTGAACAAGAATTCTACTAGGAATGAATTTATAATTAAATTTTAAGCAAGAAATTTACTAATAAAAAACCTAGTTAAGTTATTTGAACAAGAATTCTACTAGGAATGAATTTAGAATTAAATTTTAAGCAAGAAATTTACTAATAAAAAACCTAGTTAAGTTATTTGAACAAGAATTCTACTAGGAATGAATTTAGAATTAAATTTTAAGCAAGAAATTTACTAATAAAAAACCTAGTTAAGTTATTTGAACAAGAATTCTACTAGGAATGAATTTAGAATTAAATTTTAAGCAAGAAATTTACTAATAAAAAACCTAGTTAAGTTATTTGAACAAGAATTCTACTAGGAATGAATTTAGAATTAAATTTTAAGCAAGAAATTTACTAATAAAAAACCTAGTTAAGTTATTTGAACAAGAATTCTACTAGGAATGAATTTAGAATTAAATTTTAAGCAAGAAATTTACTAATAAAAAACCTAGTTAAGTTATTTGAACAAGAATTCTACTAGGAATGAATTTAGAATTAAATTTTAAGCAAGAAATTTACTAATAAAAAACCTAGTTAAGTTATTTGAACAAGAATTCTACTAGGAATGAATTTAGAATTAAATTTTAAGCAAGAAATTTACTAATAAAAAACCTAGTTAAGTTATTTGAACAAGAATTCTACTAGGAATGAATTTAGAATTAAATTTTAAGCAAGAAATTTACTAATAAAAAACCTAGTTAAGTTATTTGAACAAGAATTCTACTAGGAATGAATTTAGAATTAAATTTTGAGCAAGCAATTTACTAATAAAAAACCTAGTTAAGTTATTTGAACAAGAATTCTACTAGGAATGAATTTAGAATTAAATTTTAAGCAAGAAATTTACTAATAAAAAACCTAGTTAAGTTATTTGAACAAGAATTCTACTAGGAATGAATTTGGAATTAAATTTTAAGCAAGAAATTTACTAATAAAAAACCTAGTTAAGTTATTTGAACAAGAATTCTACTAGGAATGAATTTAGAATTAAATTTTAAGCAAGAAATTTACTAATAAAAAACCTAGTTAAGTTATTTGAACAAGAATTCTACTACGAATGAATTTAGAATTAAATTTTAAGCAAGAAATTTACTAATAAAAAACCTAGTTAAGTTATTTGAACAAGAATTCTACTAGGAATGAATTTAGAATTAAATTTTAAGCAAGAAATTTACTAATAAAAAACCTAGTTAAGTTATTTGAACAAGAATTCTACTAGGAATGAATTTAGAATTAAATTTTAAGCAAGAAATTTACTAATAAAAAACCTAGTTAAGTTATTTGAACAAGAATTCTACTAGGAATGAATTTAGAATTAAATTTTAAGCAAGAAATTTACTAATAAAAAACCTAGTTAAGTTATTTGAACAAGAATTCTACTAGGAATGAATTTAGAATTAAATTTTAAGCAAGAAATTTACTAATAAAAAACCTAGTTAAGTTATTTGAACAAGAATTCTACTAGGAATGAATTTAGAATTAAATTTTAAGCAAGAAATTTACTAATAAAAAACCTAGTTAAGTTATTTGAACAAGAATTCTACTAGGAATGAATTTAGAATTAAATTTTGAGCAAGAAATTTACTAATAAAAAACCTAGTTCAAGTTATTTGAACAAGAATTCTACTAGGAATGAATTTAGAATTAAATTTTAAGCAAGAAATTTACTAATAAAAAACCTAGTTAAGTTATTTGAACAAGAATTCTACTAGGAATGAATTTAGAATTAAATTTTAAGCAAGAAATTTACTAATAAAAAACCTAGTTAAGTTATTTGAACAAGAATTCTACTAGGAATGAATTTAGAATTAAATTTTAAGCAAGAAATTTACTAATAAAAAACCTAGTTAAGTTATTTGAACAAGAATTCTACTAGGAATGAATTTAGAATAAAATTTTGAGCAAGCAATTTACTAATAAAAAACCTAGTTCAAGTTATTTGAACAAGAATTCTACTAGGAATGAATTTAGAATTAAATTTTAAGCAAGAAATTTACTAATAAAAAACCTAGTTAAGTTATTTGAACAAGAATTCTACTAGGAATGAATTTAGAATTAAATTTTAAGCAAGAAATTTACTAATAAAAAACCTAGTTAAGTTATTTGAACAAGAATTCTACTAGGAATGAATTTAGAATTAAATTTTAAGCAAGAAATTTACTAATAAAAAACCTAGTTAAGTTATTTGAACAAGAATTCTACTAGGAATGAATTTAGAATTAAATTTTAAGCAAGAAATTTACTAATAAAAAACCTAGTTAAGTTATTTGAACAAGAATTCTACTAGGAATGAATTTAGAATTAAATTTTAAGCAAGAAATTTACTAATAAAAAACCTAGTTAAGTTATTTGAACAAGAATTCTACTAGGAATGAATTTAGAATTAAATTTTAAGCAAGAAATTTACTAATAAAAAACCTAGTTAAGTTATTTGAACAAGAATTCTACTAGGAATGAATTTAGAATTAAATTTTAAGCAAGAAATTTACTAATAAAAAACCTAGTTAAGTTATTTGAACAAGAATTCTACTAGGAATGAATTTAGAATTAAATTTTAAGCAAGAAATTTACTAATAAAAAACCTAGTTAAGTTATTTGAACAAGAATTCTACTAGGAATGAATTTAGAATTAAATTTTAAGCAAGAAATTTACTAATAAAAAACCTAGTTAAGTTATTTGAACAAGAATTCTACTAGGAATGAATTTAGAATTAAATTTTAAGCAAGAAATTTACTAATAAAAAACCTAGTTAAGTTATTTGAACAAGAATTCTACTAGGAATGAATTTAGAATTAAATTTTAAGCAAGAAATTTACTAATAAAAAACCTAGTTAAGTTATTTGAACAAGAATTCTACTAGGAATGAATTTAGAATTAAATTTTAAGCAAGAAATTTACTAATAAAAAACCTAGTTAAGTTATTTGAACAAGAATTCTACTAGGAATGAATTTAGAATTAAATTTTAAGCAAGAAATTTACTAATAAAAAACCTAGTTAAGTTATTTGAACAAGAATTCTACTAGGAATGAATTTAGAATTAAATTTTAAGCAAGAAATTTACTAATAAAAAACCTAGTTAAGTTATTTGAACAAGAATTCTACTAGGAATGAATTTAGAATTAAATTTTAAGCAAGAAATTTACTAATAAAAAACCTAGTTAAGTTATTTGAACAAGAATTCTACTAGGAATGAATTTAGAATTAAATTTTAAGCAAGAAATTTACTAATAAAAAACCTAGTTAAGTTATTTGAACAAGAATTCTACTAGGAATGAATTTAGAATTAAATTTTAAGCAAGAAATTTACTAATAAAAAACCTAGTTAAGTTATTTGAACAAGAATTCTACTAGGAATGAATTTAGAATTAAATTTTAAGCAAGAAATTTACTAATAAAAAACCTAGTTAAGTTATTTGAACAAGAATTCTACTAGGAATGAATTTAGAATTAAATTTTAAGCAAGAAATTTACTAATAAAAAACCTAGTTAAGTTATTTGAACAAGAATTCTACTAGGAATGAATTTAGAATTAAATTTTAAGCAAGAAATTTACTAATAAAAAACCTAGTTAAGTTATTTGAACAAGAATTCTACTAGGAATGAATTTAGAATTAAATTTTAAGCAAGAAATTTACTAATAAAAAACCTACTTAAGTTATTTGAACAAGAATTCTACTAGGAATGAATTTAGAATTAAATTTTAAGCAAGAAATTTACTAATAAAAAACCTAGTTAAGTTATTTGAGCAAGAATTCTACTAGGAATGAATTTGAATTAAATTTTAAGCAAGAAATTTACTAATAAAAAACCTAGTTAAGTTATTTGAACAAGAATTCTACTAGGAATGAATTTAGAATTAAATTTTAAGCAAGAAACTTACTAATAAAAAACCTAGTTCAAGTTATTTGAACAAGAATTCTACTAGGAATGAATTTAGAATAAAATTTTGAGCAAGCAATTTACTAATAAAAAACCTAGTTCAAGTTATTTGAACAAGAATTCTACTAGGAATGAATTTGGAATTAAATTTTAAGCAAGAAACTTACTAATAAAAAACCTAGTTCAAGTTATTTGAACAAGAATTCTACTAGGAATGAATTTAGAATTAAATTTTAAGCAAGAAATTTACTAATAAAAAACCTAGTTAAGTTATTTGAACAAGAATTATACTAGGAATGAATTTAGAATTAAATTTTAAGCAAGAAATTTACTAATAAAAAACTAGTTAAGAGAATTCTACTAGGAATGAATTTAGAATAAAATTTTGAGCAAGCAATTTACTAATAAAAAACCTAGTTCAAGTTATTTGAACAAGAATTCTACTAGGAATGAATTTAGAATTAAACTTTAAGCAAGAAATTTACTAATAAAAAACCTAGTTAAGTTATTTGAACAAGAATTCTACTACGAATGAATTTAGAATTAAATTTAAAGCAAGAAATTTGTTAATAAAAAACCTAGTTAAGTTATTTGAACAAGAATTCTACTAGGAATGAATTTAGAATTAAATTTTAAGCAAGAAATTTACTAATAAAAAAACTAGTTAAGTTATTTGAACAAGAATTCTACTAGGAATGAATTTAGAATTAAATCTTAAGCAAGAAATTTACTAATAAAAAACCTACTTAAGTTATTTGAACAAGAATTCTACTAGGAATGAATTTAGAATAAAATTTTGAGCAAGCAATTTACTAATAAAAAACCTAGTTCAAGTTATTTGAACAAGAATTCTACTAGGAATGAATTTGGAATTAAATTTTAAGCAAGAAAGTTACTAATAAAAAACCTAGTTAAGTTATTTGAACAAGAATTCTACTAGGAATGAATTTGAATTAAATTTTAAGCAAGAAACTTACTAATAAAAAACCTAGTTCAAGTTATTTGAACAAGAATTCTACTAGGAATGAATTTAGAATAAAATTTTGAGCAAGCAATTTACTAATAAAAAACCTAGTTCAAGTTATTTGAACAAGAATTCTACTAGGAATGAATTTGGAATTAAATTTTAAGCAAGAAACTTACTAATAAAAAACTTAGTTCAAGTTATTTGAACAAGAATTCTACTAGGAATGAATTTGGAATTAAATTTTAAGCAAGAAACTTACTAATAAAAAACCTAGTTCAAGTTATTTGAACAAGAATTCCACTAGGAATGAATTTAGAATTAAATTTTAAGCAAGAAATTTACTAATAAAAAACCTAGTTAAGTTATTTGAACAAGAATTCTACTAGGAATGAATTTAGAATTAAATTTTAAGCAAGAAATTTACTAATAAAAAACCTAGTTAAGTTATTTGAACAAGAATTCTACTACGAATGAATTTAGAATTAAATTTAAAGCAAGAAATTTACTAATAAAAAACCTAGTTACGTTATTTGAACAAGAATTCTACTAGGAATGAATTTAGAATTAAATTTTAAGCAAGAAATTTACTAATAAAAAACCTAGTTCAAGTTATTTTTGAACAAGAATTCTACTAGGAATGAATTTAGAATTAAATTTTAAGCAAGAAATTTACTAATAAAAAACCTAGTTAAGTTATTTGAACAAGAATTCTACTACGAATGAATTTAGAATTAAATTTAAGCAAGAAATTTACTAATAAAAAACCTAGTTAAGTTATTTGAACAAGAATTCTACTACGAATGAATTTAGAATTAAATTTTAAGCAAGAAATTTACTAATAAAAAACCTAGTTAAGTTATTTGAACAAGAATTCTACTAGGAATGAATTTAGAATTAAATTTTAAGCAAGAAATTTACTAATAAAAAACCTAGTTAAGTTATTTGAACAAGAATTCTACTAGGAATGAATTTAGAATTAAATTTTAAGCAAGAAACTTACTAATAAAAAACCTAGTTCAAGTTATTTGAACAAGAATTCTACTAGGAATGAATTTAGAATTAAATTTTAAGCAAGAAATTTACTAATAAAAAACCTAGTTAAGTTATTTGAACAAGAATTATACTAGGAATGAATTTAGAATTAAATTTTAAGCAAGAAATTTACTAATAAAAAACTAGTTAAGAGAATTCTACTAGGAATGAATTTAGAATAAAATTTTGAGCAAGCAATTTACTAATAAAAAACCTAGTTCAAGTTATTTGAACAAGAATTCTACTAGGAATGAATTTAGAATTAAACTTTAAGCAAGAAATTTACTAATAAAAAACCTAGTTAAGTTATTTGAACAAGAATTCTACTACGAATGAATTTAGAATTAAATTTAAAGCAAGAAATTTGTTAATAAAAAACCTAGTTAAGTTATTTGAACAAGAATTCTACTAGGAATAAATTTAGAATTAAATTTTAAGCAAGAAATTTACTAATAAAAAAACTAGTTAAGTTATTTGAACAAGAATTCTACTAGGAATGAATTTAGAATTAAATCTTAAGCAAGAAATTTACTAATAAAAAACCTACTTAAGTTATTTGAACAAGAATTCTACTAGGAATGAATTTAGAATAAAATTTTGAGCAAGCAATTTACTAATAAAAAACCTAGTTCAAGTTATTTGAACAAGAATTCTACTAGGAATGAATTTGGAATTAAATTTTAAGCAAGAAAGTTACTAATAAAAAACCTAGTTAAGTTATTTGAACAAGAATTCTACTAGGAATGAATTTGGAATTAAATTTTAAGCAAGAAACTTACTAATAAAAAACCTAGTTCAAGTTATTTGAACAAGAATTCTACTAGGAATGAATTTAGAATTAAATTTTGAGCAAGCAATTTACTAATAAAAAACCTAGTTCAAGTTATTTGAACAAGAATTCTACTAGGAATGAATTTAGAATTAAATTTTAAGCAAGAAACTTACTAATAAAAAACTAGTTAAGTTATTTGAACAAGAATTCTACTAGGAATGAATTTGGAATTAAATTTTAAGCAAGAAATTTACTAATAAAAAACCTAGTTCAAGTTATTTGAACAAGAATTCTACTAGGAATGAATTTAGAATTAAATTTTAAGCAAGAAATTTACTAATAAAAAACTAGTTAAGTTATTTGAACAAGAATTCTACTAGGAATGAATTTAGAATTAAATTTTAAGCAAGAAATTTACTAATAAAAAACCTAGTTAAGTTATTTGAACAAGAATTCTACTAGGAATGAATTTAGAATTAAATTTTAAGCAAGAAATTTACTAATAAAAAACCTAGTTAAGTTATTTGAACAAGAATTCTACTAGGAATGAATTTAGAATTAAATTTTAAGCAAGAAATTTACTAATAAAAAACCTAGTTCAAGTTATATTTGAACAAGAATTCTACTAGGAATGAATTTAGAATTAAATTTTAAGCAAGAAATTTACTAATAAAAAACCTAGTTAAGTTATTTGAACAAGAATTCTACTAGGAATGAATTTAGAATTAAATTTTAAGCAAGAAATTTACTAATAAAAAACCTAGTTAAGTTATTTGAACAAGAATTCTACTAGGAATGAATTTAGAATTAAATTTTAAGCAAGAAATTTACTAATAAAAAAACCTAGTTAAGTTATTTGAACCAAGAATTCTACTAGGATTGAATTTGGAATTAAATTTAAGCAAGAAATTTACTAATAAAAAAACCTAGTTAAGTTATTTGAACAAGAATTCTACTAGGAATGAAATTTAGAATTAAATTTTTAAGCAAGAAATTTACTAATAAAAAACATAGTTAAGTTTTTTGAACAAGAATTACTACTAGGAATGAATTTAGAATTAAATTTTAAGCAAGAAATTTACTAATAAAAAACCTAGTTAAGTGCAATTCTACAAGGAATGAATTTAGAATAAAATTTTGAAGCAAGAAATTTACTAATAAAAAACCTAGTTCAAGTTATTTGAACAAGAATTCTACTAGGAATGAATTTAGATTAAATTTAAGCAGAAATTACTAAGAAAAAATAGTCTAAGTATTCGAACAAGAATTCTACTAGGAATGAATTTAGAATTAAATTTTAAGCAAGAAATTTACTAATAAAAAAACCTAGTTAAGTTATTTGAACAAGAATTCTACTAGGAATGAATTTAGAATTAAATTTTAGCAAGAAATTTACTAATAAAAAACCTAGTTAAGTTATTTGAACAAGAATTCTACTAGAATGAACTTTAGGAATTAAATTTTAAGCAAGAAATTTACTAATAAAAAACCTAGTTAAGTTATTTGAACAAGAATTATACTAGGAATGAATTTAGAATTAATTTTAAAGCAAGAAATTTACTAATAAAAACTAGTTAAGAGAATTCTACAAGGAATGAATTTAGAATAAAATTTTGAGCAAGCAATTTACTAATAAAAAAACCTAGGTTCAAGCTTATTTGAACAAAGAATTCTACTAGGAATGAATTTTGGAATTAAATTTTAAGCAGAAAACTTACTATAAAAAACCTTGTTAAGTTGTTTGAACAAGAATTCTACTAGGAATGAATTTAGAATTAAATTTTAAGCAAGAATTCTTACTAATAAAAACCTAGTTAAGTTATTTTGAACAAGAATTCTACTAGGAATGAATTTAGAATTAAATTTTAAGCAAGAAATTTACTAATAAAAAACCTAGTTAAGTTATTTGAACAAGAATTCTACTAGGAATGAATTTAGAATTAAATTTTAAGCAAGAAATTTACTAATAAAAAACCTAGTTAAGTTATTTGAACAAGAATTCTACTAGGAATGAATTTAGAATTAAATTTTAAGCAAGAAATTTACTAATAAAAAACCTAGTTAAGTTATTTGAACAAGAATTCTACTAGGAATGAATTTAGAATTAAATTTTAAGCAAGAAATTTACTAATAAAAAACCTAGTTAAGTTATTTGAACAAGAATTCTACTAGGAATGAATTTAGAATTAAATTTTAAGCAAGAAATTTACTAATAAAAAACCTAGTTAAGTTATTTGAACAAGAATTCTACTAGGAATGAATTTAGAATTAAATTTTAAGCAAGAAATTTACTAATAAAAAACCTAGTTAAGTTATTTGAACAAGAATTCTACTAGGAATGAATTTAGAATTAAATTTTAAGCAAGAAATTTACTAATAAAAAACCTAGTTAAGTTATTTGAACAAGAATTCTACTAGAATGAATTTAGAATTAAATTTTAAGCAAGAATTTACTAATAAAAAACCTAGTTAAGTTATTTGACAAGAATTCTACTAGGAATGAATTTAGAATTAAATTTTAAGCAAGAAATTTACTAATAAAAAACTATTTAAGTTGACAAATTCTACTAGGAATGAATTTAGAATAAAATTTTGAGCAAGCAATTTACTAATAAAAAACCTAGTTCAAGTTATTTGAACAAGAATTCTACTAGGAATCGAATTTAGAATTAAATTTTAAGCAAGAAATTACTAATAAAAACCTAGTTAAGTTATTTGAACAAGAATTCTACTAGGAATGAATTTAGAATTAAATTTTAAGCCAGAAAATTTACTAATAAAAAACCTAGTTAAGTTATTTGAACAGAATTCTACTAGGAATGAATTAGAATTAAATTTTAAGCAAGAAATTTACTAATAAAAAACCTAGTTAAGTTATTTGAACAAGAATTCTACTAAGGAATGAATTTAGAATTAAATTTTAAGCAAGAAATTTACTAATAAAAAACCTAGTTAAGTTATTTGAAACAAGAATTCTACTAGGAATGAATTTAGAATTAAATTTTAGCAAGAAATTTACTAATAAAAAACCTAGTTAAGTTATTTGAACAAGAATTCTACTAGAGATGAGTTTTAGAATTAAATTTTAAGCAAGAAACTTTATAATAAAAAACCTAGTTAAGTTATTTGAACAGAATTCTACTAGTGAATGAATTTAGAATTAAAATTTTAAGCAAGAAATTTACTATAAAAACCTAGTTAAGTTATGTTGAACTAGAATTCTACTAGGAATGAATTTAGAGAATAAATTTTAAGCAAGAAATTTACTAATAAAGAAACTAGTTAAGTTATATGAACAGATTCTACTAGGAAGAATTTAGAATTAAATTTTAAGCAAGAAATTTTACTAATAAAAAACCTAGTTAAGTTATTTGAACAAGAATTCTACTAGGAATGAATTTAGAATTAAATTTTAAGCAAGAAATTTACTAATAAAAAACACTAGTAAGTTATTTGAACAAGAATTCAACTAGAATGAATTAGAATTAATTTTAAGCAAGAAATTTACTAATAAAAACCTAGTTCAATTTATTTGACAAGAATTCTACTAGGAATGAATTTAGAATTAAATTTTAAGCAAGAAATTTAAACCTAATAAAAAACTAGTTAAGTAATTGAACAAGAATTCTACTAGGAATGAATTTAGAATAAAAATTTTAAGCAAGAATTTACTAATAAAAAACCTATGTTAAGTTATTTGAACCAGAATTTCTACGAGAATGAATTTAGAATAAATTTTAAGCAGAAATTTACTAATAAAAAACCTAGTTTATTGACGGAATTCTACTAGGAATGAATTTAGAATTAAATTTTAAGCAAGAAATTTACTAATAAAAAACCTAGTTAAGTTATTTGAACAAGAATTCTACTAGGAATGAATTTAGAATTAAATTTTAAGCAAGAAATTTACTAATAAAAAACCTAGTTAAGTTATTTGAACAAGAATTCTACTAGGAATGAATTTAGAATTAAATTTTAAGCAAGAAATTTACTAATAAAAAACCTAGTTAAGTTATTTGAACAAGAATTCTACTAGGAATGAATTTAGAATTAAATTTTAAGCAAGAAATTTACTAATAAAAAACCTAGTTAAGTTATTTGAACAAGAATTCTACTAGGAATGAATTTAGAATTAAATTTTAAGCAAGAAATTTACTAATAAAAAACCTAGTTAAGTTATTTGAACAAGAATTCTACTAGGAATGAATTTAGAATTAAATTTTAAGCAAGAAATTTACTAATAAAAAACCTAGTTAAGTTATTTGAACAAGAATTCTACTAGGAATGAATTTAGAATTAAATTTTAAGCAAGAAATTTACTAATAAAAAACCTAGTTAAGTTATTTGAACAAGAATTCTACTAGGAATGAATTTAGAATTAAATTTTAAGCAAGAAATTTACTAATAAAAAACCTAGTTAAGTTATTTGAACAAGAATTCTACTAGGAATGAATTTAGAATTAAATTTTAAGCAAGAAATTTACTAATAAAAAACCTAGTTAAGTTATTTGAACAAGAATTCTACTAGGAATGAATTTAGAATTAAATTTTAAGCAAGAAATTTACTAATAAAAAACCTAGTTAAGTTATTTGAACAAGAATTCTACTAGGAATGAATTTAGAATTAAATTTTAAGCAAGAAATTTACTAATAAAAAACCTAGTTAAGTTATTTGAACAAGAATTCTACTAGGAATGAATTTAGAATTAAATTTTAAGCAAGAAATTTACTAATAAAAAACCTAGTTAAGTTATTTGAACAAGAATTCTACTAGGAATGAATTTAGAATTAAATTTTAAGCAAGAAATTTACTAATAAAAAACCTAGTTAAGTTATTTGAACAAGAATTCTACTAGGAATGAATTTAGAATTAAATTTTAAGCAAGAAATTTACTAATAAAAAACCTAGTTAAGTTATTTGAACAAGAATTCTACTAGGAATGAATTTAGAATTAAATTTTAAGCAAGAAATTTACTAATAAAAAACCTAGTTAAGTTATTTGAACAAGAATTCTACTAGGAATGAATTTAGAATTAAATTTTAAGCAAGAAATTTACTAATAAAAAACCTAGTTAAGTTATTTGAACAAGAATTCTACTAGGAATGAATTTAGAATTAAATTTTAAGCAAGAAATTTACTAATAAAAAACCTAGTTAAGTTATTTGAACAAGAATTCTACTAGGAATGAATTTAGAATTAAATTTTAAGCAAGAAATTTACTAATAAAAAACCTAGTTAAGTTATTTGAACAAGAATTCTACTAGGAATGAATTTAGAATTAAATTTTAAGCAAGAAATTTACTAATAAAAAACCTAGTTAAGTTATTTGAACAAGAATTCTACTACGAATGAATTTAGAATTAAATTTAAAGCAAGAAATTTGTTAATAAAAAACCTAGTTAAGTTATTTGAACAAGAATTCTACTAGGAATAAATTTAGAATTAAATTTTAAGCAAGAAATTTACTAATAAAAAACCTAGTTAAGTTATTTGAACAAGAATTCTACTAGGAATGAATTTAGAATTAAATTTTAAGCAAGAAATTTACTAATAAAAAACCTAGTTCAAGTTATTTGAACAAGAATTCTACTAGGAATGAATTTGGAATTAAATTTTAAGCAAGAAATTTACTAATAAAAAACCTAGTTAAGTTATTTGAACAAGAATTCTACTAGGAATGAATTTGGAATTAAATTTTAAGCAAGAAACTTACTAATAAAAAACCTAGTTCAAGTTATTTGAACAAGAATTCTACTAGGAATGAATTTAGAATACAATTTTGAGCAAGCAATTTACTAATAAAAAACCTAGTTCAGGTTATTTGAACAAGAATTCTACTAGGAATGAATTTGGAATTAAATTTTAAGCAAGAAACTTACTAATAAAAAACCTAGTTCAAGTTATTTGAACAAGAATTCTACTAGGAATGAATTTAGAATTAAATTTTAAGCAAGAAATTTACTAATAAAAAACCTAGTTAAGAATAAGAATTATACTAGGAATGAATTTAGAATTAAATTTTAAGCAAGAAATTTACTAATAAAAAACTAGTTAAGAGAATTCTACTAGGAATGAATTTAGAATAAAATTTTGAGCAAGCAATTTACTAATAAAAAACCTAGTTCAAGTTATTTGAACAAGAATTCTACTAGGAATGAATTTAGAATTAAATTTAAAGCAAGAATTTGTTAATAAAAAACCTAGTTAAGTTATTTGAACAAGAATTCTACTAGGAATAAATTTAGAATTAAATTTTAAGCAAGAAATTTACTAATAAAAAACCTAATTAAGTTATTTGAACAAGAATTCTACTAGGAATGAATTTAGAATTAAATTTTAAGCAAGAAATTTACTAATAAAAAACCTACTTAAGTTATTTGAACAAGAATTCTACTAGGAATGAATTTAGAATAAAATTTTGAGCAAGCAATTTACTAATAAAAAACCTAGTTCAAGTTATTTGAACAAGAATTCTACTAGGAATGAATTTGGAATTAAATTTTAAGCAAGAAACTTACTAATAAAAAACCTAGTTCAAGTTATTTGAACAAGAATTATACTAGGAATGAATTTAGAATTAAATTTTAAGCAAGAAATTTACTAATAAAAAACCTAGTTAAGTTATTTGAACAAGAATTCTACTACGAATGAATTTAGAATTAAATTTAAAGCAAGAAATTTACTAATAAAAAACCTAGTTAAGTTATTTGAACAAGAATTCTACTACGAATGAATTTAGAATTAAATTTAAAGCAAGAAATTTGTTAATAAAAAACCTAGTTAAGTTATTTGAACAAGAATTCTACTAGGAATGAATTTAGAATAAAATTTTGAGCAAGCAATTTACTAATAAAAAACCTAGTTCAAGTTATTTGAACAAGAATTCTACTAGGAATGAATTTGGAATTAAATTTTAAGCAAGAAATTTACTAATAAAAAACCTAGTTAAGTTATTTGAACAAGAATTCTACTAGGAATGAATTTGGAATTAAATTTTAAGCAAGAAACTTACTAATAAAAAACCTAGTTCAAGTTATTTGAACAAGAATTCTACTAGGAATGAATTTAGAATACAATTTTGAGCAAGCAATTTACTAATAAAAAACCTAGTTCAGGTTATTTGAACAAGAATTCTACTAGGAATGAATTTGGAATTAAATTTTAAGCAAGAAACTTACTAATAAAAAACCTAGTTCAAGTTATTTGAACAAGAATTCTACTAGGAATGAATTTAGAATTAAATTTTAAGCAAGAAATTTACTAATAAAAAACCTAGTTAAGAATAAGAATTATACTAGGAATGAATTTAGAATTAAATTTTAAGCAAGAAATTTACTAATAAAAAACTAGTTAAGAGAATTCTACTAGGAATGAATTTAGAATAAAATTTTGAGCAAGCAATTTACTAATAAAAAACCTAATTCAAGTTATTTGAACAAGAATTCTACTAGGAATGAATTTAGAATTAAATTTAAAGCAAGAAATTTGTTAATAAAAAACCTAGTTAAGTTATTTGAACAAGAACTCTTGATAAGGGGTGGCCCGATCTTCTCGATGAACTAACTCTCTCTTTTTGTATTTTCTGATAGTTGGATAACTAGTGCTACACTGAGACCTCTCTTAGCTAATCCCCGTTGCCAATGCAACAACAATCAAGCTCCTTAGATATTCTCAACTACACACTCTTGCACAAATGATCAATGATCACAAGTGGTGCTGTATCCCTTTATTCCCAGATGGAATAACAAGATATCACGCTGCTTTGCAATGGGTAAACTTCAAGATGAATGCTTTACAAGCAATACAATCTAGAGGCTAGGGTTTCTGGTTTAAACTTGTTCTCCCCTATTGCTATGCGCCCCATGGGCTTATATGGGAGGAGGGGTGCGGCCACAAGGGGCTCCTTGCGCAAGCACAACTCCTACTAGGACTAGGAAACCTAACACAACTAGAATAGGATACAAACCGACCCCACACACAAAGGGGTGCGGCCATAATTGGTATACAAACCAATCCTAATTTATCTAGGACATCTCTTGGGCGCATTGGGGCTTCCATGTGGGCCCTCCTTCTTGGTTGTCCATCATAGAGTGCATTTAACCTTGTGGAGGCACTCATCCCCTTGTTGATATTATTGAATAACAATTGTTTCTATTGATAACAATTGTTATGATTTGTTTCTTCTCTTGTTTTCACCATCTTGAATAATTGTTTTCACCATGATCTTGATCAACTCTTCATCCATGCTTGTGAGAACAATGTCCTTAGGTCCATCCTCATCATCCTCCCTTTCTTCAAGACAAGACGTCCTCGTCTTGTGATTATCTGAAAGTGGAATAAACAAGAAAAACAAAGTGTATGCACCATATATATAGATATAGTGGTACTCATTAGTTGTTAGCAAAACACAATATAGTGAATATATCATATGATCACGAATTTTGTATGCAAACAACACATAATAGTCATATTTTTTCATTTTATAGCAATCAAAATTGCAAATATAAGTATAGTTTGTTTTAATAGAACATGTATCCAAGAAATAATGTGGTGAAACAAACATATATCTTTCGGCCACTTCATCATGTTTATCAATATTTATCCCAAATAACATGTTATGTATTTCGGCCACTTCATTACATGTAACACAAATATGATGTATCATGAAAATTTTATCCAAATTATAATCACCAATCAAATAAAATTTGAAACTAGTATCATATGTGCTAACATTATCACAAACAAATTTATCCATAGCACATTGTATATCAATTGGTTCTTTAAGCATGTCATTATAAATAATATCACTAGAAGGTATCATAGCAAGTACTTTACTACTAGGTACCAACCCGAAATCTATACCATGATCAATACTAACCTCCTCATGTGTAGTAGGTATGATCTCCTCAATATCTTGTGAATTTGAAGGTTGTAGCTCCCTTTCTTCAAAAATAACCTTCATATCACAATCTAGCTCTCTTGTATCCTCCAATTTATGTGATGATTGTAATGTTTCCTTGCCCTCCCTTTCTTCAAGAGAAACCTGTAAATAAGAAACATCACTAGGAAAAATTATGGCATTAGTTAAAAGACTTTTTCCACTCGGCCTAGGCTTGTCTTCCTCCATGGATTTGTTGTTATCACTCCCCTTCTCTATCACTTCAAACTTTTGCCTTGATTCATGCATGATTTGTTGGGGTGACATAGGCCTCAATATGATATCCTTATTATTCCAATTCAAGTGGTAGGTGTTTGCTCTCCCATCATGTAGCACCTTTCTATCAAATTGCCATGGTCTTCCAAGTAATAGGTGGCAAACCGACATGGGAACAACATCACACTCAATTGTATCCTTGTATGGTCCAATTTGAAATTCCACTCTCACCATATGACATACCTTCATCTCCTCTTTGTCAGTGATCCATTGAATATAGTATGGATTGGGGTGTGGAATATATTTCAACCTTAGCTTTGCACATAATTCTTTGCTTGCTAGATTTCTACAACTTCCTCCATCTATGATCACCTTGCAAGCCATACTAGGTCCAACAATTGCTTTGGTTTGAAATAAATTGCACCTTTGGCTCTCATCTTTGTTAGGAGCAATAGTCAATGCTTTGGTGCACACAATAGTTGGATAATTTGTAGCAAAGGCATCAATAGGACCATCATCATCATTATCATCATATGGATCCTCATCATTAGGATCAACATCATCTCCAGTCTCATACTCATCATTAGCATTAAGGAGCATAACTTTCTTGTTGGGGCAATCCTTCTTAAAGTGTCCTTTTCCTCCACATGTATGGCATGTCATGTCTCTATTCCTTGTAGGAGGTGTAGCACCACTAGAACCCGAAGTAGAAGCAATGGGCTTCTTTGAACTTGATGAAATTGGCTCGGGTTTGGGTGTAGAAGGTCCACGGGTAGGGGGTGTAGGAGTTGTAAAATTGGATTGTTGAGAAGAAAAACTCCTCCTTGCACTCACTTGAAGCTCCTCTTGCAATCTCTTTTCGGCCTCCCTTGCTTGATGTAGTAATTCACTCATATTGTTGTAAGTAACATGCCTCACAATGCTTCTTATTTTGAATTGCAATCCACTCAAGAATCTTTGCATTGTTTGTTCAGGAGCCTCTCTAATTCTAGCCCTTTGAATAATCAACTCCATCTCCTTGTAATAGGCATCAACTGTCTTTGATCCTTGCTTCAATTGTTGCAATTTGTCATAGAGAGTTCTAATATAATTCTTGGGAACAAATCTATCTCTTAACAATTGCTTCATCTCTCTCCATGTGTTCACCTCTTCCTCTTCTTTTTCTTCTCTATCCTTTGTAATGCCATCCCACCACAAAAGAGCATAGCCATCAAAAGAAGAAGATGCAAGGTTCACCTTTCTCTCCTCGGGATAATCATGTAATCTCCATAATTTTTTCAATTTTTAGCTCCCACATCAAGTACTCTTCCACATCTTCAGAGTCACAAGAAAGATTAGGCATAGAGAATTTAGGTTTTCCCAAGCCATCATTCTCTCTATTATTTTCCAAAGGAACTCTCCTTGCAAAATGCCCACGGCCATCATTGAAATTTCTTCTCCCATCATCAATTGGAGCAATGGCTTGTGGTGCTTGTTGAAGTTGTTGCAATGTATTGGTGATTGTAGTCATTTGGAGTTGCATAGTCCTTATAGCTTCCTTGATCTCATTAACAGAATCTTGAGATGCACACTCCCTTATCTTCAAATCAATCACATTCAAATCTTCTCTCAATTGGTCATCACTTCTTTCAATATCATTCTTGATTTTTCTGGACAAGTGATCTCTCAATGCTTCATACTCATTCCATTGGACAATCTCCTCGGGTTTCTTCTTTGCCTGCACATCAACATCACTAGAAGAACTCATGATTAACTTGTTAGTAACAAAATAATCAATGGGTTTGTGGTGCCTCTCTCAACTCACTCAAAACCAAGCAAATAGGCTTCACTTGATGTTCCAAGAGAGAAAAAGATCAACTTACCAACAAGGAGCAATGATCAATGTGCTTTGGTGTGAGAAGAGAATATCTGAGCTATCAGGTATCACAATGCAAACAGGGCTTATGGTGGGGCTTGGTATGGATACCTAACAATCACCAAAGTAATAATCCTATTTGCTGTTCTTGTGAAGATATAAAAGATCCAAGGAAACTCACACAATATGTAGACAAATGTGCAATATATGGAGGAATTTTGCAATGCACTAGAAAGTCACTAGCTAGGCTCTTATTGACAGGCACAAGATTGCTCAATGAAAAACCAAGTGTCACAATGGCAAGCTCAACTAGTAAACAATAGTAATAATATGGCCTCTTTGCACTTTCTCTTTTCTCTTTTCTCTTTTCTCTTTTTTTTTTTTTTTTTATACTTTTTGCTTTTTCTATTTTTTTTTTGAATTTTTCAATGGCCTTATACTAAGCTAGGAGCAACAATGAACCAATTATGAGTGAACACAATGATGGTGATGAATTTAGAGCAACCTGTCAGAGCACAAAATAGCTATACTTGTGGGCAAGTTCCTATAAAGATGCTGTAGAAAGGCTGTGTCTATGGTTCACAAAGTATGGAGTGGAATGATCCTAGTGAAGTAAACAGGGAATAACAAAGAAACACAAAATAAACTAGGTGAAAATATGGATGGAACAGCTCACGGCAGCAAACTAGACCCACGGCAGCAAAAACAGTCGTTTTGGAGCGAAGGCAGAGCGTACGGCAGAAAAACTGGACGTTTTGGTACCGCGGCAGACGCACACAGCTAACAGGAACCGACGGCAGCGAAACTGCTCAATTCTGTGCCGCGGCAGCGCGCACAGCCGTGATGCGGCGGGTGGTAAGCGTGTTACAGCGAAAATCGCTATGCGCGTGTGATACGTGGGTGGTACGGTGGCTCGCGCGCGGCAGCGAAGGCAGCGTTTTTCTGCCGCGAGTGGATTGGCGCGGGATGGATTTGGTAAGCGTGTTGCGGGGCGGATCGGTGGTTTTGTAAGCGTGTTACGGTGCAGTCCGAGTACGACTAGGTTGTGGTGCGGTACGGCAGGGAATTCGCGATTTCTGTGCCACGGCAGGATCTCTACTAGGAATCGGATATGATGATATATGGAAAGTAATCTGCGGGTATGGTATGGTTGTGGAACCGACTATGGGTATGAATCCGAGTCCAACAATGATGTGAGGTGCGGTGGTAATGAGGCACGGTAAAACCCTAATGTGGCTCGAAATTGTGGTGTATATGGAGGGTGGAGGTGGATCGGATTGGTGGTGGGTGATATGCTGCGAATATTTTTGGGATTTTTGCTAGGTTTTCGCCAAGAACAAAAAGAAACCTAGATCTTGGCCGACACAAAGATAACTAAAAACAGAAAAAGAGTGACACAAAATCTAACACAATGACAGCAAAAGTAAAACTACTATGGTGATATCTAGGCTATGGCAATGACTAGTAATATTTTTGTGTGGCTTTTTCTGGATAGGAATAAAAATAACTAAAACTAGGGATAACTTTGCTCACCGAGTAAACCTGGAGAATCTGATACCAAGATGATAAGGGGTGGCCCGATCTTCTCGATGAACTAACTCTCTCTTTTTGTATTTTCTGATAGTTGGATAACTAGTGCTACACTGAGACCTCTCTTAGCTAATCCCCGTTGCCAATGCAACAACAATCAAGCTCCTTAGATATTCTCAACTACACACTCTTGCACAAATGATCAATGATCACAAGTGGTGCTGTATCCCTTTATTCCCAGATGGAATAACAAGATATCACGCTGCTTTGCAATGGGTAAACTTCAAGATGAATGCTTTACAAGCAATACAATCTAGAGGCTAGGGTTTCTGGTTTAAACTTGTTCTCCCCTATTGCTATGCGCCCCATGGGCTTATATGGGAGGAGGGGTGCGGCCACAAGGGGCTCCTTGCGCAAGCACAACTCCTACTAGGACTAGGAAACCTAACACAACTAGAATAGGATACAAACCGACCCCACACACAAAGGGGTGCGGCCATAATTGGTATACAAACCAATCCTAATTTATCTAGGACATCTCTTGGGCGCATTGGGGCTTCCATGTGGGCCCTCCTTCTTGGTTGTCCATCATAGAGTGCATTTAACCTTGTGGAGGCACTCATCCCCTTGTTGATATTATTGAATAACAATTGTTTCTATTGATAACAATTGTTATGATTTGTTTCTTCTCTTGTTTTCACCATCTTGAATAATTGTTTTCACCATGATCTTGATCAACTCTTCATCCATGCTTGTGAGAACAATGTCCTTAGGTCCATCCTCATCAATTCTACTAGGAATAAATTTAGAATTAAATTTTAAGCAAGAAATTTACTAATAAAAAACCTAATTAAGTTATTTGAACAAGAATTCTACTAGGAATGAATTTAGAATTAAATTTTAAGCAAGAAATTTACTAATAAAAAACCTACTTAAGTTATTTGAACAAGAATTCTACTAGGAATGAATTTAGAATAAAATTTTGAGCAAGCAATTTACTAATAAAAAACCTAGTTCAAGTTATTTGAACAAGAATTCTACTAGGAATGAATTTGGAATTAAATTTTAAGCAAGAAACTTACTAATAAAAAACCTAGTTCAAGTTATTTGAACAAGAATTATACTAGGAATGAATTTAGAATTAAATTTTAAGCAAGAAATTTACTAATAAAAAACCTAGTTAAGTTATTTGAACAAGAATTCTACTACGAATGAATTTAGAATTAAATTTAAAGCAAGAAATTTACTAATAAAAAACCTAGTTAAGTTATTTGAACAAGAATTCTACTACGAATGAATTTAGAATTAAATTTAAAGCAAGAAATTTGTTAATAAAAAACCTAGTTAAGTTATTTGAACAAGAATTCTACTAGGAATGAATTTAGAATAAAATTTTGAGCAAGCAATTTACTAATAAAAAACCTAGTTCAAGTTATTTGAACAAGAATTCTACTAGGAATGAATTTGGAATTAAATTTTAAGCAAGAAATTTACTAATAAAAAACCTAGTTAAGTTATTTGAACAAGAATTGTACTACGAATGAATTTAGAATTAAATTTAAAGCAAGAAATTTGTTAATAAAAAACCTAGTTAAGTTATTTGAACAAGAATTCTACTAGGAATAAATTTAGAATTAAATTTTAAGCAAGAAATTTACTAATAAAAAACCTAGTTAAGTTATTTGAACAAGAATTCTACTAGAAATGAATTTAGAATTAAATTTTAAGCAAGAAATTTACTAATAAAAAACCTACTTAAGTTATTTGAACAAGAATTCTACTAGGAATGAATTTAGAATAAAATTTTGAGCAAGCAATTTACTAATAAAAATCCTAGTTCAAGTTATTTGAACAAGAATTCTACTAGGAATGAATTTAGAATAAAATTTTGAGCAAGCAATTTACTAATAAAAAACCTAGTTCAAGTTATTTGAACAAGAATTATACTAGGAATGAATTTAGAATTAAATTTTAAGCAAGAAATTTACTAATAAAAAACCTAGTTAAGTTATTTGAACAAGAATTCTACTACGAATGAATTTAGAATTAAATTTAAAGCAAGAAATTTACTAATAAAAAACCTAGTTAAGTTATTTGAACAAGAATTCTACTACGAATGAATTTAGAATTAAATTTTAAGCAAGAAATTTACTTATAAAAAACCTAGTTAAGTTATTTAAACAAGAATCTACTAGGAATGAATTTAGAATTAAATTTTAAGCAAGAAATTTACTAATAAAAAACCTAGTTAAGTTATTTGAACAAGAATTCTACTAGGAATGAGTTTGGAATTAAATTTTAAGCAAGAAACTTACTAATAAAAAACCTAGTTCAAGTTATTTGAACAAGAATTCTACTAGGAATGAATTTAGAATTAAATTTTAAGCAAGAAATTTACTAATAAAAAACCTAGTTAAGTTATTTGAACAAGAATTCTACTACGAATGAATTTAGAATTAAATTTAAAGCAAGAAATTTGTTAATAAAAAACCTAGTTAAGTTATTTGAACAAGAATTCTACTAGGTATAAATTTAGAATTAAATTTTAAGCAAGAAATTTACTAATAAAAAACCTAGTTAAGTTATTTGAACAAGAATTCTACTAGAAATGAATTTAGAATTAAATTTTAAGCAGGAAATTTACTAATAAAAAACCTACTTAAGTTATTTGAACAAGAATTCTACTAGGAATGAATTTAGAATAAAATTTTGAGCAAGCAATTTACTAATAAAAATACTAGTTCAAGTTATTTGAACAAGAATTCTACTAGGAATGAATTTGGAATTAAATTTTAAGCAAGAAAGTTACTAATAAAAAACCTAGTTAAGTTATTTGAACAAGAATTCTACTAGGAATGAATTTGGAATTAAATTTTAAGCAAGAAACTTACTAATAAAAAACCTAGTTCAAGTTATTTGAACAAGAATTCTACTAGGAATGAATTTAGAATAAAATTTTGAGCAAGCAATTTACTAATAAAAAACCTAGTTCAAGTTATTTGAACAAGAATTCTACTAGGAATGAATTTGGAATTAAATTTTAAGCAAGAAACTTACTAATAAAAAACCTAGTTCAAGTTATTTGAACAAGAATTCTACTAGGAATGAATTTGGAATTAACTTTTAAGCAAGAAACTTACTAATAAAAAACCTAGTTCAAGTTATTTGAACAAGAATTCTACTAGGAATGAATTTAGAATTAAATTTTAAGCAAGAAATTTACTAATAAAAAACCTAGTTAAGTTATTTGAACAAGAATTCTACTACGAATGAATTTAGAATTAAATTTAAAGCAAGACATTTACTAATAAAAAACCTAGTTAAGTTATTTGAACAAGAATTCTACTACGAATGAATTTAGAATTAAATTTTAAGCAAGAAATTTACTTATAAAAAACCTAGTTAAGTTATTTGAACAAGAATCTACTAGGAATGAATTTAGAATTAAATTTTAAGCAAGAAATTTACTAATAAAAAACCTAGTTAAGTTATTTGAACAAGAATTCTACTAGGAATGAATTTGGAATTAAATTTTAAGCAAGAAACTTACTAATAAAAAACCTAGTTCAAGTTATTTGAATAAGAATTCTACTAGGAATGAATTTAGAATTAATTTTTAAGCAAGAAATTTACTAATAAAAAACCTAGTTAAGTTATTTGAACAAGAATTCTACTACGAATGAATTTAGAATTAAATTTAAAGCAAGAAATTTGTTAATAAAAAACCTAGTTAAGTTATTTGAACAAGAATTCTACTAGGAATAAATTTAGAATTAAATTTTAAGCAAGAAATTTACTAATAAAAAACCTAGTTAAGTTATTTGAACAAGAATTCTACTAGGAATGAATTTAGAATTAAATTTTAAGCAAGAAATTTACTAATAAAAAACCTAGTTCAAGTTATTTGAACAAGAATTCTACTAGGAATGAATTTGGAATTAAATTTTAAGCAAGAAATTTACTAATAAAAAACCTAGTTAAGTTATTTGAACAAGAATTCTACTAGGAATGAATTTAGAATTAAATTTTAAGCAAGAAATTTACTAATAAAAAACCTAGTTAAGTTATTTGAACAAGAATTCTACTAGGAATGAATTTAGAATTAAATTTTAAGCAAGAAATTTACTAATAAAAAACCTAGTTAAGTTATTTGAACAAGAATTCTACTAGGAATGAATTTAGAATTAAATTTTAAGCAAGAAATTTACTAATAAAAAACCTAGTTCAAGTTATTTGAACAAGAATTCTACTAGGAATGAATTTAGAATTAAATTTTAAGCAAGAAATTTACTAATAAAAAACCTAGTTAAGTTATTTGAACAAGAATTCTACTAGGAATGAATTTAGAATTAAATTTTAAGCAAGAAATTTACAAATAAAAAACCTAGTTCAAGTTATTTGAACAAGAATTCTACTAGGAATGAATTTAGAATAACATTTTGAGCAAACAATTTACTAATAAAAAACCTAGTTCAAGTTATTTGAACAAGAATTCTACTAGGAATGAATTTAGAATTAAATTTTAAGCAAGAAACTTACTAATAAAAAACCTAGTTCAAGTTATTTGAACAAGAATTCTACTAGGAATGAATTTAGAATTAAATTTTAAGCAAGAAATTTACTAATAAAAAACCTAGTTCAAGTTATTTGAACAAGAATTCTACTAGGAATGAATTTAGAATTATATGTTAAGCAAGAAATTTACTAATAAAAAACCTAGTTAAGTTATTTGAACAAGAATTCTACTACGAATGAATTTAGAATTATATTTTAAGCAAGAAATTTACTAATAAAAAACCTAGTTAAGTTATTTGAACAAGAATTCTACTAGGAATGAATTTAGAATTAAATTTTAAGCAAGAAATTTACTAATAAAAAACCTAGTTAAGTTATTTGAACAAGAATTCTACTAGGAATGAATTTAGAATTAAATTTTAAGCAAGAAATTTACTAATAAAAAACCTAGTTAAGTTATTTGAACAAGAATTCTACTAGGAATGAATTTGGAATTAAATTTTAAGCAAGAAACTTACTAATAAAAATCCTACTTCAAGTTATTTGAACAAGAATTCTACTAGGAATGAATTTAGAATTAAATTTTAAGCCAGAAGTTTACTAATAAAAAACCTAGTTAAGTTATTTGAACAAGAATTCTACTACGAATGAATTTAGAATTAAATTTAAAGCAAGAAATTTACTAATAAAAAACCTAGTTAAGTTATTTGAACAAGAATTCTACTAGGAATGAATTTAGAATTAAATTTTAAGCAAGAAATTTACTAATAAAAAACCTAGTTAAGTTATTTGAACAAGAATTCTACTAGGAATGAATTTAGAATTAAATTTTAAGCAAGCAATTTACTAATAAAAAACCTAGTTCAAGTTATTTGAACAAGAATTCTACTAGGAATGAATTTGGAATTAAATTTTAAGCAAGAAACTTACTAATAAAAAACCTAGTTCAAGTTATTTGAACAAGAATTCTACTAGGAATGAATTTGGAATTAAATTTTAAGCAAGAAACTTACTAATAAAAAACCTAGTTCAAGTTATTTGAACAAGAATTCTACTAGGAATGAATTTAGAATACAATTTTGAGCAAGCAATTTACTAATAAAAAACCTAGTTCAGGTTATTTGAACAAGAATTCTACTAGGAATGAATTTGGAATTAAATTTTAAGCAAGAAACTTACTAATAAAAAACCTAGTTCAAGTTATTTGAACAAGAATTCTACTAGGAATGAATTTAGAATTAAATTTTAGGCAAGAAATTTACTAATAAAAAACCTAGTTAAGAATAAGAATTATACTAGGAATGAATTTAGAATTAAATTTTAAGCAAGAAATTTACTAATAAAAAACTAGTTAAGAGAATTCTACTAGGAATGAATTTAGAATAAAATTTTGAGCAAGCAATTTACTAATAAAAAACCTAGTTCAAGTTATTTGAACAAGAATTCTACTAGGAATGAATTTAGAATTAAATTTAAAGCAAGAAATTTGTTAATAAAAAACCTAGTTAAGTTATTTGAACAAGAATTCTACTAGGAATAAATTTAGAATTAAATTTTAAGCAAGAAATTTACTAATAAAAAACCTAATTAAGTTATTTGAACAAGAATTCTACTAGGAATGAATTTAGAATTAAATTTTAAGCAAGAAATTTACTAATAAAAAACCTACTTAAGTTATTTGAACAAGAATTCTACTAGGAATGAATTTAGAATAAAATTTTGAGCAAGCAATTTACTAATAAAAAACCTAGTTCAAGTTATTTGAACAAGAATTCTACTAGGAATGAATTTGGAATTAAATTTTAAGCAAGAAACTTACTAATAAAAAACCTAGTTCAAGTTATTTGAACAAGAATTATACTAGGAATGAATTTAGAATTAAATTTTAAGCAAGAAATTTACTAATAAAAAACCTAGTTAAGTTATTTGAACAAGAATTCTACTACGAATGAATTTAGAATTAAATTTAAAGCAAGAAATTTACTAATAAAAAACCTAGTTAAGTTATTTGAACAAGAATTCTACTACGAATGAATTTAGAATTAAATTTAAAGCAAGAAATTTGTTAATAAAAAACCTAGTTAAGTTATTTGAACAAGAATTCTACTAGGAATAAATTTAGAATTAAATTTTAAGCAAGCAATTTACTAATAAAAAACCTAGTTAAGTTATTTGAACAAGAATTCTACTAGGAATGAATTTAGAATTAAATTTTAAGCAAGAAATTTACTAATAAAAAACCTAGTTAAGTTATTTGAACAAGAATTCTACTAGGAATGAATTTAGAATTAAATTTTAAGCAAGAAATTTACTAATAAAAAACCTAGTTCAAGTTATTTGAACAAGAATTCTACTAGGAATGAATTTAGAATTAAATTTTAAGCAAGAAATTTACTAATAAAAAACCTAGTTAAGTTATTTGAACAAGAATTCTACTAGGAATGAATTTAGAATTAAATTTTAAGCAAGAAATTTACTAATAAAAAACCTAGTTCAAGTTATTTGAACAAGAATTCTACTAGGAATGAATTTAGAATTAAATTTTAAGCAAGAAATTTACTAATAAAAAACCTAGTTAAGTTATTTGAACAAGAATTATACTAGGAATGAATTTAGAATTAAATTTTAAGCAAGAAATTTACTAATAAAAAACCTAGTTAAGTTATTTGAACAAGAATTCTACTAGGAATGAATTTAGAATAAATTTTGAGCAAGCAATTAAATAATAAAAAACCTAGTTCAAGTTATTTGAACAAGAATTCTACTAGGAATGAATTTAGAATTAAATTTTAAGAAAGAAATTTACTAATAAAAAACCTAGTTAAGTTATTTGAACAAGAATTCTACTAGGAATGAATTTAGAATTAAATTTTAAGCAAGAAATTTACTAATAAAAAACCTAGTTAAGTTATTTGAACAAGAATTCTACTAGGAATGAATTTAGAATTAAATTTTAAGCAAGAAATTTACTAATAAAAAACCTAGTTAAGTTATTTGAACAAGAATTCTACTAGGAATGAATTTAGAATTAAATTTTAAGCAAGAAATTTACTAATAAAAAACCTAGTTCAAGTTATTTGAACAAGAATTCTACTAGGAATGAATTTGGAATTAAATTTTAAGCAAGAAACTTACTAATAAAAAACCTAGTTAAGTTATTTGAACAAGAATTCTACTAGGAATGAATTTAGAATTAAATTTTAAGCAAGAAATTTACTAATAAAAAACCTAGTTAAGTTATTTGAACAAGAATTCTACTACGAATGAATTTAGAATTAAATTTAAAGCAAGAAATTTACTAATAAAAAACCTAGTTAAGTTATTTGAACAAGAATTCTACTAGGAATGAATTTAGAATTAAATTTTAAGCAAGAAATTTGTTAATAAAAAACCTAGTTAAGTTATTTGAACAAGAATTCTACTAGGAATGAATTTAGAATTAAATTTTAAGCAAGAAATTTACTAATAAAAAACCTAGATAAGTTATTTGAACAAGAATTCTACTAGGAATGAATTTAGAATTAAATTTAAAGCAAGAAATTTGTTAATAAAAAACCTAGTTAAGTTATTTGAACAAGAATTCTACTAGGAATGAATTTAGAATTAAATTTTAAGCAAGAAATTTACTAATAAAAAACTAGTTAAGTTATTTGAACAAGAATTCTACTAGGAATGAATTTAGAATTAAATTTTAAGCAAGAAATTTACTAATAAAAAACCTAGTTAAGTTATTTGAACAAGAATTCTACTAGGAATGAATTTAGAATAAAATTTTGAGCAAGCAATTTACTAATAAAAAACCTAGTTCAAGTTATTTGAACAAGAATTCTACTAGGAATGAATTTGGAATTAAATTTTAAGCAAGAAACTTACTAATAAAAAACCTAGTTCAAGTTATTTGAACAAGAATTATACTATGAATGAATTTAGAATTAAATTTTAAGCAAGAAATTTACTAATAAAAAACCTAGTTAAGTTATTTGAACAAGAATTCTACTACGAATGAATTTAGAATTAAATTTAAAGCAAGAAATTTACTAATAAAAAACCTAGTTAAGTTATTTGAACAAGAATTCTACTACGAATGAATTTAGAATTAAATTTTAAGCAAGAAATTTACTAATAAAAAACCTAGTTAAGTTATTTGAACAAGAATTCTACTAGAATGAATTTAGAATTAAATTTTAAGCAAGAAATTTACTAATAAAAAACCTAGTTAAGTTATTTGAACAAGAATTCTACTAGGAATGAGTTTAGAATTAAATTTTAAGCAAGAAACTTACTAATAAAAAACCTAGTTCAAGTTATTTGAACAAGAATTCTACTAGGAATGAATTTAGAATTAAATTTTAAGCAAGAAATTTACTAATAAAAAACCTAGTTAAGTTATTTGAACAAGAATTCTACTACGAATGAATTTAGAATTAAATTTAAAGCAAGAAATTTGTTAATAAAAAACCTAGTTAAGTTATTTGAACAAGAATTCTACTAGGAATGAATTTAGAATTAAATTTTAAGCAAGAAATTTACTAATAAAAAACCTAGTTAAGTTATTTGAACAAGAATTCTACTAGGAATGAATTTAGAATTCAATTTTAAGCAAGAAATTTACTGATAAAAAACCTACTTAAGTTATTTGAACAAGAATTCTACTAGGAATGAATTTAGAATAAAATTTTGAGCAAGCAATTTACTAATAAAAAACCTAGTTAAGTTATTTGAACAAGAATTCTACTAGGAATGAATTTAGAATTAAATTTTAAGCAAGAAATTTACTAATAAAAAACCTAGTTAAGTTATTTGAACAAGAATTCTACTAGGAATGAATTTAGAATTAAATTTTAAGCAAGAAATTTACTAATAAAAAACCTAGTTAAGTTATTTGAACAAGAATTCTACTAGGAATGAATTTAGAATTAAATTTTAAGCAAGAAATTTACTAATAAAAAACCTAGTTAAGTTATTTGAACAAGAATTCTACTAGGAATGAATTTAGAATTAAATTTTAAGCAAGAAATTTACTAATAAAAAACCTAGTTCAAGTTATTTGAACAAGAATTCTACTAGGAATGAATTTAGAATTAAATTTTAAGCAAGAAATTTACTAATAAAAAACCTAGTTAAGTTATTTGAACAAGAATTCTACTAGGAATGAATTTAGAATTAAATTTTAAGCAAGAAATTTACTAATAAAAAACCTAGTTCAAGTTATTTGAACAAGAATTCTACTAGGAATGAATTTAGAATTAAATTTTAAGCAAGAAATTTACTAATAAAAAACCTAGTTAAGTTATTTGAACAAGAATTCTACTAGGAATGAATTTAGAATTAAATTTTAAGCAAGAAATTTACTAATAAAAAACCTAGTTAAGTTATTTGAACAAGAATTCTACTACGAATGAATTTAGAATTAAATTTTAAGCAAGAAATTTACTAATAAAAAACCTAGTTAAGTTATTTGAACAAGAATTCTACTAGGAATGAATTTAGAATTAAATTTTAAGCAAGAAATTTACTAATAAAAAACCTAGTTAAGTTATTTGAACAAGAATTCTACTAGGAATGAATTTAGAATTAAATTTTAAGCAAGAAATTTACTAATAAAAAACCTAGTTAAGTTATTTGAACAAGAATTCTACTAGGAATGAATTTAGAATTAAATTTTAAGCAAGAAACTTACTAATAAAAAACCTAGTTCAAGTTATTTGAACAAGAATTCTACTAGGAATGAATTTAGAATACAATTTTGAGCAAGCAATTTACTAATAAAAAACCTAGTTCAGGTTATTTGAACAAGAATTCTACTAGGAATGAATTTGGAATTAAATTTTAAGCAAGAAACTTACTAATAAAAAACCTAGTTCAAGTTATTTGAACAAGAATTCTACTAGGAATGAATTTAGAATTAAATTTTAAGCAAGAAATTTACTAATAAAAAACCTAGTTAAGAATAAGAATTATACTAGGAATGAATTTAAAATTAAATTTTAAGCAAGAAATTTACTAATAAAAAACTAGTTAAGAGAATTCTACTAGGAATGAATTTAGAATAAAATTTTGAGCAAGCAATTTACTAATAAAAAACCTAGTTCAAGTTATTTGAACAAGAATTCTACTAGGAATGAATTTAGAATTAAATTTAAAGCAAGAAATTTGTTAATAAAAAACCTAGTTAAGTTATTTGAACAAGAATTCTACTAGGAATAAATTTAGAATTAAATTTTAAGCAAGAAATTTACTAATAAAAAACCTAATTAAGTTATTTGAACAAGAATTCTACTAGGAATGAATTTAGAATTAAATTTTAAGCAAGAAATTTACTAATAAAAAACCTACTTAAGTTATTTGAACAAGAATTCTACTAGGAATGAATTTAGAATAAAATTTTGAGCAAGCAATTTACTAATAAAAAACCTAGTTCAAGTTATTTGAACAAGAATTCTACTAGGAATGAATTTGGAATTAAATTTTAAGCAAGAAACTTACTAATAAAAAACCTAGTTCAAGTTATTTGAACAAGAATTATACTAGGAATGAATTTAGAATTAAATTTTAAGCAAGAAATTTACTAATAAAAAACCTAGTTAAGTTATTTGAACAAGAATTCTACTACGAATGAATTTAGAATTAAATTTAAAGCAAGAAATTTACTAATAAAAAACCTAGTTAAGTTATTTGAACAAGAATTCTACTACGAATGAATTTAGAATTAAATTTAAAGCAAGAAATTTGTTAATAAAAAACCTAGTTAAGTTATTTGAACAAGAATTCTACTAGGAATAAATTTAGAATTAAATTTTAAGCAAGAAATTTACTAATAAAAAACCTAGATAAGTTATTTGAACAAGAATTCTACTAGGAATGAATTTAGAATTAAATTTAAAGCAAGAAATTTGTTAATAAAAAACCTAGTTAAGTTATTTGAACAAGAATTCTACTAGGAATAAATTTAGAATTAAATTTTAAGCAAGAAATTTACTAATAAAAAATCTAATTAAGTTATTTGAACAAGAATTCTACTAGGAATGAATTTAGAATTAAATTTTAAGCAAGAAATTTACTAATAAAAAACCTACTTAAGTTATTTGAACAAGAATTCTACTAGGAATGAATTTAGAATAAAATTTTGAGCAAGCAATTTACTAATAAAAAACCTAGTTCAAGTTATTTGAACAAGAATTCTACTAGGAATGAATTTGGAATTAAATTTTAAGCAAGAAACTTACTAATAAAAAACCTAGTTCAAGTTATTTGAACAAGAATTATACTAGGAATGAATTTAGAATTAAATTTTAAGCAAGAAATTTACTAATAAAAAACCTAGTTAAGTTATTTGAACAAGAATTCTACTACGAATGAATTTAGAATTAAATTTAAAGCAAGAAATTTACTAATAAAAAACCTAGTTAAGTTATTTGAACAAGAATTCTACTACGAATGAATTTAGAATTAAATTTTAAGCAAGAAATTTACTTATAAAAAACCTAGTTAAGTTATTTAAACAAGAATCTACTAGAAATGAATTTAGAATTAAATTTTGAGCAAGAAATTTACTAATAAAAAACCTAGTTAAGTTATTTGAACAAGAATTCTTCTAGGAATGAGTTTGGAATTAAATTTTAAGCAAGAAACTTACTAATAAAAAACCTAGTTCAAGTTATTTGAACAAGAATTCTACTAGGAATGAATTTAGAATTAAATTTTAAGCAAGAAATTTACTAATAAAAAACCTAGTTAAGTTATTTGAACAAGAATTCTACTACGAATGAATTTAGAATTAAATTTAAAGCAAGAAATTTGTTAATAAAAAACCTAGTTAAGTTATTTGAACAAGAATTCTACTAGGAATAAATTTAGAATTAAATTTTAAGCAAGAAATTTACTAATAAAAAACCTAGTTAAGTTATTTGAACAAGAATTCTACTAGGAATGAATTTAGAATTAAATTTTAAGCAAGAAATTTACTAATAAAAAACCTACTTAAGTTATTTGAACAAGAATTCTACTAGGAATGAATTTAGAATAAAATTTTGAGCAAGCAATTTACTAATAAAAAACCTAGTTCAAGTTATTTGAACAAGAATTCTACTAGGAATGAATTTGGAATTAAATTTTAAGCAAGAAAGTTACTAATAAAAAACCTAGTTAAGTTATTTGAACAAGAATTCTACTAGGAATGAATTTGGAATTAAATTTTAAGCAAGAAACTTACTAATAAAAAACCTAGTTCAAGTTATTTGAACAAGAATTCTACTAGGAATGAATTTAGAATAAAATTTTGAGCAAGCAATTTACTAATAAAAAACCTAGTTCAAGTTATTTGAACAAGAATTCTACTAGGAATGAATTTGGAATTAAATTTTAAGCAAGAAACTTACTAATAAAAAACCTAGTTCAAGTTATTTGAACAAGAATTCTACTAGGAATGAATTTGGAATTAACTTTTAAGCAAGAAACTTACTAATAAAAAACCTAGTTCAAGTTATTTGAACAAGAATTATACTAGGAATGAATTTAGAATTAAATTTTAAGCAAGAAATTTACTAATAAAAAACCTAGTTAAGTTATTTGAACAAGAATTCTACTACGAATGAATTTAGAATTAAATTTAAAGCAAGAAATTTACTAATAAAAAACCTAGTTAAGTTATTTGAACAAGAATTCTACTACGAATGAATTTAGAATTAAATTTAAAGCAAGAAATTTGTTAATAAAAAACCTAGTTAAGTTATTTGAACAAGAATTCTACTAGGAATAAATTTAGAATTAAATTTTAAGCAAGAAATTTACTAATAAAAAACCTAGATAAGTTATTTGAACAAGAATTCTACTAGGAATGAATTTAGAATTAAATTTAAAGCAAGAAATTTGTTAATAAAAAACCTAGTTAAGTTATTTGAACAAGAATTCTACTAGGAATAAATTTAGAATTAAATTTTAAGCAAGAAATTTACTAATAAAAAATCTAATTAAGTTATTTGAACAAGAATTCTACTAGGAATGAATTTAGAATTAAATTTTAAGCAAGAAATTTACTAATAAAAAACCTACTTAAGTTATTTGAACAAGAATTCTACTAGGAATGAATTTAGAATAAAATTTTGAGCAAGCAATTTACTAATAAAAAACCTAGTTCAAGTTATTTGAACAAGAATTCTACTAGGAATGAATTTAGAATTAAATTTTAAGCAAGAAATTTACTAATAAAAAACCTAGTTAAGTTATTTGAACAAGAATTATACTAGGAATGAATTTAGAATTAAATTTAAAGCAAGAAATTTACTAATAAAAAACCTAGTTAAGTTATTTGAACAAGAATTCTACTACGAATGAATTTAGAATTAAATTTAAAGCAAGAAATTTACTAATAAAAAACCTAGTTAAGTTATTTGAACAAGAATTCTACTACGAATGAATTTAGAATTAAATTTTAAGCAAGAAATTTACTTATAAAAAACCTAGTTAAGTTATTTAAACAAGAATCTACTAGAAATGAATTTAGAATTAAATTTTAAGCAAGAAATTTACTAATAAAAAACCTAGTTAAGTTATTTGAACAAGAATTCTACTAGGAATGAGTTTGGAATTAAATTTTAAGCAAGAAACTTACTAATAAAAAACCTAGTTCAAGTTATTTGAACAAGAATTCTACTAGGAATGAATTTAGAATTAAATTTTAAGCAAGAAATTTACTAATAAAAAACCTAGTTAAGTTATTTGAACAAGAATTCTACTACGAATGAATTTAGAATTAAATTTAAAGCAAGAAATTTGTTAATAAAAAACCTAGTTAAGTTATTTGAACAAGAATTCTACTAGGAATAAATTTAGAATTAAATTTTAAGCAAGAAATTTACTAATAAAAAACCTAGTTAAGTTATTTGAACAAGAATTCTACTAGGAATGAATTTAGAATTAAATTTTAAGCAAGAAATTTACTAATAAAAAACCTACTTAAGTTATTTGAACAAGAATTCTACTAGGAATGAATTTAGAATAAAATTTTGAGCAAGCAATTTACTAATAAAAAACCTAGTTCAAGTTATTTGAACAAGAATTCTACTAGGAATGAATTTGGAATTAAATTTTAAGCAAGAAAGTTACTAATAAAAAACCTAGTTAAGTTATTTGAACAAGAATTCTACTAGGAATGAATTTGGAATTAAATTTTAAGCAAGAAACTTACTAATAAAAAACCTAGTTCAAGTTATTTGAACAAGAATTCTACTAGGAATGAATTTAGAATAAAATTTTGAGCAAGCAATTTACTAATAAAAAACCTAGTTCAAGTTATTTGAACAAGAATTCTACTAGGAATGAATTTGGAATTAAATTTTAAGCAAGAAACTTACTAATAAAAAACCTAGTTCAAGTTATTTGAACAAGAATTCTACTAGGAATGAATTTGGAATTAACTTTTAAGCAAGAAACTTACTAATAAAAAACCTAGTTCAAGTTATTTGAACAAGAATTCTACTAGGAATGAATTTAGAATTAAATTTTAAGCAAGAAATTTACTAATAAAAAACCTAGTTAAGTTATTTGAACAAGAATTCTACTACGAATGAATTTAGAATTAAATTTAAAGCAAGAAATTTACTAATAAAAAACCTAGTTAAGTTATTTGAACAAGAATTCTACTACGAATGAATTTAGAATTAAATTTTAAGCAAGAAATTTACTTATAAAAAACCTAGTTAAGTTATTTGAACAAGAATCTACTAGGAATGAATTTAGAATTAAATTTTAAGCAAGAAATTTACTAATAAAAAACCTAGTTAAGTTATTTGAACAAGAATTCTACTAGGAATGAATTTGGAATTAAATTTTAAGCAAGAAACTTACTAATAAAAAACCTAGTTCAAGTTATTTGAATAAGAATTCTACTAGGAATGAATTTAGAATTAATTTTTAAGCAAGAAATTTACTAATAAAAAACCTAGTTAAGTTATTTGAACAAGAATTCTACTACGAATGAATTTAGAATTAAATTTAAAGCAAGAAATTTGTTAATAAAAAACCTAGTTAAGTTATTTGAACAAGAATTCTACTAGGAATAAATTTAGAATTAAATTTTAAGCAAGAAATTTACTAATAAAAAACCTAGTTAAGTTATTTGAACAAGAATTCTACTAGGAATGAATTTAGAATTAAATTTTAAGCAAGAAATTTACTAATAAAAAACCTACTTAAGTTATTTGAACAAGAATTCTACTAGGAATGAATTTAGAATAAAATTTTGAGCAAGCAATTTACTAATAAAAAACCTAGTTCAAGTTATTTGAACAAGAATTCTACTAGGAATGAATTTGGAATTAAATTTTAAGCAAGAAATTTACTAATAAAAAACCTAGTTAAGTTATTTGAACAAGAATTCTACTAGGAATGAATTTGGAATTAAATTTTAAGCAAGAAACTTACTAATAAAAAACCTAGTTCAAGTTATTTGAACAAGAATTCTACTAGGAATGAATTTAGAATAAAATTTTGAGCAAGCAATTTACTAATAAAAAACCTAGTTCAAGTTATTTGAACAAGAATTCTACTAGGAATGAATTTGATATGGGGTGGCCCGATCTTCTCGATGAACTAACTCTCTCTTTTTGTATTTTCTGATAATTGGATAACTAGTGCTACAATGAGACCTCTCTTAGCTAATCCCTGTTGCCAATGCAACAACAATCAAGCTCCTTAGATATTCTCAACTACACACTCTTGCACAAATGATCAATGATCACAAGTGGTGCTGTATCCCTTTATTCCCAGATGGAATAACAAGATATCACGCTGCTTTGCAATTGGTAAACTTCAAGATGAATGCTTAACAAGCAATACAATCTAGAGGCTAGGGTTTTGGGGGTTTTTGGTTTAAACTTGTTCTCCCTAATCCACACGCAGGTGGGGGACATATATAGGTGGAGGGGTGCGGCCACAAGGGGTCCTTGCGCAAGCAACCCTCTCCCTACTAGGACTAGGACTCCTACTAGGACTAGGAGTCCAACTATGACTCAAAGGAAGGTACAAACCGACCCAATTAAGTGGGATGCGGCCACAATTGGTATACAAACCAATCCTACTAGTATTAGGACTCATCATGGCGCATAGATGCTCTTTGTGGGCGCCCTCCTCTTGCTTGTCCATCAATGAGTGCATTTGACCTTGTGATATGGACATAATAGAGGTCCATGAAGATTATTTATGCTTGAATTGGAAGGAAATACTAAGTCTCGTTGATGATTATCTAAAGGTGAATTCTTTCTTATTATTAAATATTGTTTGTGGTTATAAGAATGTTATACTACCTAAGCTATGTTATTATTTATTAGCAGGGTTATTGTTAACACAAACATGGATGGAGGATGATCTCAAGATGAGCTGGAAAACAATAAGGTGGCTGATGGGAAACAAGCTTACAAGTGTTGATAAACAATCAAGCCATGGTGAAAACAATTATTATTCATCAAGACATGGGGATAGGTGCCTCCACTCTGTCAAATGCACCATAGAAACCCTATTTTCGAATAGGTATGGCTTGTATGCCATGTGTGGCCGAAATCCCATAGTGTGGGTCGGTTTGTATCCATATGTGAGTCCAATTAGGAGTCCTAGTCCAATAAGGAAGGGTTGCTTGCGCAAGGGGCACCCTTGTGGCCGCACCACCTCTCTCTTATACCCCTCCTGCGAGTTGAGGAAAGGGAGACCAAGTTTAAGATAAACCCTAGCTATTCTAGATTGAACCATGTTCATCTGAAAGTTATGCCCACCTTGTTGGTGGTGTTACTCAAGTCAAAGCTGCGTGATATCTTGTTATTCCATCTGGGAATAGGGGGATACAGGACCACTCGTGATCTTTGATTGCGTGTGCAAGAGTGTGTAGTTGAGAATATCCAAAGGGATTGGTAGTTGTTGCATTGGCAACGAGGATCATCCAAGTGAGAGGTCTCAGTGTAGCACTAGTTATCACAAAATCCAGAAAACCACAAAAAGAGAGAGATTATTCATCGAGAAGATCGGGCCACCCCATATCATATGGTATCAGACTTCCAGGTTGCCTCGGTGAGCAAATTTATCCCTAGTCTAGTTGTTTTTATTTCCTATCCAGAAAAAGCCACACAAAAATTTTAGGTTTAGTCTTTGCCATAGCCTTAGATCACCTTTGTCAAGTGTCTAGTTGCTGTCTTGTGTTTGATTTTCGTGTTACTTTTTCTCCTTTTGTGTCTTATTTTGTTTCGAGTTAGGGTTAGGGTTCTTGAGTTTCGAGTCTTGCCTTTGGTGTCCACCGAAAATATCCTCTAATTTGCAATCCGAGTAGTGGGCATAGTTGTTTTCGAGTTGGTTTTGATTCTCCTGCCGTGGCAGATTTTCTTACCAATTCGCTGCCGTGAACCTACCCTAGTTGCTATCCGAACTGCCCTCAAAGCGTACCTTCCAAATCCAATCCGAGTGGTGGTAGTATTCTTTGTTTTCGAGTTGGATTCGTGTTCCCTGCCGTGGCACAAAAAAAACAGCCATATCGCTGCCGCGCCCACCCTACCCGCAGTCGGATTCGTCCGTCTCACGCTTACCAAACCGCCGCGCGCGCCCGCATCACCCTTACCATCCGCAGCATCCGCGCGCTGCCGCGGCACAAATTCTCGCCAAAACGCTGCCGTGGTCTGTTTCCTGCCGTGCGCTACACAGCTGCTACGCGCCCACATCACCACCGCAAAATCCTTCACCGTGAGGCCGTTTTCCTTACCGATCGAGCCACAGTGCGCTGCCGCGGTAGCAAAAGTTGCAGTTTCTCTGCCGTGGTACAAAAATCCTGCCGTGGGCAATTCTTGTAGTCTAATTAGTTTTCGGTTTTATTTTTCTTTTCCACTTTCTTTAGGGTTTCAAGTCCGAACATTGTGAGCCTTAGACACAGCCTTTCTACAGCAAATACATAGGTACCTTACCCATAAGAATAGCTATCTTTTGCTCGTTTTTCAGGCTGCTCTTTATCATACATTGTGTCACATTGTTCATAGCTTTGTTCTTACATCATAGTTGTGCTCCTAGTGTTGTTATTTGGCCAGTAAAAAGTATAAAAAAAAAGAGAAAAGAGAAAAAGAGAAAAAGAATTGAGAAAAAGCAAAAGGCCTTGAGATACATTCATATATTTTGTGGAGCTATTTTCACTATTGCTATATTGACACACCTTTGAGCAATCTTGTGCCTGAATTTTATTTGAGCTTGGCTATTGTCTTTCTAGTGCATTGCAAAATCTCTACCACATATTTGCATTGCCACATTTGTCTCCATATTTGGTGTGTGTTTCCCTAGGTGTTCTTTTATCATCACAAGCAGCAAATAGGACTTGTATTTGGTGTTGTTAGGAACCCAAGCCGAGCTCCACCATATTCCTTGGTTGTTTTTGTGATACTATCATATCCTGGGTATTCTTTTCTCACACTTGGTACACCTTTCATTGGTACTTGTGGTAAGTTGATCCTTTTCTCTCTTGGAACATTAAGTGAAGCCATCTTTGCTTGGTTTTGAGTGAGTTGTGAGAGAACACCACAACCCATTGATTTTGTTTCACTAACATAATGGGTGTTTCTAGTGTTGATGAGTTTGTGCAGGATTACCTAAAATACTTGAAACAAGGACCAAATTCTGTTGATCAATATTACATAGAGATGGTGTTGTCACTACAAGAAGCTCGGGTTGTAGAAGCACCAGAACAAACAATGAAACGATTTCTTGCAGGGTTGCAATTCAAGATTAAAATCCTTTTATGGCGTGTGCAATATAACACCATGAATGAATTATTGCACCAAGCAAGAGAGGCAGAAAAGAAATTGGCCGAGATGGTTCCTATGGCTCCAAGAAGAATTTTTCCAATCCAAAAGCCATGCATTATAACTAATGAAATAATATCTATTCCTAGTGTTGTTTCTTATCATGTGCAGACTTTTGAAGAAAGGGAGCCCATAGTAACATCATCACCACCACCATTGGAGGAGCATGTCATTGTTCCTAGTATTGTTTCTTGTGACTTGCAGGTTACTTTTGAAGAAAGGGAGCCACAACAAGTAGAACCTGCATCACAACTTGAGGTAGATGAATTGGTACCTATTAATTCTGAGGAGGATGTCATTGATAAAGGTACTGATTTTGTGTTACCCCTCTCATGTATTGATTTATGTGAATCCACTAAATTGCTAGTTGATCCTGAGTTAACAAGCATAGATAGTCCACCTAGATGTGATGATGTGATAATTTCGAAATTTAATCATGTGGTGTTGATTTCACATAAAGAAGTACTTGCTAAAATACCACCTAATGATATTGTGGATTACATCATGTTAAATGAATCAATTAGTGTGCAAAGTGCTATGAAAAAGCTTGCTGAAATTTCATATGTAAATTCTAGCAATTGTGTTTCTTCTTTCACTTTTAACTTGATTGGTGATTATAACATGAGTGAAATTTTTATGGTGGATCACATATGCATAACTTGTGATAAAGTGGCCGAATTAAACAATGATTTGCCTTGGGTAGATAGGTTACAATTACCTACATATGATCATGATTTTACACATATGTTTGGTTTGCCACAATACTTGTCACATACATGTGCTAATAAATTGCTCTTCACTTATATTTGCAAATTAAGTTGCAATTTTCATGATAAGCATGTTCCCACCATTGAGTGTAATAATAAACATAAATTTGATCATAGATCTTCTGTGAGAACACTTGAGTTGATACTAAACAATAAAAATGTTTACACATATGATTCTCCTTTTGATCATGATTTATTGAGCTTCACTTATATTTGCAATTATGATTGCTATTTTATGGAGTGCTATGACAATTATGTGATGTTTACAAGCAAAATTCATGGTCACTTATCTTGGGCACAATTTTATGAGATGATAACAACTAATGCACCTCATTATAGATATATGTATAGTGCATACACGTTGTTCTTTTTGTTTATTCCACTTTCAGCATACAACAAGCCGAGGACGTCTTGTCTTGAAGAAAGGGAGGATGATATGGACATAATAGAGGTCCATGAAGATTATTTATGCTTGAATTGGAAGGAAATACTAAGTCTCGTTGATGATTATCTAAAGGTGAATTCTTTCTTATTATTAAATATTGTTTGTGGTTATAAGAATGTTATACTACCTAAGCTATGTTATTATTTATTAGCAGGGTTATTGTTAACACAAACATGGATGGAGGATGATCTCAAGATGAGCTGGAAAACAATAAGGTGGCTGATGGGAAACAAGCTTACAAGTGTTGATAAACAATCAAGCCATGGTGAAAACAATTATTATTCATCAAGACATGGGGATAGGTGCCTCCACTCTGTCAAATGCACCATAGAAACCCTATTTTCGAATAGGTATGGCTTGTATGCCATGTGTGGCCGAAATCCCATAGTGTGGGTCGGTTTGTATCCATATGTGAGTCCAATTAGGAGTCCTAGTCCAATAAGGAAGGGTTGCTTGCGCAAGGGGCACCCTTGTGGCCGCACCACCTCTCTCTTATACCCCTCCTGCGAGTTGAGGAAAGGGAGACCAAGTTTAAGATAAACCCTAGCTATTCTAGATTGAACCATGTTCATCTGAAAGTTATGCCCACCTTGTTGGTGGTGTTACTCAAGTCAAAGCTGCGTGATATCTTGTTATTCCATCTGGGAATAGGGGGATACAGGACCACTCGTGATCTTTGATTGCGTGTGCAAGAGTGTGTAGTTGAGAATATCCAAAGGGATTGGTAGTTGTTGCATTGGCAACGAGGATCATCCAAGTGAGAGGTCTCAGTGTAGCACTAGTTATCACAAAATCCAGAAAACCACAAAAAGAGAGAGATTATTCATCGAGAAGATCGGGCCACCCCATATCACCTTGTGGAGGCACTCATCCCCTTGTCAAATTGATGAATAACAATTGTTTCCACCATCTTGCTTGATTGTTTTCAACAATGTGACCTTGTTTTCCACCTCTTGAATATTTGTTTTCACCATGATCTTGTTGGCTTCTATCAACTCATCACTCATGCTTGTGAGAACATAGTCCTTAGGTCCATCCTTATCATCCTCCCTTTCTTCAAGACAAGACGTCCTCGGCTTGTTATTATCTGAAAGTGGAATAAACAAGAAAAACAAAGTGTATGCACCATATATGTATATATAATGGCACTCATTAGTTGTTAGTAAAACACAATATAGTGCATATGTCATATGATCACGAATTTTGTATGAAAACAACACATTAAAGTCATATTCTTTCATCTCATAGCAATCAAAATTGCAAATATAAGTGTAGTTTGATTTATATGTATCCAACCAATAGTGTGGTGAAATAAACATATGTGTAATATCATCTCTATAATCATCTATCCAAGAGAACACATTATGTAATTCGGCCACTTTATCATAAGTAACACACATGTGATTTATCATGAAAATTTTATCCAAATTATAATCACCAATCAAGTAAAATTTGAAACTATTATCATATGTGCTAGAATTATAATAACCAAATTTATCCATAGCACATTGCATATTAATTGGTTCTTTTAGCATGTCATAGTATATAATATCACTAGAAGGTATCATAGCAAGTACTTCTTTATGTGTAATAAAAACCACATTGTGAAATTTCGAATTTATAGGTTTATATGATTGAAAATTATCACATAATTCACTACTTGTAGTTATCAAACCGAAATCCATACCCTTATCAATACTAACCTCCTCATGTGTAGTAGGTATGATCTCCTCAATATCTTGTGAATTTGAAGGTTGTGTCTCCCTTTCTTCAAAAATAACCTTCATATCACAAGCAATAATTCTTGTATCCATGGCATAACCTTCTAATTGATGTGATGGTTGTGTTATGTCCTTGTGCTCCCTTTCTTCAAGAGCAACCTGTACACAAGAAACAACACTAGGAAAAATATTATCATTAGTTAAAAGGCCTTTTCCACTCGGCCTAGGCTTGTCTTCCTCCATGGATTTGGTGTTTTCACTCCCCTTTTCTTTCACTTCAAACTTTTGTCTTGATTCATGCATGATTTGTTGGGGTGACATAGGCCTCAATATGATATCCTTATTGTTCCAATTCAAGTGGTAGGTGTTTGCTCTCCCATCATGTAGCACTTTTCTATCAAATTGCCATGGTCTTCCAAGTAATAGGTGGCAAACTGACATGGGAACCACATCACACTCAATTGTATCCTTGTATGGTCCAATTTGAAATTCCACTCTCACCATATGACATACCTTCATCTCCTCTTTGTCAGTGATCCATTGAATATAGTATGGATTGGGGTGTGGAATATACTTCAACCTTAGCTTTGCACATAATTCTTTTCTTGCTAGATTTCTACAACTTCCTCCATCTATGATCACCTTGCAAGCCATACTAGGTCCAACAATTGCTTTGGTTTGAAATAAATTGCACCTTTGGCTCTCATCTTTGCTAGGAGCAATAGTCAATGCTTTGGTGCACACAATAGTTGGATAATTTGTAGCAAAAGCATCAATAGGACCATCATCATCATTATCATCATATGCATCCTCATCATTAGGATCAACATCATCTCCAGTCTCATACTCATCATTAGCATTAAGGAGCATAACTTTCTTGTTGGGGCAATCCTTCTTAAAGTGTCCTTTTCCTCCACATGTGTGGCATGTCATGTCTCTATTCCTTGGAGGAGGTGTAGCACCACTAGAACCCGAAGTAGAAGCAATGGGTTTCTTTGAAATTGATGAAGTTGGCTCGGGTTTGGTACTAGGAAGTCCACGGGTTGGAGGTGTAGGGGTTGCAAAATTGGATTGTTGAGAAGAAAAATTTCTCCTTGCACTCACTTGAAGCTCCTCTTGCAATCTCTTTTCGGCCTCCCTTGCTTGATGTAGTAATTCACTCATATTGTTGTAAGGAACATGCCTCACAATGCTTCTCACTTTGAATTGCAATCCACTCAAGAACCTTTGCATTGTTTGTTCAGGAGCCTCTCTAATTCGAGCCCTTTGAATAATCAACTCCATCTCCTTGTAATAGGCATCAACTGTCTTGGTTCCTTGCTTCAATTGTTGCAATTTGTCATAAAGAGTTCTAAGATAATTCTTGGGAACAAATCTTTCTCTTAATAAGTGCTTCATCTCTCTCCATGTGTTCACCTCTTCTTCTTCTTTTTCTTCTCTATCTTTTGTAATGCCATCCCACCACAAAAGAGCATAGCCATCAAAGGAAGAAGATGCAAGGTTCACTTTCCTCTCCTCGGAATACTCATGAAGTCTCCATAATTTCTCAATTTTAAGCTCCCACATTAAGTACTCTTCCACATCTTCAGAGTCACAAGCAAGCTTAGGGATGGAGAATTTTGGTTTTCCCAAGCCATCATTCTCTCTATTATTTTCCAATGGTACTCTTCTTGCTACTTGTCCACGGCCATCAATGTAATTTCCTCTCCCATCATCAATTGGAGCAATGGCTTGTGGTGCTTGTTGAATTTGTTGCAATGTATTTGTAATTGTATTCATTTGTAGAGTCAATGTCCTTATAGCATCCTTGATCTCATTGACAGAATCTTGAGATGCACACTCCCTTATCTTCAAATCAATGACATTCAAATCTTCTCTCAATTGATCATCACTTCTTTCAATATCTTTAGCAATTTTGTTGGACAAATGATCTCTCAATGCCTCATACTCATTCCAATGGACAGTATCCTCGGGTTTCTTCTTTGCCTGCACATCAACATCACTAGAAGAACTCATGATTAATTTGTTAGTAACAAAATAAACAATGGGTTTGTGGTGCCTCTCTCAACTCACTCAAAACCAAGCAAAGATGTTTCACTTGATGTTCCAAGAGAGAAAAAGATCAACTTACCAACAAGGAGCAATGATCAATGTGCTTTGGTGTGAGAAGAGAATAACCGAGCTATCAAGTATCACAATGCAAACAGGGTTTATGGTGGAGCTTGGTTGGGATTCCTAACAACACCAAAATAACAACTCCAATGCACTACTTAATGTGATAAAAAGTACTAAGGAAAACACACTCACACTTGGAGACAATTGTGGCTAGCAAATATATGGTAGAGATTTTGCAAGCACTAGAAAGACACTAGCAAATACTCAATGAAACAGGCACAAGATTGCTCAATTTGTCCACAAAATATCCAATATGAAATAGCTTCCACTAGTGATAGTAGCACGGCTTCTTTTGAATTTTTCTATTTTTTTTTATACTTTTTGCTTTTTCTATTTTTTTGATTTTTTCAATGGCCTTGGAATCAACTAGGAGCAATAAATAGATGGAAACAAAATTAGTGGACAGTTAAGATCAAATGAGCAGCCTGTAGAGCAATAAAATAGCTAGTCTTTGGGTTTTGGGAACCTAAATATAGCTGTAGAATGGCTTTGTCTAAGGCTTATCAAAGATCAGCACGAAATCCTAGAGATAATCGGAAGTAAAACAAAAGAAAAATCTAAGAAAATCAATGTTATTCGAGCTCACGGCAGGATTTTGGTCACGGCAGAGAAACTGCACGTTTTGCTGCCGCGGCAGCGCGCTGTGGCTCGATTGGTAAGGAAAACGGGCTCACGGTGAAGGATTTTGTGGGCGCGCGCAAGTAGTCCGAGCGTGGCAAGGAGTGGGCGATGGCGGCAGCGATTTGGTGCTTTTCTGTGCCGCGGCAGGAGTCCGAGTTCGGGTGGGAGTGGGAGTGCGCGCGCGCGGTAAGGAATTTTCCTTACCCGTGGGGGGTTTGGTAAGGGTGATGCGGTGCGAATCCGTATGCGAATAGGGCAGGTGGCGGCAGCGTTTTGGGCACTTTTGCTGCCACGGCAGGATCCCAAATAGAGCTAGGGCTCGGATATGAATAAGATCGGATCCACACGATGATATGGATATAATAGGGGTCCATGAGGATTTTCCATGCTTTAATTGGAAGGAAATATTGAGCCTCACTACTGTTCATGATAAGGTGAATTCTTTCCTAGTAATGCATGTTATTTGTGTTTATAAGAATGTTATACTACCTAAGCATATGTATTTATGTATGATAGGTTTATTTATAACACAAACATTATTGGAGGCAAGGAGCATGGAATCATGGAGCAAAGCATTGGAGAACTCATGGAAGAAGAGGAGGCGGAATAATTGTTTTGTGTTCTCTCCAAACATAAGAGGCTGTCTATGGTTAGGAGAGAAGCCCCTGCGCTCAAGGATGGTTCCCTACAAACATAAGAGACTGTCTATGGTTAGGAGAGAGTCCCACCCGAGATGATATGGATATAATAGGGGTCCATGAGGATTTTCCATGCTTTAATTGGAAGGAAATATTGAGCCTCACTACTGTTCATGATAAGGTGAATTCTTTCCTAGTAATGCATGTTATTTGTGTTTATAAGAATGTTATACTACCTAAGCATATGTATTTATGTATGATAGGTTTATTTATAACACAAACATTATTGGAGGCAAGGAGCATGGAATCATGGAGCAAAGCATTGGAGAACTCATGGAAGAAGAGGAGGCGGAATAATTGTTTTGTGTTCTCTCCAAACATAAGAGGCTGTCTATGGTTAGGAGAGAAGCCCCTGCGCTCAAGGATGGTTCCCTACAAACATAAGAGACTGTCTATGGTTAGGAGAGAGTCCCACCCGAGTCTAATAAGGCCCTGTGTGGCTGTTTGGGCCGCACCCCCTCAATGGGTCGGTTTGTATTGGTTTGGGTGCACCAAACCGTGTAGGTTTAGGTTAGGGGGCGCATCCCCCTCTCTTGGCCGCCACCCCCCCTCTTATATACCTCTTCCCACGAATTAGAGAGGCAGACCAAGTTAAACATAAACCCTAGATTCCAGAATTGAACTATGTTCATCTGAATTTATCCCCACCAGTTTGGTGGAGTTACCCCTTGCAAATTCTGCGTGTTATCTGTTGTTCCATTGGGAATCAGTAGATACAGGACCACTCGTAGTCTTTGATTACGTTGTGCAAGTGTGTGGAGTTGAGAATATCCAAAGGGATTGAGAGCTGTTGCATTGGCATCAGGGATCAGCCGGAGAGATTTCAGCAAGACACAATTTATCCATCAAGTTATCGTGAGTGTTCATCGAGAAGATCGGGCCACCCCTTATCATATGGTATCAGATTTACAGGTTGACTCGGTGAGCAATTTATCCCCTTAGATTCGTTTTTGTTTTCTACCTATCCACGAAAAAGCCCCACAAAAAACAGGATTAGTTCTTGCCTAGCCGTAGATCATCACCAATTCCATACCCTAGTTGCTGTTTGTGTTTGATCTTTGCGTTTCTTTTCTCTTTTTGAGTCTTGTTCTAGTCGGTCTAGGTTTAGGGTTCTTGTTCTTCGTGTGTTTTCCTTTGAGTCCACCGAAAATCCCACAAAAATATCCCACCGATCCGTAGTTTGCTTCGTTTTTCCACTCGGATTCGTTTTCCTGCCGTGGCACGGAAACAGCCGAATTCGCTGCCGCCGCCAGCTTCCACTCGTACTCGGAATCGGGTCGTAACACCCTTACAAATCCGCCCCCGAGCCCCTCATCGCGCTTACCAATTCCGCGCACCGCGCGCTGCCGCGGTACGGAAACGGTGCGTTTCGCTGCCGCGCGCTAGTCCCTGCCGCGCGCTAACCCTAACGCCCGCGCCCCACCACAGACACGGTCTGCCCCCGTGCGCGCGCCGTTTTGGCCTAGTTTTGGTGCGTTTTTGCTCTGCCGCGGCACCAATTCGGTGCAAATCTCTGCCGCGGTACAGAGTTCCTGCCGTGAGGTGTGTTATTCCCTCTAGCTGATTTTCGGTTCAGTTTTCTTTCACAATTTCATAGTGTTTCCACTCCATATCTTTGAGAACCATAGCCACGGCCTATCTACATCTAAAATTAGGAGCATACCCATATAAGACTAGCTCGTTTTTGCTGCTCACAGGCTGCTCAGTTCGTTGTTTCACAGTGCTGTTTTTCTGGAAATTTTTGCTCCGCGGTGCGACATATTGTGGCCAAAAAGAGGAGAGAGAAAAAAAGTTTTTTTTGGTGTCCGTACAGTCCGTACAAATTGGACATTTTGGGCCAAAAGAGTGGAAAAATCAGAGGGGAAAAACAGAAAAATAAAAGAGAAAAAGAGGCCTGAATATTGGTGATAGCTACTGCTGTTTTGGAGCTGTTTTACATGCTGTTTTGCACTAGTTCTTTGAGCAATCTTGTGCCTGTCTTATAAGAGCAATAGCTAGTGTCTTTCGAGTGCATTGCAACAATTCCATCCATATAGTTGCTTGCCACATTATTCTCCACGTGTGTGTTTCCTGTGCTTTTCATATCATCACAAGCAGCAAATAGGACTTGTTATTGGTGTTGTTAGGTATCCATACCAAGCCCCACCATATCCCTTGTTTGTCTTGTGATAGCTAAACTCCCGGGTATTCTCATCTTCACATCAGTACACGTGTTCATACTACTTGTGGTGAGTGTTTTCTATTCTCTTTGGAGCGGTAAGATACATGTTTTCTTTGCTGTTTTGAGAGAGTTGTGAGAGAACACCACAACCCATTGGTTTTGTTTTCACTAACATAATGAGTGTTTCTAGTGTTGTTGAGGATGTGCAGGTTACTAAGGGAACTAAAGAAGTGATTCAAGATATGCAAGCACAAGTCTCCTCTTTGTCCACAATGATTCATAACATGCATCAACGCTTACTAGCTAAGGGTGTTTTAGTTGATGAGGAGCACTATACAAAATTGAAGCAATTAAGACAAGGAGAAAAATCAGTGGATGCATATTACCTAGAGATGATTTCATTGCTACAATTATCTCGGGTTCTAGAGGATGAACAAACTACAATGCAAAGATTTTATTCCGGGCTACTATTTTCAATTAGACTCCAAGTGGGGCGTGTTGACTATAGTACTTTGGATGAATTATTGCAACTAGCAAGGAGAGTAGAAAAGAAGAAGGCCGAAGAGGTTCTTATGGCTCCAAGAAGAAGAATTTTTCCACCAATCCAAAAGACAAGCATTACCGCTACTAATGAAATAATATCTATTCCTAGTGTTGTTTCTTCTCATGTGCAGACTTTTGAAGAAAGGGAGCCCATAGTAACATCATCACCACCACCATTGGAGGAGCATGTCATTGTTCCTAGTCTTGTTTCTTGTGATTTGCAGGTTACTTTTGAAGAAAGGGAGCTACAACAAGTAGAACCTGCATCACCACTTGAGATAGATGAATTGGTACCTAATAATTCTGAGGAGGTTGCTATTGATAAAGGTGCTGATTGTGTGTTACCTCTCTCAAGTATTGATTTATGTGAACCTATTAAATTGCTAGTTGATTCTTGTGGGTTAACAAGCATAGATAGTACACCTACATGTGATACTATGATAATTTCGAAATTTAATCATGTGGTGTTGATTTCACATAAAGAAGTCCTTGCTAAAATACCACCTAATGATATTGTGGATTACATCATGTTAAATGAATCAATTAGTGTGCAAAGTGCTATGAAAAAGGTTGCTGAAATTTCATATGTCAATTCTAGCAATTGTGTTTCTTCTTTCACTTTTAACTTAATTGGTGACTATAACATGAGTGAAATTTTTATGGTGGATCACATATGCATAACTTGTGATAAAGTGGCTGAATTAAACAATGTATTGCCTTGGGTAGATAGGTTACAATTTCCTACATATGAGCATGATTTTACACATATGTTTGGTTTGCCACAATACTTGTCTAATATATGTGCTACTCAATTGTTCTTCACTTATATTTGCAAACTAAGTTGCAATTTTCATGATGAAAATAATAACCATGTTCCCACCTTTGAGTGTACTAATAAAAACAAATTTGATTATAGATCTTCTGTGAGAACACTTGGTTTGATCATAAACAATAAGAATTTCTACATAGATGTTTCTCCTTATGATCATAATTTCCCGAGCTTCACTTATATTTGCAATTGTGATTGCTATGAGATGAGATGCTATTGGTTTTCTTGTGACAATTTTGTGATACATACATGCAAATTTAGTTACATCATGTCATATGAAAATATATATCAAGTCCACAACACTAATGCACCCCATGATAGAAATATGTATTGTGCATACACATTGCCCTTTCTGTTTCTTCCATGTTCAGATTACCACAAGCCGAGGACGTCTTGTCATGAAGAAAGGGAGGATGATATGGATATAATAGGGGTCCATGAGGATTTTCCATGCTTTAATTGGAAGGAAATATTGAGCCTCACTACTGTTCATGATAAGGTGAATTCTTTCCTAGTAATGCATGTTATTTGTGTTTATAAGAATGTTATACTACCTAAGCATATGTATTTATGTATGATAGGTTTATTTATAACACAAACATTATTGGAGGCAAGGAGCATGGAATCATGGAGCAAAGCATTGGAGAACTCATGGAAGAAGAGGAGGCGGAATAATTGTTTTGTGTTCTCTCCAAACATAAGAGGCTGTCTATGGTTAGGAGAGAAGCCCCTGCGCTCAAGGATGGTTCCCTACAAACATAAGAGACTGTCTATGGTTAGGAGAGAGTCCCACCCGAGTCTAATAAGGCCCTGTGTGGCTGTTTGGGCCGCACCCCCTCAATGGGTCGGTTTGTATTGGTTTGGGTGCACCAAACCGTGTAGGTTTAGGTTAGGGGGCGCATCCCCCTCTCTTGGCCGCCACCCCCCCTCTTATATACCTCTTCCCACGAATTAGAGAGGCAGACCAAGTTAAACATAAACCCTAGATTCCAGAATTGAACTATGTTCATCTGAATTTATCCCCACCAGTTTGGTGGAGTTACCCCTTGCAAATTCTGCGTGTTATCTGTTGTTCCATTGGGAATCAGTAGATACAGGACCACTCGTAGTCTTTGATTACGTTGTGCAAGTGTGTGGAGTTGAGAATATCCAAAGGGATTGAGAGCTGTTGCATTGGCATCAGGGATCAGCCGGAGAGATTTCAGCAAGACACAATTTATCCATCAAGTTATCGTGAGTGTTCATCGAGAAGATCGGGCCACCCCTTATCACACGAGTTGAAAACAGCACCAATGCAACACAATGACTCAAGGAACTAGATCAGCTTGCCAAAACAAATTGTAGGTCTAAAATTCCCGAGAACAACAAGATCCACAATATTTTTGGTGGGGATTTTCGGATAGAAAAACAAGGAAACTAGATGAACCCTAAAATATGAAAACCTAAAAACAGAAAAACAGAAACGCAAATCAACAAAAAGAAGCAACTAGGTAGATGCAAATTGGTGTTGATCTAGGTTCTGGCAATGATCTAAACCTAATATTTTTGTGTGGCTTTTTCTGGATAGGAATAAAAACAACTAAAACTAGGGATAACTTTGCTCACCGAGTAAACCTGGAGAATCTGATACCAAGATGATATGGGGTGGCCCGATCTTCTCGATGAACTAACTCTCTCTTTTTGTATTTTCTGATAATTGGATAACTAGTGCTACACTGAGACCTCTCTTAGCTAATCCCTGTTGCCAATGCAACAACAATCAAGCTCCTTAGATATTCTCAACTACACACTCTTGCACAAATGATCAATGATCACAAGTGGTGCTGTATCCCTTTATTCCCAGATGGAATAACAAGATATCACGCTGCTTTGCAATTGGTAAACTTCAAGATGAATGCTTAACAAGCAATACAATCTAGAGGCTAGGGTTTTGGGGGTTTTTGGTTTAAACTTGTTCTCCCTAATCCACACGTAGGTGGGGGACATATATAGGTGGAGGGGTGCGGCCACAAGGGGTCCTTGCGCAAGCAACCCTCTCCCTACTAGGACTAGGACTCCTACTAGGACTAGGAGTCCAACTATGACTCAAAGGAAGGTACAAACCGACCCAATTAAGTGGGATGTGGCCACAATTGGTATACAAACCAATCCTACTAGTATTAGGACTCATCATGGCGCATAGATGCTCTTTGTGGGCGCCCTCCTCTTGCTTGTCCATCAATGAGTGCATTTGACCTTGTGGAGGCACTCATCCCCTTGTCAAATTGATGAATAACAATTGTTTCCACCATCTTGCTTGATTGTTTTCAACAATGTGACCTTGTTTTCCACCTCTTGAATATTTGTTTTCACCATGATCTTGTTGGCTTCTATCAACTCATCACTCATGCTTGTGAGAACATAGTCCTTAGGTCCATCCTTATCAGAATTTGGAATTAAATTTTAAGCAAGAAACTTACTAATAAAAAACCTAGTTCAAGTTATTTGAACAAGAATTCTACTAGGAATGAATTTAGAATTAAATTTTAAGCAAGAAATTTACTAATAAAAAACCTAGTTAAGTTATTTGAATAAGAATTATACTGGGAATGAATTTAGAATTAAATTTTAAGCAAGAAATTTACTAATAAAAAACTAGTTAAGAGAATTCTACTAGGAATGAATTTAGAATAAAATTTTGAGCAAGCAATTTACTAATAAAAAACCTAGTTCAAGTTATTTGAACAAGAATTCTACTAGGAATGAATTTAGAATTAAATTTTAAGCAAGAAATTTACTAATAAAAAACCTGGTTAAGTTATTTGAACAAGAATTCTACTACGAATGAATTTAGAATTAAATTTAAAGCAAGAAATTTGTTAATAAAAAACCTAGTTAAGTTATTTGAACAAGAATTCTACTAGGAATAAATTTAGAATTAAATTTTAAGCAAGAAATTTACTAATAAAAAACCTAATTAAGTTATTTGAACAAGAATTCTACTAGGAATGAATTTAGAATTAAATCTTAAGCAAGAAATTTACTAATAAAAAACCTACTTAAGTTATTTGAACAAGAATTCTACTAGGAATGAATTTAGAATAAAATTTTGAGCAAGCAATTTACTAATAAAAAACCTAGTTCAAGTTATTTGAACAAGAATTCTACTAGGAATGAATTTGGAATTAAATTTTAAGCAAGAAACTTACTAATAAAAAACCTAGTTCAAGTTATTTGAACAAGAATTATACTAGGAATGAATTTAGAATTAAATTTTAAGCAAGAAATTTACTAATAAAAAACCTAGTTAAGTTATTTGAACAAGAATTCTACTACGAATGAATTTAGAATTAAATTTAAAGCAAGAAATTTACTAATAAAAAACCTAGTTAAGTTATTTGAACAAGAATTCTACTACGAATGAATTTAGAATTAAATTTTAAGCAAGAAATTTACTTATAAAAAACCTAGTTAAGTTATTTAAACAAGAATCTACTAGGAATGAATTTAGAATTAAATTTTAAGCAAGAAATTTACTAATAAAAAACCTAGTTAAGTTATTTGAACAAGAATTCTACTAGGAATGAGTTTGGAATTAAATTTTAAGCAAGAAACTTACTAATAAAAAACCTAGTTCAAGTTATTTGAACAAGAATTCTACTAGGAATGAATTTAGAATTAAATTTTAAGCAAGAAATTTACTAATAAAAAACCTAGTTAAGTTATTTGAACAAGAATTCTACTACGAATGAATTTAGAATTAAATTTAAAGCAAGAAATTTGTTAATAAAAAACCTAGTTAAGTTATTTGAACAAGAATTCTACTAGGAATAAATTTAGAATTAAATTTTAAGCAAGAAATTTACTAATAAAAAACCTAGTTAAGTTATTTGAACAAGAATTCTACTAGAAATGAATTTAGAATTAAATTTTAAGCAAGCAATTTACTAATAAAAAACCTACTTAAGTTATTTGAACAAGAATTCTACTAGGAATGAATTTAGAATAAAATTTTGAGCAAGCAATTTACTAATAAAAATCCTAGTTCAAGTTATTTGAACAAGAATTCTACTAGGAATGAATTTGGAATTAAATTTTAAGCAAGAAAGTTACTAATAAAAAACCTAGTTAAGTTATTTGAACAAGAATTCTACTAGGAATGAATTTGGAATTAAATTTTAAGCAAGAAACTTACTAATAAAAAACCTAGTTCAAGTTATTTGAACAAGAATTCTACTAGGAATGAATTTAGAATAAAATTTTGAGCAAGCAATTTACTAATAAAAAACCTAGTTCAAGTTATTTGAACAAGAATTCTACTAGGAATGAATTTGGAATTAAATTTTAAGCAAGAAACTTACTAATAAAAAACCTAGTTCAAGTTATTTGAACAAGAATTCTACTAGGAATGAATTTGGAATTAACTTTTAAGCAAGAAACTTACTAATAAAAAACCTAGTTCAAGTTATTTGAACAAGAATTCTACTAGGAATGAATTTAGAATTAAATTTTAAGCAAGAAATTTACTAATAAAAAACCTAGTTAAGTTATTTGAACAAGAATTCTACTACGAA
>CM054058.1:452943252-453375714 GCA_028641055.1 Alopecurus myosuroides | reverse complement strand
CTCTGGCGAACCAGTGCTGTTCGCGAGCGCTATGTAGTTACCGCTGGCGAACACCTTAGCTCGTTCGCCAGCGGTAAGTTTGAAATTTCGAAAATAAATTTTTTCGCATTATTTTTTTTTCAAAATATCAAAACAATTGAATTTGGGGAACCTTTAATCACGGTGTAGAATCTTTTCCTTTTTTGCTTTATTTAAATTTTAAATGTCCACTTCCCGCTCGGTCACCGATCCTTCCACTACTCTAGCCCCAACATGCTTAACTTCTTAGTTCCATCCCTATGAGCTACCTATGACTCCCTCATTCATTCTTGTAAGTATAGTACTATCAATCCTTTTAACTATTGCACCATATCTACATATCCGTAATTCCAAATTCGACAAATGATATGTATAAATTTATCAGAAGAATACGAGGAATCCAAATATGACATCCTTATTATCTTTTATGAAAAAAAACATTTTTTATTTTTGAATTCTGATTTTTTTATTAATTTGATTATGTGGGAAAATTTAGTATGTCTCAAATAAATTTTTTTCCTTTTGGAATTTTCCGAATCTAAAAAAACCTCACAGGCCGATTCTATATCAACTAGACAGTACACCCTACCCACATATCGAAGGATTTTATTTTTTGAACATTTTATCATTTTCGTTTCTGCTTTAGAAAAGTAAAAAAGTGACTATATCCTACCTTCGCCAGCGGTACTTATGGTTGCCCGCACCCTCACGCCCACCGTTACCGCTGGCGAACAAAATGGCATGTTCGCCAGCGGTAACATGGGTAGCGCTGGAGAACAAGGATTTGTGTTGGCCAGCGGTAATATCACTGGCCAACGTATATCTCTGTTCGCCAGCGGTAAAGTGGTGGCTATAGCCTATTTCCTACTAGTGTGTGGCCCCCCTCCGGGGCTCTTCGGGACTTCTGGATGCTTCCGGGACTTCTAAGACTTCTGGCTTTCGAATCGTCCAATTCCGAGAATATTTCCAGAACAACTTTTCTGAAACTAAAAACAGCAGAAAACAGGAACTGGCTCTGTGTCATCTTGTCAATAGGTTATTCCCAGGAAATCGATAAAAATGACATAAAGTTTAAGAAAAACATGTGGGAAACAACATGAAAACAACATGGAACATCAGAAATTAAGGATACGTTTATGACGTATCAAACATCCGAAAGCTTAGTTCCTACTCGTCCTCGAGTAGGTAAACGATAAAACAAAATAAATTATGAGGTAACATGCTACCACAAAATCTTGATCATAATAATGTAAAAGCATATGTAAGCTGAGATCATAGAACTTCAAACACAAACATGATAAATAGAACTTTAATAATAAAGCAAAGCAATCACTTTTCATTATGAAGAGTATCTCAAATAAAGGATCAAGAATAATAATGCAAAAAAAAGATAAACGTTTGATTCAGGTATAGAGAAAGCATGGCAAAGTGATATTTCACTAGTCCTTAACAGTGGGACAAAACATAAATGCCAGGACACCTTCAAAATTCATGAGGAAGACAATAGCAAATAATTTAAGAACAAATAGTACCACATCATGAAGCAATTATTGATGTTTATGGGACAAATGCACGTAGAACTAAGAATGGCAAAAATGCTCTCTCAACTGTGCATAAAGTTAGAAGATGGAGACTCAACATAAAAGTAAAAGAAAGGCCCTTCGCGGAGGGAAGCAGGGATCACTCATGTGCTAGAGATTTTTATTTTACTAGCAAAAATGCCCGTGCGTTGCAACGTGTTAATTTTTAATATTAGGTGTGAAATGCTATCATCTTAGCCAGCACATCAAAATATAAACCTATGTGCATTCATGCTGAAACTCCGTTTTCACGTTCAATGTCACCATTATATTAGGCCATAAAGTTCTATTCTAGCAGTACAGGAAGAAGGATGCAATTAAGCAATCAAACAGATCTAAACCCTACCTTCATAATAATTATTTTGGGACCCTCACATCTAATTTCGATTAGCGCAAATCCTGGGTACCCCGTTAAATCGTTTACCGGACAAAATCCCGATGTTTTTTTTGGTAAATTTTGAATTTAAACGAGCATCCCTTGTAAATGGTGACATCGAGGTATTTGAATTCGAATTTGGTTTTCAAATTTGTTGGGTAACCAGTCGGTATATTCCAATATCTGTTGCATCCATATATTCCGAGCACCGTTGGTAAATAATTTTGGGTAGGTAGCCAAAACCTTGATAGCCAGTATGGTCAGGATCTCAAAGAGCACGTCCTCAATTTTGAGGATTTAATTTACTCCCATTCAAAAGAGGAAACTTGCACGATTTAAATGTTCTCTAGCTTCATCATCATTTACATATTCAACTATACATGGGCACAATCTCATTTAGCAGTCGGTGTCCCAAGTGGCCACCCTTTCCGTATCACATATTCAAGTATGCTATGAACTGACCACCCCTATTTCTCCTCATATGGCAATATGAAATATTTGATATAAGAACTACAAAATACACATGTTCAAAGAGGTTAATAATAATTTGTAGGATACGTCTAATACATACAGTGTTCCAATTGCTGGAGCCATAAGCAAGCAGGAAGGACATGCATTAGCCCCTGTTTTGCATGCAGTCAATAACGTCCCATAATTCCAACTATCATGAATGATAAAATAAAATATTTTTGAAATTAGAAGCCACGCATGATTCCTGTCTTATGTATACATTCAATTGCAACGATTAATTACGGTTAGCCATAATATAATCAGTTCAAGAGTCATTTAGCAGAGGTATTAGACATGATATACCTCGTAGATGCACACGAAGTGGCAAAGAAGACCGGCATAGCCGCGATTATCTCTAATGAAAACGAACAAGAGGCAGAGGATGCGCTGATGTGACATCCATGTAGTCTGGCGCCGGCAATCATGCCAGACGTCAGAGGGTACGGTTCCACATAGTTCCCACAGTAGCCATCGAGCACACCGGCAGGGTTGCGACCTCCACTTTCCGACGGCGGCGAGCGAGCGAGCTAGCACTGGCAGCCGGTGCCGCGTCCACTTTCCGATACGGCGAGCGAGGGATAATACGTGCATACGATGTGATCACCCTGACTCAAGTCTCAATGTCCATTGTACCACCGAACCGATTGAAGCATCTGCTAGTGCCATCCATCAGCAAAGATCTGAGCGCTCACGTACCGATCATGAATAGGAGAGTACATATCTGCTGCATCTGAGTTAAGGCCAGAGTACCGCTCGCCGGCGTCTGCATATGACATGGCTGTTGTTCTACTCGCTGTTTCCCCGGATGGGATCGCTTATATTGAACATCTGCACTTACTAACATCTATACTTACGTCGTCTCGGCGTTGCTACCGTAGACAGGTTCTGCATATATACGGAGGACTCGGCAGTGCGAGCATGGGTGCCCAGGCGGCCGTAGAGCCACGCAGCTTGGGCTGGAGGAGAAGACAGGCTCGTTCACCACTGTAGGTGTTTTACAAGCCATGGAGCACTATCATGTTGAGCGTGCCCCGAACACCGCATCCTGCTATGCAAGCGCGCGCTCACTAACTCGACCAATGACGTCTCCATCTCAGTCCGCCGGCGATGAATTGTGCATGCAGGCTCTATCCAGCCGGATTGGTGTCCAAGATAGGGGCTCTCACGGCAAGGCCCAAAATCCCTACGATGGGGCCGATGGTAGCCAGGGCTAATATCGGCGATGCTCGCATCAACAAAGCAGCGACAAAAAGCACAATCAAGATGACGGACATGGCGAGGATCGTCCAGGTCATGCACGTCTTGGATCACAAAGGCTCGAAGTGGACTCTCTAGTCGCCTTCGAGGAGCGTTTGCTTGATTGATCGATTCCGGTCATCCTATTTATGTACTGGTCAAATAAGTAACTTGTGCGTACACAGAGTTCTATTTGTCTACGAAGTGGCAGCGGGCGAGAGGCAGATTGATGCCGTCGCGGAGTCCTAGCTATCCACAAAGCTGCAGCAGACGAGGCTCCAAATTGATAGGGAGATCGATGCGGCATCGGACAAACGTTCAACCAAAACGTAATAAGACGGACGAAAATTTGGAGGAAGAAACCTTATTTCCTTTATTATTAATTAGGTATTAGGTATTAGGTATAGATATAGATCCCAATAGGTATAACTTACCGGTGGCAAGGTGGGTAATTTGTGTCAACTTTGAGGGTAGTTTCAATGACTTACCAAACCAAACCAAGGAAGCCTTAACGCCTTTATTATTATATTAGGTATAGATTAAACAGAGGTATTAAAAACATTTTGAGAGAGGTGTATGCTTATGTCAACGAATGGTAAAAAGACAATACAGTACGTCACAAGCCAACTGGATTCACAAGATCGGCTCCCATTTGAAGGACGCGTCTAGGTAGAAGGTCATCCCTCTTTCTCTTTTGTTTACACAATTATGCTTTGACTGATAAATCAGGGGGGAAAATAGTGAAGAGATTCTGTGTGTATTAATTTGGGGCTGGGCACCCGGCTGCCAGCTCTTCTATCATTTGGATAAGCGGATGAAGCCACTAGTCCAGGGAGTAAAATCCAATCAACAAGTGAGATAAAGATTCTCTATTTACGTCCTCATGAGATAAAACAGGTTCACAAAACAAGAATAGTTTTTTAGCTGGTTTTAAAGGTAGCACATGAGCAATTTACTTTGTAGTGGAAGTTAAATACCACATATAGGTAGGTATGGTGGACACAATCGGAAAAGCTTTGGTTTAAGGGAGTTGAATGCACGAGTAGATCTCATACTCATTATAGGTGGATGCTACCAAAATACTGGGAGCGACAAATCAAGAGAGCATAAGAGCCATAATCATGCATAGTGACATAAACATCATTAATTCAAGCATAAGCGGTATCATAGTTCAAAAACTAAGTGGTCATGGAGGCTATTCGTGACTGGTTCATAGTCATAAACATGGTGTGAGCATGCGCCAAGTCAACCAAATAAAACGTTCGAAAGAGAATACCATAAAAATGGAACATTCAAAACTTAGGTTGGATTTGAAATTTGCTCACGATTTTTTTTGATCTATTAAACGCGTTTTTTCGATGTCGTATGCAAAAGTTATGGCAGTTTTACGTTTTATTTTTGAATTTTGCATAAAAGGTCAAATTGAATACTTCAAATTTTCTATATCAACTTGACAGTACACCCTACCCACATATCGAATAATTTTATTTTTTGAACATTTTATCATTTTCGTTTCTGCTTTAGAAAAGTAAAAAAGGCAGTCCACTTGGGGGTGGGGTGGTGGAGGGAATAAATTCAAATTTTACCGCTGGCGAACCAAAATAGTGGTTGGCCAGCGGTATACTTACCACTGGCGAACCAACATGTTGCCCAGCGGTATACTTACCGGTGGCGAACCAGCTCCCCTATTCGCCAACGCTAAGTTACTTAGCGCAGGCGAACCAGCACCCTCTTTGCCAGCGGTACTTATGGCTACCTTCACCCTCATGCCAACAGCTGGCGAACAAAATGGCATGTTCGCCAGCGGTAACATGGGTAGTGCTGGCGAACAAGGATTTGTGTTGGCCAGCGGTAATAGCGCTGACGAACGTATATCTCTGTTCGCCAGCGGTAAAGTGGTGGCTGTAGCCTATTTCCTACTAGTGTGTGCCCCCCCTCCGGGGCTCTTCGGGACTTCTGGATGCTTCAGGGACTTCTAAGACTTCTGGCTTTCAAAACGTCCAATTCCGAGAATATTTTCAGAACAACTTTTCTGAAACTAAAAACAGCAGAAAACAGGAACTGGGTTTGTGGCATCTTGTCAATAGGTTAGTCCCGGGAGATCGATAAAAATGACATAAAGTGTAAGAAAAACATGCGGAAAACAACATGAAAAAAACATGGAACATCAGAAATTAAGGATACGTTTATGACGTATCAAGCATCCGGAAGCTTAGTTCCTACTCGTCCTCGAGTAGGTAAACAATAAAACAAAATAATTTCTAAGGTGACATGCTACCACACAATCTTGATCATAATAATGTAAAAGCATATGTAAGCTGATATCATAGAACTTCAAACACAAACATGATAAATAGAACTTTAATAATAAAGCAAAGCAATCACTTTTCATCATGAAGAGTATCTCAAATAAAGGATCACGAATAATAATGCAAAGAAAGATAAACGTTTGTTTTAGGTATAGAGAAAGCATGGCAAAGTGATATTTCGCTAGTCCTTAAGAGTGGGGCAAAACATAAATGCCAGGACACCTTCAAAGTTCATGAGGAACACCAAAGCAAATAATTTAAGAACAAATAATATCACATCATGAAGCAATTATTGATGTTTATGGGACAAATGCACGTAGAACTAAGAATGGCAAAAATGGTCTCTCAACTATGCATAAAGTTAGAAGATGGAGACTCAACATAAAAGTAAAAGAAAGTCCCTTCGAGGAGGGAAGCAGGGATCACTCATGTGCTAGAGCTTTTTATTTTATTAAATAAAGGTATTAAAAACATTTTGAGAGAGGTGTATGCTTATGTCAACGAATGGTAAACAGACAATACAGTACGTCACAAGCCAACTGGATTCACAAAAGCGGCTCCCATTTGAAGGACGCATCTAGGTAGAAGGTCATCCCTCTTTCTCTTTTGTTTACACAATTATGGTTTGACTGATAAATCAGGGGAAAAATAGTGAAGAGATTCTGTGTGAATTAATTTGGGGCTGGGAACCCCGCTGCCAGCTCTTCTATCATTTGGATAAGCGGATGAAGCCACTAGTCCAGGGAGTAAAATCCAATCAACAAGTGAGATAAAGATTCTCTATTTACGTCCTCATGAGATAAAACAGGTTCACAAAACAAGAATAGTTTTTTAGCTGGTTTTAAAGGTAGCACATGAGCAATTTACTTTGTAGTGGAAGTTAAATACCACATATAGGTAGGTATGGTGGACACAATCGGAAAAGCTTTGGTTTAAGGGAGTTGAATGCACGAGTAGATCTCATACTCATTATAGGTGGATGCTACCAAAATACTGGGAGCGACAAATCAAGAGAGCATAAGAGCCATAATCATGCATAGTGACATAAACATCATTAATTCAAGCATAAGCGGTATCATAGTTCAAAAACTAAGTGGTCATGGAGGCTATTCGTGACTGGTTCATAGTCATAAACATGGTGTGAGCATGCGCCAAGTCAACCAAATAAAACGTTCGAAAGAGAATACCATAAAAATGGAACATTCAAAACTTAGGTTGGATTTGAAATTTGCTCACGATTTTTTTTGATCTATTAAACGCGTTTTTTCGATGTCGTATGCAAAAGTTATGGCAGTTTTACGTTTTATTTTTGAATTTTGCATAAAAGGTCAAATTGAATACTTCAAATTTTCTATATCAACTTGACAGTACACCCTACCCACATATCGAATAATTTTATTTTTTGAACATTTTATCATTTTCGTTTCTGCTTTAGAAAAGTAAAAAAGGCAGTCCACTTGGGGGTGGGGTGGTGGAGGGAATAAATTCAAATTTTACCGCTGGCGAACCAAAATAGTGGTTGGCCAGCGGTATACTTACCACTGGCGAACCAACATGTTGCCCAGCGGTATACTTACCGGTGGCGAACCAGCTCCCCTATTCGCCAACGCTAAGTTACTTAGCGCAGGCGAACCAGCACCCTCTTTGCCAGCGGTACTTATGGCTACCTTCACCCTCATGCCAACAGCTGGCGAACAAAATGGCATGTTCGCCAGCGGTAACATGGGTAGTGCTGGCGAACAAGGATTTGTGTTGGCCAGCGGTAATAGCGCTGACGAACGTATATCTCTGTTCGCCAGCGGTAAAGTGGTGGCTGTAGCCTATTTCCTACTAGTGTGTGCCCCCCCTCCGGGGCTCTTCGGGACTTCTGGATGCTTCAGGGACTTCTAAGACTTCTGGCTTTCAAAACGTCCAATTCCGAGAATATTTTCAGAACAACTTTTCTGAAACTAAAAACAGCAGAAAACAGGAACTGGGTTTGTGGCATCTTGTCAATAGGTTAGTCCCGGGAGATCGATAAAAATGACATAAAGTGTAAGAAAAACATGCGGAAAACAACATGAAAAAAACATGGAACATCAGAAATTAAGGATACGTTTATGACGTATCAAGCATCCGGAAGCTTAGTTCCTACTCGTCCTCGAGTAGGTAAACAATAAAACAAAATAATTTCTAAGGTGACATGCTACCACACAATCTTGATCATAATAATGTAAAAGCATATGTAAGCTGATATCATAGAACTTCAAACACAAACATGATAAATAGAACTTTAATAATAAAGCAAAGCAATCACTTTTCATCATGAAGAGTATCTCAAATAAAGGATCACGAATAATAATGCAAAGAAAGATAAACGTTTGTTTTAGGTATAGAGAAAGCATGGCAAAGTGATATTTCGCTAGTCCTTAAGAGTGGGGCAAAACATAAATGCCAGGACACCTTCAAAGTTCATGAGGAACACCAAAGCAAATAATTTAAGAACAAATAATATCACATCATGAAGCAATTATTGATGTTTATGGGACAAATGCACGTAGAACTAAGAATGGCAAAAATGGTCTCTCAACTATGCATAAAGTTAGAAGATGGAGACTCAACATAAAAGTAAAAGAAAGTCCCTTCGAGGAGGGAAGCAGGGATCACTCATGTGCTAGAGCTTTTTATTTTATTAAATAAAGGTATTAAAAACATTTTGAGAGAGGTGTATGCTTATGTCAACGAATGGTAAACAGACAATACAGTACGTCACAAGCCAACTGGATTCACAAAAGCGGCTCCCATTTGAAGGACGCATCTAGGTAGAAGGTCATCCCTCTTTCTCTTTTGTTTACACAATTATGGTTTGACTGATAAATCAGGGGAAAAATAGTGAAGAGATTCTGTGTGAATTAATTTGGGGCTGGGAACCCCGCTGCCAGCTCTTCTATCATTTGGATAAGCGGATGAAGCCACTAGTCCAGGGTGTGAAATCCAATCAACAAGTGAGATAAAGATTCTCTATTTACGTCCTCATGAGCTAAAATAGGGGCACAAAACAATAATATTTTTTTAGCAGGTATTAAAGGTAGCACATGAGCAATTTACTTTGGAGTGGGAGTTAAATACGACATATAGGTAGGTATGGTGGACACAATGGTAAAAACTTTAGTTTAAGGGAGTTGGATGCTCGAGTAGAGCTCATACTCAGTACAGGTGGAGGCTAGCAAAATACTGGGAGCGACAAATCAAGAGAGCATAAGAGCCATAATCATGCATAGCGACATAAACATCATTAATTAAAGCATAACTGGTATCATAGTTAAAAAACTAAGTGGTCATGGAGGCTATTCGTGACTAGTTCATAGTCATAAACATGGTGTGAGCATGCGCCAAGTCAACCAAATAAAACATTCGAAAGATAATACCATAAAAATTCGAAAGATAATACCATAAACATGGAACATTTTAAAGTGAAGTTGGATTGGAAATTTGCCCACGATTTTTTTAATATATTAAACGCGTTTTTTCGACGTCGTATGCAAAAGTTATGGTTGTTTTACGTTTTATTTTTGAATTTTGCATAAAAGGTCAAATGGATTATTTCAAATTTTATATAAACTAGACAGTAGACCCTAACCACATATCTAAGGATTTTATGTTTTGAACATTTTATCATTTTCGTTTCTGCTGTAGAAAAAAAAAGGCGGTCCACGGCGGGGGGGGGGGGGGGGGGGGGGGTGGAGGGAAAAACATCAAATTTTACCGCTGCCGAACAAAAATAGTGGTTGGCCAGCGGTATATATAGCGCTGGCGAACCAACATGTTGCCCATCGGTATACTTACCGCTGGCGAACCAGCTCCCTTGTCTGCCAGCGCTAAGTTACGTACCGCTGGCGAACCAACACCCCTCTTTGCCAGCGGTACGTATGGTTGCCTGCACCCTCACACCCTTCGTTACTGTTGGCGAACATAATGGCATGTTCGCCAGCGGTAACATGGGTAGTGCTGGCGAACAAGGATTTGTGTTGGCCAGCGGTAATACCGCTAGCGAACGTATATCTTTGTTCGCCAGCGGTAAAGTGGTGGCTATGGCCTATTTCCTACTAGTGTGTGGCCCCCCTCCGGGGCTCTTCGGGACTTCTGGATGCTTCCGGAACTTCTAAGACTTCTGGGTTTCAAATCGTCCAATTCCGAGAATATTTCCAGAATAACTTTTCTGAAACTAAAAACAGCAGAAAACAGGAACTGGCTCTGTGGCATCTTGTCAATAGGTTAGTCCCGGGAAATCAATAAAAATGACATAAAGTGTAAGAAAAACATGTTGGACACAACATGAAAACAACATGGAACATTTGAAATTAAGGATACGTTTATGACGTATCAAGCATCCGCAAGCTTAGTTCCTACTTGTCCTCGAGTAGGTAAACGATAAAACAAAATAATTTCTGAGGTGACATGCTACCACACAATCTTGATCATAATAATGTAAAAGTATATGTAAGCTAAGATCATAGAACTTCAAACACAAACATGATAAATAGAACTTTAATAATAAAGCAAAACAATCACTTTTCATCATGAAGAGTATCTCAAATAAAGGATCACGAATAATAATGTAAAGAAAGATAAATGTTGGTTTTGGGTATAGAGAAAGCATGGCAAAGTGATATTTCGCTAGTCCTTAAGAGTAGGAAAAAACATAAATGCCAGGACACCTTCAAAGTTCATGAGGAAGACTAGAGCAAATAATTTAAGAACAAATAATATCACATCATGAAGCAATTATTGATGTTTATGGGACAAATGCACAGTAGAACTAAGAATGGCAAAAATGCTCTCTCAACTGTGAATAAAGTTAGAAGATGGAGACTCAACATAAAAGTAAAAGAAAGGCCCTTCGCGGAGGGAAGCAGGGATCACTCATGTGCTAGAGCTTTTTATTTTATTAAACAGAGGTATTAAAAATATTCTGAGAGAGGTGTATGCTTATATCAACGAATGGTAAACAGACAATACAGTACGTCACAACACAACTGGATTCACAAGAGCGGCTCCCATTTGAAGGGCGCATCTAGGTAGAAGGTCATCCTTCTCTCTCTTTTGTTTACATAATTATGCTTTGACTGATAAAACAGGGGCAAAAATAGAGAAGAGATTTTGTGTGTATTAATTTGGGGCTGGGCACCCCGCTGCCATCACTTCTATCATTTGGATAAGCGATGAAGCCACTAGTACAGGGTCTGAAATCCATTCAACAAGTGAGATAAATATTCTCTATTTACGTCCTCATGAGCTAAAACAGGGGCACAAAACAGGAATAATTTTTTAGCAGGTTTTAAAGGTAGCACATGAGCAATTTACTTTGGAGTGGCAGTTAAATACCACATATAGGTAGGTATGCTGGACACAATGGGAAAAACTTTGGTTTATGGGAGTTGGATGCACGAGTAGAGCTCATACTCAGTATAGGTGGAGGCTAGCCAAATACTGGGAGCGACAAATCAAGAGAGCATAAGAGCCATAATCATGCATTAAGACATAAACATCATTAATTAAAGCATAAGCGGTATCATAGTTCAAAAACTAAGTGGTCATGGAGGCTATTTGTGACTAGTTCATAGTCATAAACATGGTGCGAGAATGCGCCAAGTCAAGCAAATAAAACATTCGAAAGAGAATATCATAAACATGGAACATTCGAAAGTTAGGTTGGATTGGAAATTTGCTCACCATTTTTTTGATATATTAAACGCGTTTTTTTGACGTCGTATGCAAAAGGTATGGCTGTTTTACGTTTTATTTTTCAATTTTGCATAATAGTTAAAATGGAATATTTCAAATTTTCTATATCAACTAGAAAGTACACCCTACCCACATATCGAAGGTTTTTATTTTTTGAACATTTTATCATTTTCGTTTCTACTTTAGAAAAGTAAAAAAGGCGGTCCACAGGGGGGTGGTGGTGGAGGAAAAAAATTCAAATTTTACCGCTGGCTAACCAAAATAGTTGTTGGCCAGTGGTATAGCTAGCGCTGGTGAACCAACATGTTGCCCAGTGGTATACTTACCGCTGGCAAACCAGCTCCCTTATTCGCCAACGCTAAGTTACGTAGCGCTGGCGAACCAGCACCCCTCTTCGCCAGCGGTACTTATGGCTGCCTGCACCCACACGCCCACCGTTACCGCTGGCGAACAAAATGGCATGTTCGCCAGCGGTAACATGGGTAGCGCTGGCGAACAAGGATTTGTGTTGGCCAGCGGTAATAGCGCTGGCGAACGTATATCTCTGTTCGCCAGCGGTAAAGTGGTGGCTATAGCCTATTTCCTACTAGTGTGTGGCCCCCCTCCGGGGCTCTTCGGGACTTCTGGATGCTTCCGGGGCTTCTAAGACTTCTGGCTTTCGAATCGTCCAATTCCGAGAATATTTCCGGAACAACTATTCTCAAACTAAAAACAACAGAAAATAAGAACTCGCTCTGTGGCATCTTGTCAATAGGTTAGTCCCGGGAAATTGATAAAAATGACATAAAGTGTAAGAAAATCATGTGGGAAACAACATGGAACATCGTAAATTAAGGATACGTTTATGACGTATCAAGCGTCCGCAAGCTTAGTTCCTACTCGTCTTCGAGTAGGTAAACAATAAAACAAAATTATTTCTGAGGTGACATGCTACCACACAATCTTAATCATAATAATGTACAAGCATATGTAAGCTGAGATCATAGAACTTCAAAAACAAACATGATAAATAGAACTTTAATAATAAAGCAAAGCAATCACTTTTCATCATGAAGAGTATCTCAAATAAAGGATCACGAATAATAATGCAAATAAAGATAAACGTTTGTTTCAGGTATAGAGAAATCGTGGAAAAGTGATATTTCACTAGTCCTTAAGAGTGGGGCAAAACATAAATGCCAGGACACCTTAAAAGTTCATGAGGAAGAATAGAGCAAATAATTTAAGAACAAATAATATCACATCATGAAGCAATTATTTATGTTTATGGGACAAATGCACGTAGAACTAAGAATGGAAAAAATGCTCTCTCAACTATGCAAAAATTTAGAAGATGGAGACTCAACATAAAAGTAAAGGAAAGGCCCTTCGCGGAGGGAAGCAGGGATCACTCATGTGCTAGAGCTTTTTATTTTATTAAACAGAGGTATTAAAAACATTTTGAGAGAGGTGTATGCTTATGTCAACGAATGGTAAACAGACAATATAGTACCTCACAACCCAACTGGATTCACAAGAGCGGCTCCCATCTGAAGTACGCATCTAGGTAGAAGGTCATCCTTCTTTATCTTTTGTTTACATAATTATGTTTTGACTCCTAAAACAGGGGCGAAAATAGAGAAGAGATTATGTGTGTATTAATTTGGGGCTGGGCACCCCGCTGCCATCTCTTCTATCATTTGGATAAGCGATGAAGCCACTAGTCCAGGGTGTGAAATCCAATCAACAAGTGAGATAAAGATTCTCTATTTACGTCCACATGAGTTAAAACAGGGGCACAAAACAGGAAAACAAATTAGTAGGTTTTAAAGGTAGCACATGAGCAATTTACTTTGAAGTGGCAGTTCAATACCACATATAGGTAGGTATGCTGGACACAATGGGAAAAACTTTGGTTTATTGGAGTTGGATGCAAGAGTAGAGCTCATACTCAGTACAGGTGGAGGCTAGCCAAATACTGGGAGCGACAAATCAAGAGAGCATAAGAGCCATAATCATGCATAGAGACATAAACATCATTAACTAAAGCATAAGCCGTATCATAGTTCAAAAACTAAGTGGTCATGGAGGCTATTCGTGACTGGTTCATAGTCATAAACATGGTGCGAGCATGCGCCAAGTCAACCAAATAAAACATTCGAAAGAGAATTCCATAAACATTCTAAAGAGAATACCATAAACATGGAACATTCGAAAGTTAGGTTGGATTGGAAATTTGCTCACCATTTTTTTGATATATTAAACGCGTTTTTTGACGTCGTATGAAAAAGGTATGGATGTTTTACGTTTTATTTTTGAATTTTGCATAAAAAGTCAAATAGAATATTTAAAATTTTCTATATCAACTAGACAGTACACCCTCCCCACGTATCGAAGGATTTTATTTTTTGAACATTTTATCATTTTCGTTTCTGCTTTAGAAAAGTAAAAAAGGCGGTCCACGGGGGGGGGGGGGGGGGGCGGTGTAGGGCAAAATTTCAAATTTTACCGTTGGCTAACCAAAATAGTTGTTGGCCAGTGGTATACTTAGCGCTGGCGAACCAACATGTTGCCTAGCGGTATACTTACCGCTGGCGAACCAGCTCCTCTGTTCGCCAACGTAAGTTACGTAGAGTTGGTGAACCAGCACCCCTCTTCGCCAGCGGTACTTATGGCTGCCTGCACCCTCACGCCCACCGTTACTGCTGGCGAAAAATTATATGTTCGCCAGTGGTAAGATGGGTAGCGCTGGCGAACAAGGATTTGTGTTGGCCAGCGGTAATAGCGCTGGCGAACGTATATCTCTATTCACCAGCGGTAAAGTGGTGGCTATAGCCTATTTCCTACTAGTGTGTGGCCCCCCTCCGGGGCTCTTCGGGCTTTTGGATGGTTCCGAGACTTCTAATACTTCTGGCTTTCGAATATTCCAATTCCGAGAATGTTTCCAGAACAACTTTTTTGAAACTAAAAACAGCAGAAAACAGGAACTGGCTCTATGTCATCTTGTCAATAGGTTAGTCCCGGGAAATCGATAAAAATGACATAAAGTGTAAGAAAAACATGTGGGAAACAACATGCAAACAACATGGAATATCATAAATTAAGGATACATTTATGATGTATCAAGCATCCGCAAGCTTAGTTCCTACTCTTCCTCGAGTAGGTAAACGATAAAACTAAATAATTTCTGAGGTGAGATGCTACCACACAATCTTGATCATAATAATGTAAAAGCATATGTAAGCTGAGACCATAGAACTTCAAAAACAAACATGATAAATAGAACTTTAATAATAAAGCAAAGCAATTACTTTTCATCATGAAGAGTATCTCAAATAAAGGTTCACGAATAATAATGCAAATAAAGATACTAGTTTGTTTCGGGTATAGAGAAATCATGGAAAAATGATATTTCAGTAATCCTTAAGAGTGGGGCAAAACATAAATGCCAGGACACCTTCAAAGTTCATGAGGAAGACTAGAGCAAATAATTTAAGAACAAATAATACCACATCATGAAGAAATTATTGATGTTTATGGGACAAATGCACGTAGAACTAAGAATGGCAAAATGCTCTCTCAACTGTGCATAAAGTTAGAAGATGGAGACTCAACATAAAAGTAAAAGAAAGGCCCTTCGCGGAGGGAAGCAGGGATCACTCATGTGCTAGAGATTTTTATTTTATTAAACAGAGGTATTAAAAAAAATTGAGAGAGGTGTATTCTTATGTCAACGAATGGTAAACCGACAATACAGTATGTCCGAAGCCAACTAGATTCACAAGAGCGGCTCCCATTTGAAGGACGCATCAAGGTAGAAGGTCATCCCTCTTTCTCTTTTGTTTACACAATTATGCTTTGACTGATAAACCAAGGGAAAAAACAGTGAAAAGATTTTGTGTGTATTAATTTGGGGCTGGGCATCCCGCTGCCAGCTCTTCTATCATTTGGATAAGCGGATGAAGCCACTAGTCCAGGGTGTGAAATCCAATCAACGAGTGAGATAAAGATTCTCTATTTACGTCCTCATGATCTAAAACAATGGCACAAAACAAGAGAAAAAAATTAGCAGGTTTTAAAGGTAGCACATGAGCAATTTACTTTGGAGTGGCAGTTAAATACCACATATAGGTAGGTATGGTGTACACAATGGGAAAAACTTTGGTTTAAGGGAGTTGGATGCACGAGTAGAGCTCATACTCAGTACAGGTGGAGGCTAGCAAAATACTGAGAGCGACAAATCAAGAGAGCATAAGAGCCATAATCATGCATAGCGACATAAACATCATTAATTAAAGCATAAGCGGTATCATAGTTCAAAAACTAAGTGGTCATGGAGGCTATTCGTGAATGGTTCATAGTCATAAACATGGTGTGAGCATCCGCCAAGTCAACTAAATAAAACATTCGAAAGAAAACACCATAAACATTCGAAAGAGAATACTATAAACATGGAACATTCGAAAGTGAGGTTGGATTGGAAATTTTCTCACGGTTTTTTTGATATATTAAACGCATTTTTTCGACGTCGTATACAAAAGTTAAGGTTGTTTTACGTTTTATTTTTGAATTTTGCATGAAAGGTCAAATGGAATATTTTAAATATTCTATATCAACTAGACAGTACACCCTACCCACATATAGAAGGATTTTATTTTTTCGACATTCTATCATTTTCGTTTCTGCTTTAGAAAAGTAAAAAAGGCGGTCCACAGGGGGCGGTGGAAGGAAAAATTTCAAATTTTACCGCTGGCCAACCACCAGCACCCCTCTTCACCAGCGGTACTTATGTCTGCCTGCACCCTCACGCCCACCGTTACCGCTGGCGAACAAAATGGCATGTTCGCCAGCGGTAGCATGGGTAGCGCTGGCGAACAAGGATTTGTGTTGGCCAGTGGTAATAGCGCTGGCGAACGTATATCTCTGTTCGCCAGCGTTAAGTGGTGGCTATAGCCTATTTCCTACTAGTGTGTATCCCCCCTCCGGGGCTCTTCGGGACTTCTGGATGCTTCCGGGGCTTCTAAGACTTCTGGCTTTTGAATCGTCCAATTCCGAGAATATTTCCAGAACAACTTTTCTGAAACTAAGAACATCAGAAAACCGGAACTAGCTCTGTGGCATCTTGTCAATAGGTTACTCCATGGAAATCGATAAAAATGACATAAAGTGTAAGAAAAACATGTGGGAAACAAAATGGAATATCAGAAATGAACGATACGTTTATGACGTATCAAGCATCCGCAAGCTTAGTTCCTACTCGTCCTCGAATAGGTAAACGATAAAGCAAAATAATTTCTGAGGTGACATGCTACCACACAATCTTGATCATAAAAATGTAAAAGCATATGTAAGCTGAGATCATAGAACTTCAAACACAAACATCATAAATAGAACTTTAATAATAAAGCAAAGCAATCACTTTTCATCATGAAGAGTGTCTCAAATAAAGGATCACGAATAATAATGCAAAGAAAGATAAATGTTTGTTTCGGGTATAGAGAAAGCATGGCAAAGTGATATTTCGCTAGTCCTTAAGAGTGGGGCAAAACATAAATGCCAGGACACCTTCAAAGTTCATGAGGAAGACTAGAGCAAATAATTCAAGAACAAATAATATCACATCATGAAGCAATTATTGATGTTTATGGGACAAATGCACGTAGAACTATGAATGAAAAAAAACGCTCACTCAACTGTGCATAAAGTTAGAAGATGGAGACTCAACATAAAAGTAAAAGAAAGACCCTTCGCGGAGGGAAGCAGGGATCACTCATGTGGTAGAGCTTTTTATTTTATTAAACAGAGGTATTAAAAACATTTTGAGAGAGGTGTATGTTTATGTCAACGAATGGTAAACAGACAATATAGTACGTCACAAGCCAACTGGATTCACACAAGAGCGGCTCCCATTTGAAGGACGCATCTAGGCAGAAGGTCATCCCTCTTTCTCTTTTGTTTACACAATTATGCTTTGACTGATAAATCAGGGGCAAAAATAGTGAAGAGATTATGTGTGTATTAATTTGGGGCTAGGCACCCCGCAGCCAGCTCTTCTATCATTTGGATAAGCGGATGAAGCCACTAGACCAGGGTGTGAAATCCAATCAACAAGTGAGATAAAGATTCTCTATTTACGTCCTCATGAGCTAAAAGAGGGGCACAAAACAGGAAAATTTTTTTAGCAGGTTTTAAAGGTAGCACATGAGCAATTTACTTTGGTGTGGCAGTGAAATACCACATATAAGTAGGTATGGTGGACACAATGGGAAAAACTTTGGGTTAAGGGAGTTGGATGCACGAGTAGAGCTCATACTTAGTACAGGTGGAGGGTAGCAAAATACTGGGAGCGACAAATCAAGAGAGCATAAGAGCCATAATCATGCATAGCAACATAAACATCATTAATTAAAGCATAAGCGGTATCATAGTTCAATAACTAAGTGGTCATCGAGGCTATTCGTGACTGGTTCATAGTCATAAACATGGTGTGAGCATGCGCCAAGTCAACCAAATAAAGCATTCAAAAGAGAATACCATAAACATAGAACATTCGAAAGTGAGGTTGGATTGGAAATTTTCTCACAATTTTTTTTATATATTAAACGCGTTTTTTCGACGTCGTATGCAAAAGTTATGGCTGTTTTACGTTTTATTTTTGAATTTTGCATAAAAGGTCAAATGGAATATTCCAAATTTTCTATATCAACTAGACAGTACACCCTACCCACATACCGAAGGATTTTATTTTTTGAACAATTTATCATTTTTGTTTCTGCTTTAGAAAAGTAAAAAAGGCGGTCCAGGGGGGTGGAGGGAAAAAATTCAAATTTTACCGCTGGAGAACCAAAATAGTGGTTGGGCAGCGGTATACTTACCGATGGCGAACAAGCTCCCATGTTCGCCAGCGCTAAGTTACGAAGTGCTGGCGAACCACCACCCCTCTTCGCCAGAGGTAGTTATGGCTGCATGCACCCTCACGCCCACCGTTACCGCTGGCGAACAAAATCGCATGTTCGCCAACAGTAACATGGGTAGCGTTGGTGAACGTATATCTCTATTCGCCAGCGGTAAAGTGGTGGCTATAGCCTATTTCCTACTAGTGTGTGGCCCCCCTCCGGGGCTCTTCGGGACTTCTGGATGCTTCCGGGACTTCTAAGACTTCTAGCTTTCGAATCAACCAATTCCGAGAATATTTCCAGAACAAATTTTCTGAAACTAAAAACAGCGGAAAACTGGAACTGGCTCTGTGGCAACTTGTCAATAGGTTAGTCCCGGGAAATCGATAAAAATGACATAAAGTGTAAGAAAAACATGGGGCAAAAAACATGAAAACAACATGGAACATCAGAAATTAAGGATACTTTTATGAGGTATCAAGCATCCGCAAGCTTAGTTCCTACTCGTCCTCAAGTAGGTAAACGATAAAACAAAATAATTTCTGAGGTGACATGCTACCACACAATCGTGATCATAATAATGTAAAAGCATATGTAAGCTGAGATCATAGAACTTCAAACACAAACATGATAAATAGAACTTTAATAATGAAGCAAAGCAATCGCTTTTCATCACGAAGAGTATCTCAAATAAAGGATCACGAATAATAATGCAAAGAAATATAAACGTTCGATTCAGGTATAGAGAAAGCATGGCAAACTGATATTTCGCTAGTCCTTAAGAGTGGGGCAAAACATAAATGCCAGGACACCTTCAAAGTTCATCAGGAAGACTAGAGCAAATAATTTAAGAATAAATAATATCACATCATGAAGCAATTATTGATGTTTATGGGACAAATGCATGTAGAACTAAGAATGGAAAAATGCTCTCTCAACTGTGCATAAAGTTAGAAGATGGCGACTCAACATAAAAGTAAAAGAAAGGCCCTTCGCGGAGGGAAGCAGGGATCACTCATGTGCTAGAGCTTTTTATTTTATTAAACAGAGATATTAAAAACATTCTGAGAGAGGTGTATGCTTATGTCAACGAATGGTAAACATACTGTCGGGGGGTTCCCCCCGAGTAGGGGAAAGGCAAGTGCTGAAGGCAAGATCAGAAGAGACGTTTGGCAGAGTAGCTGGCTACCCGGTACTCGCTACCCGGTCAACTGCTATTCGGCCGTACACACTGATGGCCAAGAGAAAGAATCAAGGAAGTTATTCTCCTCCGAGTAGAGGAAGTGGTCCGAGTAGAAATGGCGGTTTCCTACTCGGGCCAGAAGTCAAAGGAGCCGTTCTGACACAGGATCCCGCGTATCCTGGGTCCGTACTGGAGCACTGTTCATCTGCAGAGCGCGTGCTTATCCGCGCCAGGGTGTCAGCAGGGCGTCGCAGGTTAGGGGGGGCCTACCCTGTGATGGTGGCAGTGATAACAGATCAGCTTCTTGGTTTTGCCCAACGACTTTCCACACAAGACAAACCAGGAAGCCAAAGGTGTCAGCGGGAAGCTGGAAGTGTGCAGTGTGCACACTATGTCGACATCTGTTTGTACTTTTCCCTATTGGATGTATCCGGCTGGGCACCAGTATATAAGGTGCCCTGCCCCCTCCTGCGCGAGGGATCCAGAACCGGTTCACATTCTAGACCTAGATCTTCATCTAGAGAGAAGGGTGGCTACTCGGCAGTAGGCCAAACTTGTACTGTGGCTACTCGGTGAGATACAAATATAAAGAGAGAAAGGTAGGAGTAGGGGTTTTACCTCCACACGAGGGCCCTGAACCTGGGTAGATCTTGTTGTTTGCAGTGCTAGAGTCATCCCACACGCGGCTACTCGCTGCGTGATCCCTCCCCGAGCACCTCCAGCGTCCATCGTTCCCACATCTTTAGCCATCCTATGGCATCTGCCGTGACACCACCACGACAGTTGGCGCCCACCGTGGGGCAACCAGCGGCGCTGGCTCGAGTTCACGTTCGGACGGGATCCATTTCTGCTACTGGGGAGCGCGTGGTCTGTGGCCTTGTCCATAGATTCGGCTCCTTCGACTTCGTCATCGACAACGCCGGCTATTTCGGCGGCAGGGCCATGCCTGAGGGCGGCTCGGTGCTCTCCTTCGGCTCGCACCTCGTCTACGTCGCCACCACCATCGTTCGCGAGTACACCGAGCAGGTGCATGTCGCGGAAGATCCCCCTACTGTCGTCGCTGCCCGCGGAAAGCCAACTGGCTGTTCTGCGGACTGCGTGGAGGTGATGATGATCGGCCCTGCTGCTGATGCCGGGAAGGGTGCGGCTGCTGCCGCGGGAGTCATCGAGGATCTTGCTGGCGCGAGTGCTGGCGGGAGGACGCACAAGCCCTACGACGCGCCTCACAACATCCCGGGCTACATCCCTCCTTCCACGACATCGACGATACCGGCATCCGCCGTGCGGATGGGCATGCCGCCTCCCACCGAGCTCGAGCTCATGACCATGAAGGCGCAGCTCGACCAGCAGCGCCAGGCGCTGCTCGCCGAGCAGGTGGAGTTGGAGAAGGTTAGGCTCGAGCTTAACCTGGACCAGAACGAGTACAACAGAGCTCATGGCTTTACGCCTGTGGTTAGGAGGCCTTCCAAGGCAGGCGCTACGCGCCGCAACCTAGGCACCGAGATGGCAGCAGTTGGTGAAACTGCTATCCAAGCTGATAGCCAAAACACCGCCACCACCAGACCCAAATATAGCACCCCCGCCAAAACCCTTAGAGCTGCTGAGGTTGTAGCTGCTGAGTTGCCGCATCTCGCTGGCGACGCGCGCGTTAGGCAGCAGGAGAGGCTCAATGAGCTGGTGCTAGAGGCTACTAGGCAGAACGAGGAGTTCCGGAAAGCCAATTCGGGTGCTGGAGCTTCTCAGGTGGTGCATTCGCATGCGGCCAGATCTAACGATCAGGCCTCATCACTGCATCCCAGCCGTGAGAGGGACCGAAGTGGGCACTCTGGCAGAGACAGGCAGATGCAGGTGTATGACTCGGCTGTCGCCGCGAAACAGCACGCTGTGCCGCGGCAGTCCCGTCAAAAACACAACGCTGCAGGAGCAGGCTATCAAGCCCATAAAGCTCAAAGCCAGACGCGAAATGGAGATCGCCCAGGCCCTTCTTGGCATCAGGTTGCTCAGCCTACTCGGCAGAGGCAGCAGCCGCGTGCGGTTGTGCCAGCCGCCAACCCGGTGGAGCAACCTGCAGTCGTGCAGGTGGACAGATATGATGATGGCTACTCGGCTATGGGTTTGGCTGGCTATGACATCCTGCATCGCATGGGTGAGCGTGTGCTGGAGCCTAGTGATGCCAGGCACAAGCTGGACCGGATCAGCCTATCCGTGCAACTCGAGAGCAAGGGGCCGCCTGGCCCAGAATGCTTTGGCCCACGCATCATGACAGAGCCATCCGTGAAGCAGTTCCAGCTCGCTAGGGGGACCAAGTGCTATGACGGCAGCACCAAGTCGGAAGACTGGCTCAATGACTATGTCACGGCCGTGCACATTGCAGGCGGCAACCGGAGATGGGCTGCGCGGTACATCCCGCAGATGCTAGAAGGACCAACAAGAACTTGGCTCAACAACCTGCCCAAGCACAACATCAACTGCTGGCTTGACTTCGCGGAGTCCTTTGTCAGCAACTTCACCAGCACCTACCGGAGGCCGAATAGGCCGCATCAGCTATCCGCTTGCAGGCAGCGGGAAGAGGAGACGGACCGAGAGTATCTTACTCGGTGGAGTACTCTGAGGAACACCTGTGAAGGCGTGAACGAGGCCCAGGACATCACTTGGTTTGCGCAGGGTTGCAGGCATGGCAGCATGTTGTGGCAAAGGCTGCACAGAGAGATGCCGAGTACTCTCGCGGAGACCATCCGGATTGCGGATCAGTACACACTCGGCGACCCAACTCAGCCTCTTCTCGATGCTGCTGAGCCGAGAAGAAACTACAACAACAACAACAAAAAGCGCAGTGAGTTCCGCAACAAGCGCAGAGGTGACCGGATTGATACCCGGTATGATCCGGAGGAGGTGAATGTTGTGGCTACCGGAGCTGGGAGTAGCCAGAGGCCAAAAACTGTTGGAGCCCAGTACGGGCAGAACCAGAATCAGGGCCAAGGCAACAAGAAGCCGTACAATGCTCCCCAGCAGGGTAGCGGCAACTCGGGTCCGGCTCAGAACTTTGTCTTCAAGGACATGAAGGATGGGCCATGCAGTTTCCATACTCGGCATCCCGCTAGACCCGCCAACCACACTACTCGGCAGTGCAGTTGGTGGGAAGAGATCAAGAATGAGGGCCTGCCTCCTCCTCCTCCTCTGCCAGCTGTGAATGCAGCTGTGTAGCCTGCTCGCGCACCCGCTTCCCGGCCTCCAGCTTTTCCGAGAAGAGAGAATGTGAACCAGGTGGCTTTAGGAGCCAACCGCTACTTCAACAACGATGGCTACCGTAACAACAACAACAACAACAACTACCGCAACAACGACAACAACAACAACAACGACCGTAACCGCAACAACAATAGAGGAAACAACAACAATGGTAACAATGGTGATGGAGGCCGCAACCAGTACCAGGAGCATCACGAGAGCTACATGATCTTCACCTTTGAGCCCGTCGACAAGCAGTCTCAGCACAGGCGTGCCATGGAGGTTAATGTTGTGATCCCTGCTGTTCCTCACTACATGCACTCGTGCAACCAAGAGATCACGTGGTCCAGAGCGGATCATCCTAAGGTGATGCCCAACCCGGGTAGCTACGCCTTGGTGCTGGATCCCACCTTCTTGGGTCCTCAGAAGAACGTGAAGTTCAGCAAGGTACTGATCGACAACGGCAGCAGCATCAACATTGTGTACAAAGACACACTTGAGAAGCTCGGAATGGCCGAGAACATGGTGCTACCCAGCAAGACCACTTTCCACGGCATTGTGCCGGGAGTTTCTTGCAATCCGATTGGCCGAGTATGGATAGACGTGCTATTCGGTACCAGGGAGAACTGCCGCACAGAGAGCCTGCAGTTCGAGGTAGTCGATCACCAGAGCCCCTATCACGCCCTACTCGGCAGGCCTGCTCTGAGCAAGTTCATGGCCTCTACTCATACTGCATATCTGAAGATGAAGATCCCTGGTCCCAATGGCGTGATCACCATATCTGGTTATTACAAGAAGTCTATGGAGTGTGCCTCTGCTGGTTCTCAGTTGGCGGAGTCTATGGTGATTGCTGCCGAGAAGAAGAAGATGTACGAAGTGGTGGCTATGGCGCAGTCCGTGCAAGCTGGTGCACCTGGCATGCCGAGTTCCCAGCACGGGACGGCGTTCCAGGCATCTCAGGAGACGAAGAAGATCCAGGTCGACCCTGAGTTCCCCGACCGTGTTGCCATCATTGGCTCAGGGTTGGGGGAGAAATAGGAAAGCAAGCTCATCCACTTCCTCCGTGAGAATCGGGACGTGTTCGCCTGGTCCAATGAGGATCTACCAGGTGTCCCGAGGGAGTTGGTTGAGCACTCGCTACATGTGCGTCCTGACGCCAAACCAGTGAAGCAGGCTATGCGCCGCTTCGGAGATGAGAGAAGGAAGGCCATCGGTGATCAGATCACCAAGCTGCTGATAAGCAATTTCATCATGGAGGTGTTGCATCCGGATTGGCTAGCCAACCCGGTCATGGTTGAGAAGAAAAAAGAGGACCCCAAGGCCGCTACCGCATGGTGCATGTGCGTCGACTACACCGACTTGAACAAGGCTTGCCCCAAGGATCCCTTTCCGCTACCCTGCATCGATCAGTTGATCGATTCCACTTCTGGTTGTGAGCTGTTGTCTTTCATAGATGCCTACTCTGGTTTTCATCAGATAGCTCTCAACCCTACTGATCAAATAAATACTGCTTTCATTACCCCGTACGGGGCTTATTGCTATCGTGTCATGTGCTTTGGGTTGCGGAATGCGGGTGCTACTTATCAGAGATGCATGCAGAAATGCTTGCATGATCAACTCGGCAAAAATGTGCCGGTGTACGTAGATGACATTGTCATCAAAACGAATAAAACACATACTCTGCTTAGTGACCTTGAGGAAACTTTTGCCAACTTGCGCAAATATAAGATGAAGTTGAACCCGAGTAAATGCACCTTTGGCGTCCCGACTGGCAAGCTACTCGGCTTCTTGGTATCCAGTCGGGGCATTGAGGCCAATCCTTCAAAGATAAAAGCTATTGAGAGCATGTCTTTGCCGAGATCCCTGAAGGATGTGCAAAAATTCACTGGTTGCTTGGCATCTCTGAGTCGTTTCTTGGGCAGAATGGGCGAGAAGGCCCTGCCTTTGTACTAGTTGATGAAGAAAAGCCACAAGTTCGTCTGGACACCGCAAGCTGATGTGGCATTCAATGAGATGAAAGCAATGCTGGGTAGCGCTCCCATCTTGGCTAGTCCGCTACCCAAGGAGCCAATGCTGCTATATATTGCTGCTACCAATCGTGTAGGCAGTGTGGTGATTGTGGTGGAGCGAGAAGAGGAAGGCAAGAGTGTGCAGCGGCCAGTGTATTACCTCAGTGAGGTGCTGTCCAGCTCCAAACAGAACTACCCGCACTACCAAAAGATGACTTACGACGTGTACCTGGGCGCCAAGAAGCTAAAGCACTACTTCCAAGAGCATCCTATCACTGTGGTGAGCTCCGCTCCCATCTCGGACATCATGGGCAACAAGGAAGCAAGTGGCAGAGTAGCCAAGTGGGCAATCGAGCTGGCCGCATACGCTCCCGCGTATGCGAGAAGAGAAGCCATCAAGTCTCAGGTTCTGGCAGAATTTCTTGTGGATTGGGCTGAGGTGCAGTATGAGCCTCCTACTCCGGTATCCAACTACTGGAAGATGCATTTCGATGGCTCCAAAGTGAAGGAAGGCCTTGGCGCTGGCGTAGTGCTTACGTCACCCAAGCGAGATCAACTCAAGTACGTGCTGCAGATCCACTTCAAGGCATCCAACAACGTAGCAGAGTACGAGGCCATGGTGCATGGCTTGAAGGTAGCAAAGGAAGCTGGTGTGCAGCGCATCATATGCTATGGCGACTCGGATCTGGTTGTGCAGCAAGTTTCTGGTACTTGGGATGCTCTGGATGCCAACATGGCATCATACCGCTTCCTGGTGCAAACCATGACGGGATTCTTTGAAGGCTGTGAGTTCCAACACATCCACCGAGCAGAGAACGAGGCAGCTGATGAGCTGTCCAAGTTGGGGTCTTCTCGGCAATACATCCCGGCTGGGGTTGCCTTGGAGCATTTGAGGAAGCCATCCATCAAGCCATCCCCCAACCCGGAGTCCATTTTCGTTCCTTCTCTGCCTAGTGAAGAAGCAGTTCCAATGGAGATTGACTGGGAAGGTGCAAAAGAGGACCCGGGGACTGCAGTCTCCATCCCGGGGACTGGCGCCTGCAACCTGGGGACTGCCCCTCCTTACTCGGGGACTGCCCCTCCCTACTCGGGGACTACCCCTCCTTACTCGGGGACTACCCCTCTCAACTCGGGGACTGTCGCATTCCTTGAAGAAGTCCTTGCAAACCGTTCGGGGCTGCAGAGACTCAACCCCAACTCAGAGAAAGATGCAGTGGTGGCTGTTCCGATGGAAGTGGACGAACCAGCGTTTCCCGCACGAGAAACGCCGAGTTGGGCCATGCCCATATTATCCTTCCTAAAGGACGGCACCCTCTCGGATGATGAGGTTACCGCAAGGCAAATTCAGAGAAGATCCAAGGGCTACACCATCTTTAGAGAAGTGCTGCATAAAAGAAGTCCCACTTGCGTGTTGCAACGCTGTGTGGAGCCGGAAGAAGGAGAAGAAATTCTGGTGGAAATACATCAAGGAGAATGCGGGCATCACGCCTCTTCTCGGGCTCTAGTCAAGAAGGCTTTTCGGCATGGTTTCTTCTGGCTCACTGCTTTGAAGCAAGCCGAAGATATTGTGAGGAAGTGCAACGGCTGCCAGAGATTCGCAAGTAAGATCCACATGCCTGCTTCCGAGTTGAAAACCATTCCCATTAGTTGGCCATTTGCTGTTTGGTGTTTGGATATGGTTGGTCCCTTCAAGCCGGCTAGAGGCAACATGACTCACATCTTGGTCATGGTTGATAAATTCACCAAGTGGATCGAAGTGAAGCCTATTCGGAAGTGTGATGGAGCCACAGCTGTGAGTTTCCTGAAGGATGTGATCCTGAGATACGGTTATCCGCATAGCATCATCACGGATAATGGCACAAATTTTGCTGAGAGTGCCATGGTGAGATTCTGAAGAGATAAGCACATCCGGCTAGATGTCGCATCCGTAGCGCATCCCGCCTCCAATGGGCAGGTGGAAAGAGCAAATGGCATGGTACTGGCAGGCATAAAGCCAAGGCTGATTGAGCCGCTGCTGAAAACACTGGGGTGTTGGTTAGACGAGTTGCCAGCGGTGTTGTGGAGTCTAAGGACTACCCCTAACCGGTCAACCGGCTATACACCATTCTTCTTGGTTTACGGGGTTGAGGCCGTGTTGCCAATTGACCTAGAGCATGACTCCCCCCGAGTAACCCTTTACACTGAGGCGGAGGCGAGAGAAGCTCGAGAAGATGACGTTGACCTGCTAGAAGAAGCAAGAGAGCTTACTCTGTCACGTTCGGCTGTTTACCAGCAAAACTTGAGGCGTTATCATAGCCGGTAAGTGAACCCAAGGGTTTTCCGAGAAGAAGACATGGTCCTTAGGATCGTGCAGCGCACAGCCGGGATGCACAAGCTATCCCCTCCGTGGGAAGGGCCTTTCATTGTGATCAAGGCTCTACACAATGACGCGTACTACCTTGTAGATGCGCAACCATCGCAGAAGAACAGACCGGATAAAGCTGGGGAGGAATCCAAATGCCCCTGGAATGTAGCTCTACTCCGTCGCTTTCATTCATGAGAAAAAGTGTGTATGTACTCTCTTATCCGAGCTAAACACCTACTCTGCAATCTGAAATTGAACTCGGGGACTGCCCTCGTCCAAAATTGTTCTAAGTGTTTCTATGCTGCTTTACCTTTGTCTACTCGGTTGCTCTGCTCAAAATTTCAGAGGTACATCTAGTACTGTGTTTAAACCTAAAAGCCAACTCTTCGACTCTGCTGCTGTCCAAAACCCGGCTTCATGGCAAGCAAGAGAACAAGCTAGAGGTCACTGAGCACAAGAAAAATGACTAAGGAAAAGAGGAGTGCAGGAACCGAGTAGAGCGTCCTTTACTACTGTTTTTTGTTAACTTTTTCGGCTAAGTGGTGGGTAGCGTTACTATGACTGTTTCTAAGTGGCTAAGTATTTGAAACTCCAACTTTGAACTCTTGTGACTCGAATACCAAAAAAGCAACAAGTTGCAGGTAAGAGCTGAGATAAAAAGGAAGAGTGGATGAAAAATGCAACTCGGGGACTCGCATGATAATGCAACACGGCATCGAGCCAAAGCTGCTCAAATTACTAAGTATGAAACATCAAAGGGGAATAAAACTGAGTAGCAACGCAAAGGATAAATGTTTAATACATATGCACCCGGTATCCCGGGCATCTGATAAGAGTTTGCAGCATAAGTGTTTCAGGAGTAAACTAGTTGGAAGTAGCAGTGTTCTCCAAGTTACCGTTGGCAGCGTCCGCTTCAGGGTTGGCAGTAGCTTGCTCAGAGGTGGCAGTGGCTACCGAGATGGGGTCGGTAGCCGAAGTGGAGGCAGTAGACTGAGTGCGGGGAAGCGCCGTGTCATCGAGCGCCGCGCCAGAAGACGAGCCCAGCTCGGGAGCCGCACCCTGGGTCACCATCTCGGGGGTGATTGTGGCAACCTGGCTCTCGGTTTCCTCGTCGCTACCCCCGCCAGCCTTGCCCTTCCCCTTCTCCGCACCTGTGTTCTCAAAGCAAGCCAGGTCATCCGATTCGGTGTCCTCATCGTCTTCTTCATCTTCGTCCTCACCCTCGCTTTCCGCCTCAGTGTCAGGCTCGGTGGGACCGTCGAGGAAGATGGCAATATCCGCGTAGGAGGCGATCTCGTACGCGACCGCCTTGCGACGAGCCATGCAGTAGGAATTGGACTCCCACTTCGAATCCCGGCGCAGCTCAAGGATGGTGTCGAGATTTAAGTTCTCATACCAGCTGCATATGAAGAGGAGTAGCAGATCGGCGCCTTCCCGAGCTGCGGACGCACGTCATTTCTTCAACTCGACCTTGGCACCATTAAGCTTCTCGGCGAGCGCGCGGACGGTCGCTGGTGTAGAGTCTTGAGGCCCGAACAGAGTGTGCAGCTTGAAGGCTGTGGACACCAAGTCGGTGCCCAAGCCCCTGAGATGCTGGAGCTGTGACTGCATGTTCATAAGATTGTCTTCAATTGAAGACTTGGTGTCCGTAGGCAGTCCCTTCTCTGCTCGAATCTTTTGCGCCTTAGTCAGGGCAGGTGTGCAAGCCGAGCAGAGGTCAGGGAAGATTTCTGAAAATGCTATCAGGAAGGATCAGAAAAGGAGGCAGAGAAGAGATGCGAATCAAGCCAAACAGAAGAAGAAGGAAACAGGTAGGTGCAGAGAAGCGAGAACTCACTGTTAAGCTCGCAGAGTAGCGCTTCCAGCTTCCTCCTCCAAGCATCTTCATCCGCAACATGTTTCTCTTCAACTTTCCGAAACTCGGACAGCTGGTGCATGAGGTCCGCGTTACTCTTCTTCAGCACCTCGTTTTCCAGCTCGAGGGCCCTCTCCTTGGCATTGGCTGCTGCTTTAATTTTGTCCTTCTCGGTGGCCTGGTCTATGGCATCCTGACGGGCAGCCCTCAACTGGACTTGCAGCGGTTCCAACTCGGTGACATGTTTGTCCTTGAGCTCTGCTTCTAGGCTCTCCAGATGCTGCTTCACCTCTGCGGGCTTTAGGCAATCAAGATGCTCCTCACGGAACTTCTTGTACTCTTCTGCGGAAAGAAACAACACAGTGAGCAGAGTTACCAAGAAAGAGGAGTAAAAAAAGCGAGAAGACGGCAACTCACCTTCCAGCTCCTTAATCTTGCTTTCAGCAGAAGCAACGAAGACATGGCAGTGTTTGTGCTCCTCGGCCATCGCCTGGAATTTTCCTGCAGAGTAGAAAGAGTTAGAGGAAAGAGAAAATACGGGCGTAAACACGAAACGCATTAACCGAATGGATAGAAGCTTACTCTCGAGCTCTGAAAGTTGGAGGGCACGATCCACGGCTGCTTGCTCCGTCTCAGCATCAGTCTTGCGTTCTGCCTCCAGGGCCTCAAGGCGCCTAATGGAGATGGAGTGATTCCAGAGCAGCCGCCGGTAAAGAGTTGTCCTCTTCAAGAGGCTATTCTGAGAAAAAGAAAGAAAGGGAGTTAGACAGTGTTTTGAAGATTTGGCCCGAGAAGACGGCAACTCGGTTGAGTACCCGTCTACTCGGCCCGAATCTCGGGGACTGGGTAGCGGATAAGGAGAAAATGAAGGACAGAAGAGAAGAAAAGTACAGAAGAGAAGAAAGGTTGCAACTCGGAACAAGCAAACGGCACTTACATCATAGGTCTGTTCGAGGTCCTCAGCAGCTTTGCGGTGGACATACATCTTCGCGGCCAGCGTGCTGGTGGTGGACGAAATGGTCATGGGATTGTAGCCCATGTCCGCCTTGTTCCAATCAGTGCGCCAGTGGTCCAGCGGGCCCAAGGACAGGCCATTCCAGGTCTTGTTGCCAAGGACCTCGCTATTCCACTCAGCTTCGATAAAGCCTACCCGGTCGATCATCTGCTCGAGCCCCTCGGACACCACCTCAGTCTCTTGGACCTCGCGCGAGTAGATCGAAAGGGCTTTATTCTTACTCGGCAACTTGGAGTCCACCGTCGTGGCCTGCTTGCCCTTCGTGAGGGCGAGCTGCTGCTCGGTCTTGTTCAGATTGATGCCATACAGCTTGCCCATCTGCACCATGTAGGGCAGGTAGCTAGGCGATTCTTGAGCGCTTGATCCCGCGGCTGCGCCTGCAGAGCTGCCAGAAGCACCAATGGTGAGATGCCCAGTCTTAGCGGCAGGCTTCACGGGTAGTTTCGGTGGCGGCATCTTGGCAGCATCCAGCGCAGCATTGCGCGATGGATTCTTGCGGACTGGGGCATCAGGTTGGATGGCCTTCTTGCCGTCGGCATCTGTCTTCTTAGCGCCCTGCTTGGAAGGAGGGCTCGGTGCAGTCTTGGGCTTCTTCGCTGGCCGCGGAGGGCTTGGTGCAGTAGGTGGAGCAGCCTGCTGGGTAGGCGGCAAAAGGGGCTGGCTACCCGGCGTAGCGTCCGGCTGCGCTTGGCTCTGCAGGTCGCGCTCCACCGCAGTCGTCTCAACCCGCTGCTCGGCAGTGGGATCTTGCAGTGCATCTCCTTGTTCTTCTACCCGCGGCTGGGCCGCGGGGTCATCTTGAACAGCAGCCTCAGCTTCCGGCTGCTCCAGGTTCTCTTCCTGCCGCTCAAGGGCGGTGTGGTCTCGGTACTCGGCATCTTGTTCGGTATTCTCCCCAGCTGAGGCAGCTGGGGGAGAAGAGGGGGTCTCGTCTTGAGCAGCATCCTGCGCACTTGGTTCTGCGCGGGCCTGCTGCTCCGTGTCCATGTCTTGGACACTAGCGCCCGTGTCCTTGGCGTTGGTGCCTTCTTCTTCTTCTTTCGCGGGAGAGGGCGCACGCGTCCTATCCCGTGCTTCTGGCTCATCCTCGTCCTCGTCAAGATCAATAAGCGACTCGAGGTTGATGGGTGATTTCTTCTTGGACTTGGTGGAAGCGGCAGCAGCATCAGCATCCAAAGGATCGCTGAAGAGAAAAAGAAGTTCAGAAAAGGAGGAGGGGAAGGAAAGCACCGAGAAGCAATAACAGGATGTAAATTAGAGGGAAGTTACTTACCCTTTGCGGGTAGGGAGTGGCCTTCTGCTGGAAACCTTCTTCACCTTCTCGGGCTTCTTGGCCTTCTTGGCAGCAGGCTCTTGGGCACCGCTACCCGCCCTCTGCCGAGTGGAAGGAGCAGCTACCGCAACCGGATCGACATCGAGGACGTCCTCGTCTTCCTCATAAGCATCGTTGTCGTCTGCAGAAGTAGAGGAGAAGAAGGAGTTGATAAGCGGAAAGGAAAATTGGAGTGCGCTACTCGCAACTGGAGAAGCGAGCTCGGTCACCTTCTTCATCGTCCTCAGACCAATCCCGAATAGACGCATCGATGTGGTGCTTACCCTGCTGATCGGTGCGAGGTACACAGAGGGTAGCCTGGGTGTCATAGGCGGTCTCGTCGTCTTCTTTCCAGTCGGGATCCCAATTGGCCTCAAGGCGCTCCTCGTTTTCAGCAAGCTGGCGAGCAATGTGCTGGAAGTACAAGCAGGCATTGCAAATCAGTTGAGCAATACGAAGAATCCTACCCGCTACGGAATGCAAACATAAAGCATATCTGGATAGGGATCTCTACTCGACACGACGTGCAAACACAAAGCACCTAAAGCCTAGTAGATACTAGTAAGTGTTCTACTCGGCACGGCGTGCAAACACAAAGCACATAAAGCCTAGGAGATACTAGTAAGTGTTCTACTCGGTGCAGCGTGCAAAGACTAAGCATACTAAGCTGGAAGGCCACCTACTCGGTATCATGATGCATAGATAAAGCATAAAGTGCTAACCTGTCCGATTGGCTTCTCGCGGCTATACGGCACGAAGCCGTATTGCCAGTGGTCGGTGAGGCCGGTGCTCATGATGGAGCGCGCCCAGACAGCCACCTCCGCGTTGCTCAGCTCGAATGTGGTGGTCCTTGTACAGTCTCTGTTGCCTCCCATGTAGCACATGAGGTGCGCACGACGCTGTAGCGGGAGCACTCGCCGAGAAATCCAGCAGGCGATGGGATCGTCGCTTTTGAGCCCCAACTCCTTCAGCTCGGCGAGGCGCTTGTTGATCTCGGAGATATCGCCTTGCAGCGGTGGCTTGTATCCCCAATTCTGCTGAGTGGGCGCCGTGTTCGTCCACTTGGGAAGCTTAATTCGGTCCACGATTGGCGCTCCTTCTTCATCAGGAACATTCTTCACGTAGAAGAAGGACCGCTACCACTTGCGCACCGAGTCGAGCCCCTTGATGCGCGGATGAGGGGTGGAGCCGCGCTGCAACATCATCGCGCTTCCGGTCTTGGTCATGATGCGGGCGCTCTCTGTGCTTCCCGGCTTGGGCACGCTCTGCTTCCAGAAGAAGAAGTAGCGCACCCAGGTGTGCACCGTGGGGCGCACACCCAGGAACGCCTCGCACATCACGGCGTGGTATGCGAGCATCACCACGGCGTTGGGAGGCAGGTGGTGCGGCTGGAGCCCGAAGTGGTCGAGGAAGGATTTGAAGAAATCGGAGACAGGCAGCCCGAATCCTCTCTTGAAATGAGCGAGGAAGACGACGAACTCGTCCGCTTCCGGTGTGGGAACGAACTCGCCGTCCGATTGCCGGCAGCGCACGCCGGGAGGAACGCGGCGGGTGTTTACCAGCCACTGGCAATCCTCCAGCGTAACCTCGGATCCAGCCCATCCGGCGCGAGCGTCATCGTCGCAGGCCATCGAGAAGAGAGATTTGGTGGAGATTCGTGGAAACTTGGTGGAAATTGCTAGCCTTCCGGCGTCGCAGGGAGCAGCGGCGCGGCGAGATGCGTGGCGGCAGAGCGCTCTGTGGCGGCAGAGAGGCGGAGAGGCAGGAAGTGAATGAGACCAGGAAGGGGAAGGAGGAGTTACCGAGGGGGTATTTATCCCTCCCCTCGGGGTGCCGTTACAGGAGGAGTTAGTGGGATCAGTTATGCACGGAGATCGTGCGACGTGGGGTGTGGGCCGGTTAGAAACGCACACAGCGCAGGTGGCGCGCGTAACGGCCGCAATTGATCCCACGTCGAGATCGTGGGTAATAACTGCACTTGATGGGACCTAACGGGCCGGTGGGCCCAGGTCTCGATGATGGGCGCGTGGCCTGTCATATCTCGGGCACCGAGGCGTCGGGGGTGTGAGAACGTGACACGTGCCCAGTTGCGGTGCGGAAAGGTGGATTTTCTCTGCCACGCCGAGATTCTGTTCAAAATTTCACAAAGTCATTTTACTCGGCGACAGAGAAGAGAATTGGTCCTATTCGGAAGAGGAGAGACTCGAGCCAGAATTGAGGGCTACTCGGAGGTTTTACTCAGCATCAGTAGGTTCGAAGACAAGATTGGTTTTTAAGCTGGTAGGGCCCAGTGAACAAGTTCGCAGGACTCTACCAGCTTCGGGGACTAATGTCGGGGGGTTACCCCCGAGTAGGGTAAAGGCAAGTGCTGAAGGCAAGATCAGAAGAGACATTTGGCAGAGTAGCTGGCTACCCGGTACTCGCTACCCGGTCAACTGCTATTCGGCCGTACACACTGATGGCCAAGAGAAAGAATCAAGGAAGTTATTCTCCTCCGAGTAGAGGAAGTGGTCCGAGTAGAAATGGCGGTTTCCTACTCGGGCCAGAAGTCAATGGAGCCGTTCTGACACAGGATCCCGCGTATCCTGGGTCCGTACTGGAGCACTGTTCATCTGCAGAGCTCGTGCTTATCCGCGCCAGGGTGTCAGCAGGGCGTCGCAGGTTAGGGGGGCCTACCCTGTGATGGTGGCAGTGATAACAGATCAGCTTCTTGGTTTTGCACAACGACTTTCCACACAAGACAAACCAGGAAGCCAAAGGTGTCAGCGGGAAGCTGGAAGTGTGCAGTGTGCACACTATGTCGACATATGTTTGTACTTTTCCCTATTGGCTGTATCCGGCTGGGCACCAGTATATAAGGTGCCCTGCCCCCTCCTGCGCGAGGGATCCAGAACCGGTTCACATTCTAGACCTAGATCTTCATCTAGAGAGAAGGGTGGCTACTCGGCAGTAGGCCAAACTTGTACTGTGGCTACTCGGTGAGATACAAATATAAAGAGAGAAAGGCAGGAGTAGGGGTTTTACCTCCACACGAGGGCCCTGAACCTGGGTAGATCTTGTTGTTTGCAGTGCTAGAGTCATCCCACACGCGGCTACTCGCTGCGTGATCCCTCCCCAAGCACCTCCAGCGTCCATCGTTCCCACATCTTTAGCCATCCTATGGCATCTGCCGTGACACCACCACGACACATACAATACAGTACGTCACAAGCCAACTGGTTTCACAAGAGCGGCTCCCATTTGAAGGACACGTCTAGGTAGAAGGTCATCCTTCTTTCTCTTTTGTTTACACAATTATGCTTTGACTGATAAATCAGGGGCAAAAATAGTGAAGAGATTCTATGGGAAAAACTTTGGTTTATGGCTGTTGGATGCACGAGTAGGTAGGTATGCTGCACACAATGGGAAAAACTTTGGTTTATGGCAGTTGGATGCACGAGTAGAGCACATACTCAGTACAGGTGGAGGCTAGCCAAATACTGGGAGCGACAAATCAAGAGAGCATATGAGCCATAATCATGCACAGAGACATAAACATCATTAATTAAAGCATAAGCGGTATCATAGTTCAAAAACTAAGTGGTCATGGAGGCTATTCGTGACAGGTTCATAGTCATAAATGTGGTGCGAGCATGCGCCAAGTCAACCAAATGAAACATTCGAAAGAGAATACCATAAACATTCGAAAGAGAATACCATAAACATGGAACATTCGAAAGTTAGGTTGGATTGGAAATTTGCTCACCATTTTTTGATATATTAAACGCGTTTTTTGACGTTGTATGCAAAAGGTATGGTTGTTTTACGTTTTATTCTTGAATTTTGCATAAAAGGTCAAATAGAATATTTCAAATTTCCTATATCAATTAGACAGTACACCCTACCCACATATCGAAGGATTTTATTTTTTGAACATTTTATCATTTTCGTTTCTGCTTTAGATAAGTAAAAAAGGCGGTCCACGGGGGGGGAGGGGGCGGTGGAGGGAAAAAATTCAAATTTTACCGCTGACTAACCAAAATAGTTGTTGGCCAGCGGTATACTTAGCGCTGGCGAACCAACATGTTGTCCAGCGGTATACTTACCGCTGGCAAACCAGCTCCCCTGTTCGCCAACGTAAGTTACGTAGAGTTGGCGAAGCAGCACCCCTCTTCGCCAGCGGTACTTATGGCTTCCTGCACCCTCACGCCCACCGTTACTGCTGGCTAACATAATGGCATGTTCTCCAGCGGTAACATGGGTAGCGTTGGCGAACAAGGATTTGTGTTGGCCAGCGGTAATAGCGTTGGCGAACGTATATCTCTATTCGCCATCGGTAAAGTGGTAGCTATAGCCTATTTCCCACTAGTGTGTGGCCCCCCTCCGGGGCTCTTCGAGACTTTTGGATGCTTCCGGGACTTCTAATACTTCTGGCTTTCGAATCGTCCAATTCCGAGAATATTTCCGGAACAACTTTTTTGAAACTAAAAACAACAGAAAACAGGAACTGGCTCTATGGCATCTTGTCAATAGGTTAGTCCCAGGAAATCGATAAAAATGACATAAAGTGTAAGAAAAACATGTGGGAAACAACATGCAAACAACATGGAATATCAAAAATTAAGGATACGTTTATGACGTATCAAGCATCCACAAGCTTAGTTCCTACTCGTCCTCGAGTAGGTAAACGATAAAACAAAATAATTTCTGAGGTGAGATGCTACCACACAATCTTGATCATAATAATGTAAAACAATATGTAAGCTGAGATCATAGAACTTCAAAAACAAACATGATAAATAGAACTTTAATAATAAATCAAAGCAATCACTTTTCATCATGAAGAGTATCTCAAGTAAAGGATCACGAATAAAATGCAAAGAAAGATACACGTTTTGTTTCGGGTATAGAGAAATCATGGCAAAATTATATTTCACTAGTCCTTAAGAGTGGGGAAAAACATAAATGACAGGACACCTTCAAAGTTCATGAGGAAGACTAGAGCAAGTAATTTCAGAACAAATAATATCACATCATGAAGAAATTATTGATGTTTATGGGACAAATGCACGTAGAACTAAGAATGGCAAAATGCTCTCTCAACTGTGCATAAAGTTAGAAGATGGAGAGTCAACATAAAATTAAAAGAAAGGCCCTTCGCGGAGGGAAGCAGGGATCACTCATGTGCTAGAGATTTTTATTTTATTAAACAGAGGTATTAAAAACATTTTGAGAGAGGTGTATTCTTATGTCAACGAATGGTAAACAGACAATATAGTACGTCCGAAGCCAACTGGATTAACAAGAGCGGCTCCCATTTGAAGGACCCATCAAGGTAGAAGGTCATCCCTCTTTCTCTTTTGTTTACACAATTATGCTTTGACTGATAAATCAAGGAAAAAATAGTGAAAAGATTTTGTGTGTATTAATTTGGGGCTGGTCACCCCGCTGCCAGCTCTTATATCATTTGGATAAGCGGATGAAGCCACTAGTCCAGAGTGTGAAATCCAATCAACAAGTGAGATAAATATTCTCTATTTACGTCCTCATGAGCTAAAACAGTGGCACAAAACAAGAATAATTTTTTAGCAGGTTTTAAAGGTAGCACATGAGCAATTTATTTTGGAGTGGCAGTTAAATACCACATATAGGTAGGTATGGTGGACACAATGGTGAAAACTTTGGTTTAAGGGAGTTGGATGCACGAGTAGAGCTCATACTCAGTACAGGTGGAGGCTAGCAAAATACTGGGAGCGACAAATCAAGAGAGCTTAAGAGCCATAATCATGCATAGCGACATAAACATCATTAATTAAAGCATAAGCGGTATCATAGTTCAAAAACTAAGTGGTCATGGAGGCTATTCGTGACTGGTTCATAGTCATAAACATGGTGTGAGCATGCGCTAAGTCAACTAAATAAAACATTCGAAAGAAAACACCATAAACATTTGAAAGAGAATACTATAAACATGGAACATTCGAAAGTGAGGTTGGATTGGAAATTTGCTCACGATTTTTTTGATATATTAAACGCATTTTTTAGACGTCGTATACAAAAGTTAAGGTTGTTTTACGTTTTATTTTTGAATTTTGCATAAAAGGTCAAATGGAATATTTCAAATATTCTATATCAACTAGACAGTACACCCTACCCTCATATAGAAGGATTTTATTTTTTGGAAATTTTATCATTTTCATTTCTGCTTTAGAAAAGTAAAAAAAGGCGGTCCCCAGGGGACGGTAGAAGGAAAAATTTCAAATTTCACCATTGGCGAACCAAAATAGTGGTTAGCCAGCGGTATACTTAGCGCTGGCGAACCAACATGTTGCCTAGCTGTATACTTACCGCTGGCGAACCAGGTCCCCTGTTGCCAGCGCTAAGTTACGTAGCGCTGGCGAACCAGCACCCCTCTTTGCCAGCGGTACTTATGTCTGCATGCACCCTCACACCCACCGTTACCACTGGCGAACAAAATGGCATGTTCGCCAGCGGTAACATGGGTAGTGCTGGCGAACAAGGATTTGTGTTGGCTAGTGGTAATAGCGCTGGCGAACGTATATCTCTGTTCGCCAGCGGTAAAGTGGTGGCTATAGCCTATTTCCTAATAGTGTGTGGCCCCCGTCCGGGACTCTTCGGGACTTCTGGATGCTTCCGGGACTTCTAAGACTTCTGGCTTTCGAATCGTCCAATTCCGAGAATATTTCCAGAACAACTTTTCAGAAACTAAAAACATCAGAAAACCGGAACTGGCTCTGTGGCATCTTGTCAATAGGCTAGTCCTGGGAAATCGATAAAAATGACATAAAGTGTAAGAAAAACATGTGGGAAACAACATTGAATATCAGAAATTAAGGATACGGTTATGACGTATCAAGCATCCGCAAGCTTAGTTCCTACTCGTCCTCGAATAGGTAAACGATAAAGCAAAATAATTTCGGAGGTGACATGCTACCACACAATCTTGATCATAAAAATGTAAAAGAATATGTAAGCTGAGATCATAGAACTTCAAAAACAAACATGATAAATAGAACTTTAATAGTAAAGCAATTAATCACTTTTCATCATGAAGAGTATCTCAAATAAAGGATCACGAATAATAATGTAAAGAAAGATACACATTTGTTTCGGGTATAGAGAAATCATGGCGAAATGATATTTCACTAGTCCTTAAGAGTGGGGAAAAACATAAATGACAGGACACCTTCAAAGTTCATGAGGAAGACTAGAGCAAATAATTTAAGAACAAATAATATCACATCATGAAGAAATTATTGATGTTTATGGGACAAATGCACGTAGAACTAAGAATGGCAAAATGCTCTCTCAACTGTGCATAAAGTTAGAAGATGGAGACTCAACATAAAAGTAAAAGAAAGGCCCTTCGCGGAGGGAAGCAGGGATCACTCATGTGCTAGAGCTTTTTATTTTATTAAATAAAGGTATTAAAAACATTCTGAGAGAGGTGTATACTTATATCAACGATTGGTAAACATACAATACAGTACGTCACAAGCCAACTGGTTTCACAAGAGCGGCTCCCATTTGAAGGACACATCTAGGTAGAAGGTCATCCGTCTTTCTCTTTTGTATACACAATTATGCTTTGACTGATAAATCAGGGGAAAAAATAGTGAGGAGATTCTATGTGTATTAATTTGGGGCTGGGCACCCCGCAGCGAGCTCTTCTATCATTTGGATAAGCGGATGAAGCCACTAGACCAGGGTGTGAAATCCAATCAACAAGTGAGATAAAGATTCTCTATTTACGTCCTCATGATCTAAAACAGGGGCACAAAACCGGAATAATTTTTTGGCAGGTTTTAAAGGTAGCACATGAGCAATTTACTTTGGTGTGGCAGTCAAATACCACATATAAGTAGGTATGGTGGACACAATGGGAAAAACTTTGGGTTAAGGGAGTTGGATGCACGAGTAGAGCTCATACTTAGTACAGGTGGAGGGTAGCAAAATACTGGGAGCGACAAATCAAGAGAGCATAAGAGCCATAATCATGCATAGCAACATAAACATCATTAATTAAAGCATAAGCGGTATCATAGTTCGATAACTAAGTGGTCATTGAGGCTATTCGTGACCGGTTCATAGTCATAAACATGGTGTGAGGATGCGCCAAGTCAACCAAATAAAACATTCAAAAGAGAATACCATAAACATAGAACATTCGAAAGTGAGGTTGGATTGGAAATTTGCTCACGAATTTTTTGATATATTAAACGCGTTTTTTCGACGTTGTATGCAAAAGTTACGGTTGTTTTACGTTTTATTTTTGAATTTTGCATAAAAGGTCAAATGGAATATTCCAAATTTTCTATACCAACTAGACAGTACACCCTACCCACATATCGAAGGATTTTATTTTTTGAACAATTTATCATTTTTTTTTCTGCTTTAGAAAAGTGAAAAAGGCGGTCCAGGGGGGTGGAGGAAAAAATTCAAATTTTACCGCTAGCGAACCAAAATAGTGGTTGGGCAACGGTATACTTAGCGCTGGCGAACCAACATATTGCCCAATGGTATACTTACCGATGGCGAACAAGCTCCCCTGTTCGCCAGCGCTAAGTTACGCAGTGCTGGCGAACAACCACCCCTCTTCGCCAGCGATACTTATGGCTGCCTGCACCCTCACGTCCACCGTTACCGCTGCCGAACAAAATCGCATGTTCGCCAGCAGTAACAAAGGTAGCGTTGGCGAAGTTATATCTCTGTTCGACAACGGTAAAGTGGTGGCTATAGCCTATTTCCTACTAGTGTGTGGCCCCCCTCCGGGGCTCTTCGGGACTTCTGGATGCTTCCGGGACTTCTAACCTTCTAGCTTTCGAATCGACCAATTCCGAGAATATTTCCCGAACAACTTTTCTGAAACTAAAAACAGCAGAAAACTGGAACTGGCTCTGTGGCATCTTGTCAACAGGTTAGTCCCGAGAAATCAGTAAAAAGGACATTATGTGTAAGAAAAACATGCGGAAAAAACATGAAAACAACATGGAACATCAGAAATTAAGGATACATTTATGACGTATAAAGAATCCGCAAGCTTAGTTCCTACTCGTCCTCGAGTAGGTAAACGATAAAACAAAATAATTTCTGAGATGACATGCTACCACACAATCTTGATCATAATAATGTAAAAGCATATGTAAGCTGAGATCATAGAACTTCAAACACAAACATGATAAATAGAACTTTAATAATAAAGCAAAGCAATCACTTTTCATCATGAAGAGTATCTCAAATAAAGGATCGCGAATAATAATGCAAAGAAAGATAAACGTTCGTTTCAGGTATAGAGAAAGCATGGCAAAGTGATATTTCGCTAGTCCTCAAGAGTGGGGCAAAACATAAATGCCAGGACACCTTCAAAGTTCATGAGTAAGACGAGAGCAAATAATTTAAGAACAAATAATATCACATCATGAAGCAATTATTGATGTTTATGGGAAAAATGCACGTAGAACTAAGAATGGAAAAATGCTCTCTCAACTATGCATAAAGTTAAAAGATGGAGACTCAACATAAAAGTAAAAGAAAGGCCCTTCGCGGAGGGAAGCAGGGATCACTCATGTGCTAGAGCTTTTTATTTTATTATAACAGAGGTATTAAAAAAAATTTGAGAGAGGTGTATGCTTATGTCAACGAATGGTAAACAGACAATACAGTACGTCACAAGCAAACTGGATTCACTAGAGTGGCTCCCATTTGAAGGACGCATCTAGGTAGAAGGTCGTCCGTCTTTCTCTTTTGTTTTCACAATTATGCTTTGACTGATAAATCAAGGGAAAAAATAGTGAAAAGATTTTGTGTGTATTAATTTGGGGCTGGGCACCCCGCTGCCAGCTCTTCTATCATTTGGATAAGCGGATGAAGCCACTAGACCAGGGTGTGAAATCCAATCAACAAGTTAGATAAAGATTCTCTATTTACGTCCTCATGAGCTAAAACAGGGGCACAAAACCGGAATAATTTTTTAGCAGGTTTTAAAGGTAGCACATGAGCAATTTACTTTGGTGTGGCAGTCGAATACCACATATAAGTAGGTATGGTGGACACAATGCGAAAAACTTTGGGTTAAGGGAGTTGGATGCACGAGTAGAGCTCATACTTAGTACAGGTGGAGGGTAGCAAAATACTGGGAGCGACAAATCAAGAGAGCATAAGAGCCATAATCATGCATAGCAACATAAACATCATTAATTAAAGCATAAGCGGTATCATAGTTCGATAACTAAATGGTCATTGAGGCTATTCGTGACCGGTTCATAGTCATAAACATGGTGTGAGGATGCGCCAAGTCAACCAAATAAAACATTCAAAAGAGAATACCATAAACATAGAACATTCGAAAGTGAGGTTGGATTGGAAATTTGCTCACGAATTTTTTGATATATTAAACGCGTTTTTTCGACGTTGTACGCAAAAGTTACGGTTGTTTTACGTTTTATTTTTGAATTTTGCATAAAAGGTCAAATGGAATATTCCAAATTTTCTATATCAACTAGACAGTACACCCTACCCACATATCGAAGGATTTTATTTTTTGAACAATTTATCATTTTCGTTTCTGCTTTCGAAAAGTGAAAAAGGCGGTCCAGGGGGGTGGAGGAAAAAATTCAAATTTTACCGCTGGCGAACCAAAATAGTGGTTGGGCAGCGGTATACTTAGCGCTGGCGAACCAACATATTGCCCAATGGTATACTTACCGATGGCGAACAAGCTCCCCTGTTCGCCAGTGCTAAGTTACGCAGTGCTGGCGAACAACCACCCCTCTTCGCCAGCGATATTTATGGCTGCCTGCACCCTCACGCCCACCGTTACCGCTGCCGAACAAAATCGCATGTTCGCCAGCAGTAACAAGGGTAGCGTTGGCGAAGTTATATCTCTGTTCGACATCGGTAAAGTGGTGTCTATAGCCTATTTCCTACTAGTGTGTGGCCCCCCTTCGGGGCTCTTCGAGACTTCTGGATGCTTCCGGGACTTCTAAACTTCTAGCTTTCGAATCGACCAATTCCGAGAATTTTTCCCGAACAACTTTTCTGAAACTAAAAACAGCAGAAAACTAGAACTGGCTCTGTGGCATCTTGTCAATAGGTTAGTCCCGGGAAATCGGTAAAAAGGACATAATGTGTAAGAAAAACATGCGGAAAAAAACATGAAAACAACATGGAACATCAGAAATTAAGGATACGTTTATGACATATAAAGAATCCGCAAGCTTAGTTCCTACTCGTCCTCGAGTAGGTAAACGATAAAACAAAATAATTTCTGAGGTGACATGCTACCACACAATCTTGATCATAATAATGTAAAAGCATATGTAAGCTGAGATCATAGAACTTCAAACACAAACATGATAAATAGAACTTTAATAATAAAGCAAAGAAATCACTTTTCATCATGAAGAGTATCTCAAATAAAGGATCACGAATAATAATGCAAAGAAAGATAAACGTTCGTTTCAGGTATAGAGAAAGCATGGCAAAGTGATATTTCGCTAGTCCTTAAGAGTGGGGCAAAACATAAATGCTAGGACACCTTCAAAGTTCATGAGTAAGACTAGAGAAAATAATTTAAGAACAAATAATATCACATCATGAAGCAATTATTGATGTTTATGGGACAAATGCACGTAGAACTAAGAATGGCAAAATGCTCTCTCAACTATGCATAAAGTTAGAAGATGGAGACTCAACATAAAAGTTAAAGAAAGGCCCTTCGCGGAGGGAAGCAGGGATCACTCATGTGCTAGAGCTTTTTATTTTATTATAACAGAGGTATTAAAAATATTTTGAGAGAGGTGTATGCTTATGTCAACGAATGGTAAACAGACAATACAGTACGCCACAAGCAAACTGGATTCACAAGAGTGGCTCCCATTTGAAGGACGCATCTAGGTAGAAGGTCATCCGTCTTTCTCTTTTGTTTACACAATTATGCTTTGACTGATAAATCAAGGGCAAAAATAGTGAAAAAAAATTGTGTGTATTAATTTGGGGCTGGGCACCCCGCTGCCAGCTCTTCTATCATTTGGATAAGCGGATGAAGCCACTAGTCCAGGGTGTGAAATCCAATCAGCAAGTGAGATAAAGATTCTCTATTTACGTCCTCATGAGCTAAAACAGTGGCACAAAACAAGAATAATTTTTTAGCAGGTTTTAAAGGTAGCACATGAGCAATTTACTTTGGAGTGACAGTTAAATACCACATATAGGTAGGTATGGTGGACACAATGGGAAAAACTTTGGTTTAAGGGAGTTGGATGCACGACTAGAGCTCATACTCAGTACAGGTGGAGGCTAGCAAAATACTGGGAGCATAAGAGCCATAATCATACATAGCAACATAAACATCATTAATTTAAGCATAAGAGGTATCATATTTCAAAAACTAAGTGGTCATGGAGGATATTCGTGATTGTTTCATAATTATAAACATGGCGTGAGCATGCGCCAAGTCAACCAAATAAAACATTCGAAAGATAATACCATAAACATTCTAAAGAAAATACCATAAACATGGAACATTTGAAAGTGAGGTTGGATTGGAAATTTGCTCACGATTTTTTTGATATATTAAACGCGTTTTTTCGAAGTCGTATGCGAAAGTTATGCTTGTTTTACGTGTTATTTTTGAATTTTGCATAAAAGGTCAAATGGAATATTTCAAATTTTCTATATCAAATAGACAATACACCCTACCCACATATCGAAGGATTTTATTTTTTGAACACTTTATTATTTTCGTTTCTGCTTTAGAAAAGGAAAAAATTCGAATTTTGCCGCCGGCGAACCAAATTAGTGGTTGGCCAGCGGTATACTTAGCGCTGGAGAACCAACATGTTGCCCAGCAGTATACTTACCGCAGGCGAACCAGCTCCCCTATTCGCCAGCGCTAAGTTACGTAGCGTTGGGAACCAGCACCCCTCTTCGCCAGCTGTACTTATGGCTGCCTGCAACCTCACGCCCACCGTTACCGCTGGCGAACAAAATGTCATGTTCGCTAGTGGTAACATGGGTAGCGCTGGCGAACAAGTATTTCTGTTGGCCATCGGTAATAGCGCTGGCGAACAAGGATTTCTGTTGGCCAGCGGTAATAGCGCTGGCGAACGTATATCTCTGTTCGCCGGCGGTAAAGTGGTGGCTATAGCCTATTTCCTACTAGTGCTAAGAGAAACTAATATGGTATTCCTGTGATTAAATCACTATACCAAAGGATTATACTTACTAGCAATTTTGAACATCAATAACATTAAATACTCAGCTGGTTTTACCAGACTCTACTTAAATTCCATAAACTTTCAATAGTCTCTATATTGGTTTTTCTCTAAGATAAGAAACATTCAACATTAAGAATGACACCAGTTATAAGTGGATACTTTATTAGTGTCCCAATCATGACACTCTTGACTTCTTAAGTCGAACCCTTTACTTATCATTATCTAATGATAAATTTTCTCCTAGGTTTCAAAGTGTAATGAATAAACTCATTCACAATCCTTCTGATCCCTTAGTCATTAATAATGAGAAAGATCCCAGAGCCTTTTATCGAGAATAAAACAAGATTAAGTTTGGTGCCCAATTTCTTGGCAGACTGGGATATTTAATGTCTCCAATCCTTGTATTTACCAAGCTTAGTACACATACGTTAATTCACCAATTTAATCTTTGTTTCTCTTGCATAAAAACTTGTTCATTTGATATCTGATATCTTGTTTGTACATGAAATGAATTTTTTAGCTCCTTGTCTATTAATAAACATATATCTTTCAATTGCATGCATGTGTGTATAATATTAAACACATCTGTCCTTACGTCAACAAGTGCATATCACACTTCTAAATGTTGACAACTTTATAGTGCTTAAGTTGGGATATCCTTACTTAGACAATCTTAATAGGAATCAATTCTCTTCATATTAAATCCATGCGTATCATGAATTTCATCCATGACATTATACAGTGAGCTAGCCTACCGGAATATTGCAAAAGGACTTTACCATGACATTTTGAGGGCAGTCCTCAAATTACGAAAAAAAGTCCGTAAACTTTTCCTTAACCAGATTCTAACTCAATCAACTAACTAAATGTGTAAGTGGGAAATACATGCCAACTATATAAGAATCTATAAAATTCACTAGTGGTTGTAATAATTAATTTAAACTTGTTTAAAACCAAATATTTAACAATATGTGAACTCCCACTGAAATTGATATTCCTTATAATCAATACTCAGTTAATCGAGATTCACATTGGAATTATGATCAGAAGGACGAATACATATCAGGGACCAATCATAATCCAATGGTGGGTCTAGTGGCCAATCACATCTCATGTGACTCTCGTTCATCTTTTGACGTTTGTGCTCCGAGCTCATAACTAGTTATGCCAGAACGTCAAGTCAACCAACTATTGTTCTTTTTTGTATGGTATTGATACTTGGTTACAGGTGATCAATCCATACCTGCATGTATGGTCCTAAGAACTCATTGATCCTTGGATACAGGTGACGACGCAAACTCAGATCAATTTGGCCGTGCACATTTGGGTAGAGCACGATCATCTTGATATTGGTTCACGTGAGGAATCACCATAATAATCACAACTAGTGCGCAATCAAACAGGTGCATAAATGCATTAACAATCACATGAAGTTATAATAGTGATGCAGTATAGTCCTCTTCTTCTTTTGGGCTCAGAACTCCCTTTTTGCTCCATGGATCATTATTGATCGCCATCTCCATTTCCTTCTCCTATCTCCAAGATATTGAAGGACGTATGGGGCATGCAGGCCAAAGAAAAGCAATCATATGGTTTCCAACCATCATGCTTTAAGTTGACCCACAGTTCAAAATAAATACACTGGATAAATCTCATATAACTTTCCTCTAACACTTTTGTTTTGCAATTTTTACGTGGTTGTTGGTTCTGCGTAGCAAACCATTTACTACCTATGAGAAAATCAGCCACGATTGCTCATGAGATGCTAGATTGATATTGTGGGGTGACTGAAACATGGACATTATGAAAATGTCATGAGTCTCAATCTAAACATACTCATAACCATGACACCCGTGTGGATCCAATCCACATGCTCCTTCCAGTATGCCGTGCACGGATCCAACTATAACAAAACCCAAAGTTGTTAAAGCACTTTTTTGGACTAGACGATATATGCCAGGGGCAACTCAAACATCCTAGGATTGCCAGAAGTTTTTAGAACTCTCACTATGCCGTTGAAAACCGAATAACATAACTTATGGAAGAAATCATAATTTTTTGAATATTAGAGAAATTTCTAACATACATGCACAAACTTATGCAATACCTTCACACACCAGGGCTCTAGATCGTACCTGTACCAACGCATAGACCTGGTTGTAATACCACTTTTTGTCTACGTAGGAGAATTTCACAAATTCCGACCTACTTAGCACACAAGATCTACTATCGAGGTAGAAGCATGGACAGACCTGATTCATTACCGAAACGAAGCACAGAACGACTATCGATGATGATGTCGGTGATGCCTGATCTAGAGTCCCGCAGCTAAGCCTAGCGTTCAGATTGTTGCCGATTCCCTGTATCCCACCTTCTAGAGGATAGTGAGGGTATCAAGTCTTACCCCTCTGAGAGCTCGTACACATACGCCAAGTCCCGCAGTGATTCGCCGTCCAGGGCTAATCACCGCAAGTTCAATATTGAGGTGGAGATATCCCAACACATAGGAAAGAGAGGGAGAGAGATTGGAGCTAGGTTTAATCGAGAGATGATCGTCATCACCCAATTAGAAGAAGCCCTAAATCAATTAGACGGTCCGTAATCAGAAGCTCTAATTCAATTAGAGGTGTTCTAATTATAGGATATAATCCAATTAGAGAGGATCTAATTACAGCCTGTAATTCAACTAAAGGGTCTCTAATTAGATCTCTAATTCTGAGAGGGGGAGAGAATGTCTCGAAATAAAATTGTGTCTCCCATCAATGAGGAAGGGGTGGTGTTATATATGTGGAAAACGGGGAGCCTTTCCAACTGGGGGAGGTCAGTTTTTACTCACCTCCATTGGCCTCACAAGTCGCCTAGTGGAACTTGGATTGGACACCTAGTCAGAGTCTAATCCCCCTTCTTTCCCTTTAACGTTTTCCTCTTTTTCAACCTTACTTATTTATTAAATAAATAAGGGAAAATCCTAAGGGATGGTGGTGCGCATTGTGAGACCATTGGCCCCACCTGGTATCCCCAAATAAATTGGTTTGCCCAAAGGAGGAAATTTGTCCCACTCCGGCACCCTTCTCTTTACGGAAAGTCCTCCAATACTCTTCCTTAACCATATAATCCCTATTATAAAATCATAGACTCTATCTAACTATGTTATAAACATGTTATAAAATTTCCTGGACATCTCAAGCCCCTCTACACTTGCTCCATAAAGCTTGCAAAATATTTCTATATCATAATTACTTGTCCAAAACGGCTCTGATTGACACACGACTAGTTTCTGTGATACCGTAACGACATTGACCATTACTTATTGATGTTAGAAACATATTTCCGACATCCCGGGAGATTCCATGTCCTCTGTAATCTCTCTTAGATACTAATTAAATCACACTTAAATTCCTCGAATGATACCCTAATCTCCTGAGTACCAACCAATGCAAACAACATACTTTGACGCCGTAAGTGTGTGATCCCTACAGGTTCAATAACTAGTAGACATGATTAGAAAACATATTTCCCAATCAAAAATCAACATCTGGACCGTGGACGCCCGTATCCACTCCTACAAGTTATATGAATAAATCTGCTTAACCTGTTGGTTTATTAAGTAAGGTCCTATTACTTCGCGATACAAATCAATACCTCTAGACGAGATGAATGATAAGACCATGATCAAAATCTTAATCACCAAATCACGTTATTGCCGATGTCCAGTATGATTCCGTTTAATCTTTGTTGTGTCATAGTATCCCCTTGACTAGTGTAATCTTTTTGTGTGTCCAGATTTATTTACCGATACTATTTCACCGAGTTGATCCTCGATGCATCTCTCTATTATATAGAGGATTAATTCCCAATCTAGAACTATCACAATGATAAGAACACTTTCGAGACCACCTAGTGTTAGCCTTGTTTATCACCCAGTTTACATGTGATACTTGAATTTACCAAAGTGATCTTTGCAGTGAACATTATCGTATATTCCCATGGTCTAAGGAAGCAAACAAACTAACCATCTTATGACGGTACTATTTATCAAAATTAATCTCATAGTATGTCACCTACTTGGGTCTATCCAGCCACAATGTTGAAACAACAATGTGCTTCCATTTATATTGACATAACAAATGTACATCACCAGGAAAACATGGTCATCTAATATTAACAAGTTTATCCGTGAGACAGGTAAAAGGGTTAGAACGGTGTGTTTATGTTTCTACACATGCATATGGTTTTCCTCTTAATTTCACATTCACTGACCATATCAGTTATGCTGGTTTAGGTTGCAAAATTTCAAACTTTTGCCCTACATAGTCCGCCAAGATCACTATGCAAATAACAAGGCATGACCATAAATGCGAGGATCGGGATCACGACTGACCCGCAACTGATTCAATGTAGTCATAGAAGAGTTCTTAAGAATCGTAGATCCTCACAACTAGGCCTAGTTGCAAGGATGTCACTAAGCTCCCCTTGGCAAGGATCACACGTGTAATCCCTCTTACAGTGTGCACACGTACACACATGTCAACCCGTCAGTGCTCCACCGTCCAGGACTCGTCACCGACTAAGAGAGACAGCCTTCCGGCGTTCCTAATTGGTAGCATCTAATCAACTATTATTAGAGATATATGAATCTGGAAGTTCTAAACACATGAGAGAGAGCTAGAATTATAGCTAGATCTAACCGGGAGAGCTCACCTCCAAACCCAATTAGAAGAGGATCTAATTAATTTAGGGGGGCTATAATTAGATGTTGTAATTAGACCCTTTAATTCTACTACAGAGAGAGAGATACTTGAGCGTAAATTGTGTGTATTGCAATGAGCCTTGGGTTTCTTTATATGGTGGGAGGGCATAGCCGTAACACAAAGGTGGCCGCACCCATCCTTCCTAGCTTAACTTGGATTGGGGGGTGGAGTCCAACTCCACCTCCCTCTGCCTTCCTTATTTCTTTCTCCCGTTTTCTTTTCTCCTTTTTTCTCTCCAATAAATCTAGGAAAAATACCAAGACGATGAATACCAACTTCTGAAACCAGTGGGGCCCTACCTGGCAGCCCCTAAAATTAGGTTCAGCCATGAGGGGGAAATCTGCCCCCTCCCGATACTCACCCCCTTTATGGGAAGTCACCCAAAATTCTTCCGGAACCACATAACCCCAATAGATAAAATAATTTATATTATCTATGATGTTAGAAACTTATTTATAACATCCCGGGACATCTCATGTCCGTCGTTACTTCTCATATAAATTCTGCCAAACACCGACATAATTTCTCTCTTATATTAACTTCCCCGAAACCACTCCGATTGACACCAGACTTGTTTCGGTGACATCATATCGACATAAAAAATTCATACAATCAATAAAAATATATTATTTCTATCAATATAATGTTGGCATGGTTTAAGAGTGTGACCCATAAAGGCTCGATAAGGCACATACATGTTCCGGAACTTATCGAATAATAACCAACAGCAGGACCGTGGATGCCCATGATCGCTCCTATGTGTTCATGAAGAACAAGGGAACCTTATAAGATACTTATTGCACTTATTCCCTAAACTCCACAATAACAATGATAGCACGGGGTTAGACTATGTGATCTGATCTGATCAAACTCTTTGATCATAACACATATTACTCGTTACTCATATCGTTCCATTTTCTCATCCATATCCCCGATGTCCTTGTGATAAATCACAATATGTCTATCCAGATATTGGTTGACATTGGTGATACTTAGAGGGCCTAGAGTATGTATCTCTCTATCTTCTATATTGGTAAAGTATTAATCTTGAACCATCTCAGTTCCGTTCCACTTTCTAGGCTATACCCAGATATCACCGTTATGATCCCCAGTTACAAAATGACGTTTGATGATATCCAAGGTATAACTTTTGATCGTGTGATACGTCATAAACGTATCCTTAATTTATGATGTTCCATGTTTTTTTCATGTCATTTCCCACATGTTTTCTATACACTTTATGTCATTTTTATCGATTTTCGGGACTAACCTATTAACAAGATGCCATAGAGCAAGTTTCCTGTTTTCTGCTGTTTTTAGTTTCAGAAAAGTTGTTCTGGAAATATTCTCGGAATTGGAAAGTTCGAACCCTGGATGTCTTAGAATTCCCGAAGGTTCCACGGAGTCCCGAAGAGACCCGGAGAAGGGCCAAGGGGGGCACACCATAAGGCGGCGCCCCCTGGCCGCGCCTAGCGGTGGTCTGGGCCCCCAGGTGCCCTCTACCAACGCCCTTTCGGCTATATAATCCCCTCGATATATCAACACTAGAAATATACCACTTTTTCCCGAGAAACACCTGAGGCCGCCGTCATCGTCATCCGGAGATCGGGAGGGTTTTGGAGCTCTCCCCGGCACCCTCCAGGGAGGTTAATTCATCACCGGAGGGGTCTACACCACCATGCCCTCCTCCGAAGTGACGCGCGAGTAGTTCATCCCTCGAATACGGGACCACAGCAGTAGCTACATGGTTGTCTCCTCCACTTTATGCCTCATGTTCAGATCTCGTGAGCTGCCACACATGATTGAGATCATCTTTATGTAATACTACATGTTGTGTTTTCTAGGATCCGATGAATGAGGAATTCTATGTCTTTTGATTATCAACCTATCATGTTATCTTCATGTATATGTTATTTATTATCTCGCATGCTCTCCGTTATTAGTAGATGCTCTGGCCAAGTAGATGCTAGTAACTGCAAGAGGGAGTATTTATGCTCGATAGTGGGTTCATGCCTCCTTTGCGTCTGTGCTCGAGTGAAAGAAACGTGACGGATGGATGATGTGTTGTTGCCATTAGGGAGAAAACAACAATGCTTTGTCTAAGGATGATTCTATTGTTTACATCACACACTTTGCTTACTGCGATTATCTATTGCTTGCAACTTAATACCCAACGTTTGTTTGGACGATATTCGGAGGGTGGATTATTAGTCATAGATGTAGTTGGATGACGGTCTATGTATCTTGTTGTAATGCCCGCATGAATCACATAGTCGTATTTATGTCTTGCATATGCACTATGGTGTAGCCTTCATTTCTATCAATTGCCCAGCTGTAGTTTGTTCAACACACATGTTATTTATCTTTCACCGGTCCATTTTCCTCATACTGATAATACACACACTACTTCCACGATTTTCACACTACTGCTATTGTTTTCCACACCTTACGTTTAACCTCTTTGTTTTCAGCGAACCCGGTGAGATTGACAACCTCACTGATTCGTTGGAGCAAAGTGACTTGATTGTGTTGTGTAGGTTCCACGTTGCTGCTGAACCCGTAGTGCGCCCTTCCATCTCAGCTGCATCAACCTTCTAAAGTTACTCCTTCCTCCTACTGGTCGATTTAACCTTGGTTTCTTTTCTGAGGGAAAACTATCCGTTGCACTCTTCACAACCTTTCTCTTGGGTTTACCAACGTCATCCATCAACAAGTTTTCTGGCGCCGTTGCCGGGGACTTCGAAGACCTTAAGAAGCAAGCAACCTCCCGCCAACTTTGGCTCCATCAAGTTTTCTGGAGCCGTTGCCGGGGCGAGAGAATTTCTGCAAGGAGAGTTTCTCATTTCCAATCTCTTTACTTTGTTTTAGTTTTTCTCAGTTCAGTTCATTTTATTTTATCTTTTTTTCTTCTCTATATCAAAAACACACAGAAAATAGTTCTTATTCTAGTCGTTATTTTTATTATCTTGTTCTTTTTCTTCATCATGTTCCTTCCTAATTTTACCCTGAAAGATCTTCTAGTTGGTAGTGATTCTATACTTGGAAATGATACCATTAAAGAATTCTTTAATCATGTTAGTAAGCATGAAAATCTAGAGGAAAAATCCATAGTAGAACTTGCGCCAAATTTTGAAACTGCTGCAACTTCTCTGATTCACATGTTAGAAGCTAGGTATGTTAACCTTCATCCCATATTGCAGCATATGTTCGTCAACTTGAATAATATTGAAGACATCGAGAAAAGAAATTTTATTTTAGAAACCATGCTTAATGAATTTGGAGATGTTGCTATAGAAGCTTGAAAAGTATTCGATATTTTCAATATGCTAGGCTCATGTGTATATTTTGGTGTTGCTCTCGAAAAAGCTGAACACAAAAATGAAAATGAGGATAAAATACCAATTCCCTTTAAATTGATAGCATTGCATGAAGCCCAAGAAATGAATTTTGACTGGATTGCTCCTGAGAATCTTTTTTAATGAGAGTAGTAAACCTAAAAATTCTAAGAGAGGAACGTCTAAAACACATTTAGATAAAATACAATGCATTATTGAGAAATTTCCTCATCTTGGTTTGGATGCTTCTTCATTTGAAAATACTTGAATTCAGTTTTCTGGGCCTAGCTAAAAGGCGTTAAAGAAAGGCACTACTTGGGAGATAACCCATGGTTTTATTTTTGCTTTGTTTTTCTCTATTTTCTTTGAGTCAAGAGGATGTATAATTCTGTAGCAACTCCTTTGTATCTTTATTTTAATGTATTAGTTTTGCCAAGTAAAGTTTCTGACGAAAGTTGGAGTTGGTTTTGGGATTTCTACGTAGGAAACAGATTTCTGCTGTCCACCGTAAAAATCATGAAAAATACAGGAAGATTAGAATTACCTGAATTGTTTTATTATTATTCCACATCTAATTCCACAACTTTTTAATTCTTTATGTTTTTCTATTTGAGCAATTTAAGTGCCCCGAAAAAATTCGTCTTTATAGACTGTTCTGGTTTTGGCAGATTCTGCCATTTTTCTTGCATTTGCTATTTTACGAAACATCAGTGGCTGTAGCCAATGTTTAAAAGTATCAATAGCACTTGTGCCCATACAGAACCCATGTATTTTTGATTGTTACACTAACCCTCTAATGCGAATTACTCTTTGAGTCTGGTTTGAAGGAAGTTTTCAAGGGTCAAAACAAGATGTGATATATGTGATAAAGAAGAGTGCAAGGTCAAAGCTTGGGGATGCCCTCGTGGTTCATCCCAACAAATATTAGCAATACTCAAGCATCTATGCTTGGGTATGCCCAAGGAATCCCCTTCTTCATCAACAATTTATCATGTCACTTCTAGTGAAACTATATTTTTATTCGTTCACATCATATGAAATTTACTTGGAGCGGCTGTTATTTTTCGTTTTGTTTTCTTTTGTTTTCCTTGCTGAAATAAAATCATCGGAACCTAGAATCCTTATTTGGGAAATAGACACGCTCCGCTTTTTCGCTTGAATACTCATTATGCTCGTATTCTTAGTTTTTCTTCTAGCTGCTGCGAAAATTCTTGTTTAGCTCTTGTTTTCATTGCATCTCTTAATCAAGGAAGTTAGTTTTAGTAGTGTTATGTGAGTACTCTCATTCTTGCTTTCTGTATAATTTAGAGAGTTTTGTGAAAACATATTTTGTATGGTGCTTGTTAGCTAAAGAAACTGCTAAATCTTGTAAAATTCATAAACGATGCAAATAGAAGCTTGTATGGACTATGGCTAGAATTCTTCATATGATGCTAGATGTTATTCTAATTCTAAAGCCTAGTGGTTATTGAGTAGCATGATTTGTATAAAATATCTGAGAGTGTTTAATGTGGCATCGAAAGAACCATGAGTTGTTCTTGTCATTTTGAAGCATAAATTTGTGGTGTTCTCATTTGAATGTTTTATTTGGTTGACTTGGCACATGCTCACACCATGTTTATGACTACCAACCAGTCACTAATAGCCTCCATGATCATTTAGTTTTTGAAATTATGGTACAACTTCTGCTTTTATTAATGATGTTTATGTCTCTATGCATGATTATAGCCATTATTGCTCTCTTGATTTGTCGCTCCCAGGCTTTTGCTAGCCTCCACTTGTACTGAGTACGAGCTCTAGTCGCGGAATCCAACTCCCAAAAACCAAAGTATGTCAAATGTTTCCACCATACCTACCTACATTTGGTAATTAACCATCACTCCAAGTGAATTGCTCATGTGCTACCTTTAAAACATTCAAAATTACTCATGCTTTGTGTTCCTGTTTTTGCTCATGAGGACTTAAATAGAGAATCTTTATCTCACTTGTTGATTGGATTTCACACCCTACACTAGTGGCTTCATCCGCTTATCCAATGGATGGTAGAGCTGGGAGCGGGGTGCCCAGCCCGGAATTAATACAAACAAATTCTCTTCACTATTTTTTCCCCTGATTTATTAGTCAAAGCATAATTGTGTAAACAAAAGAGAAAGAGGGATGACCTTCTACACCAGTTGCGTCCTTCATATGGGAGTCGCTCTTGTGAAGTATAGTTGGCTTGTGACGTACTGTATTTTTTGTTGCCCATTCATTGACATTATCATACACCTCCCTAAAAATAGACACTCCTCCACGGTATGTAATTGTTGGCAGGCACCCGAGGATTCGATTAGCCATGGTTTGTGTAAGATGGATGGGAGGAGTGTCAAACATTTTATACCTCTCTTTAATAAAATAAAAGCTCTAGCACATGAATGATCCATGCTTCCTTCTGCGAAGGCCTTTCTTTTACTTTTCTGTTGAGTCTCCATCTTCTAACTTTATGCACAGTTGAGAGAGCATAGTTTCCTTTCTGAGTTTAATGTGCATTTGTCCCATAAACTTTATTAATTAATTCATGTTGTCTTATTGCATGTTCTCTAATTATTTGTTCTAGTCTTCCTCATAAACTTTGAAGGTGTCCTAGCATTTATGTTTTGCCCCACTCTTAAGGACTAGTGAAATATCACTCTGCCATGCATCCTCTAGACTTGAAACAAACGTATAACTTTCGATGCATTGTTATTCATGATATTTTATTTGTGTTACTCCTCATGATGCAAGGTGATTGCTATGCTTTATTATTAAAGTTTTATTTATCTTGCTTGTGTTAAAAAAATTATGATCTCAGCTTACATATGCTTTTACATTATTGATGATCATGTTCATGTTGGTAGCATGTCACCTTAGAAATTATGTGTTTTTTTTTATTGTTTACCTATTCGAGGACGAGTAGGAACTAAGCTTGGGGATGTTGATACGTCATTAAAGTATCCTTAATTTCTGATGTGCTATGTTGTTTTCATGTTATTCCCCACATGTTTGCTACACACTTTATGTCATTTTTATCGATTTCCAGGACTAAACTATTAATAAGATGCCACAGAGCCAGTTCCCTGTTTTCTGTTGTTTTTAGTTTCAGAAAAGTTGTTCTGGAAATATTCTCGGAATTGGAAAATTCGAAGCCCAGAAGTCTTAGAATTCCTGAAGGTTCCACGGAGTCCCGAAGAGACCCGAAGAGGGGCCAAGGGGGCATACCATAGGGTGGCGCCCCTGGCCGCGCCTGGGGGTGGTCTGGGCCTCCTAGGTGACCTCTGCCATCGCCCTTTCTGCTACATAATCCCCCCGATATATCAACCCTAGAAATGTACCACTTTTTCCCGGGAAACACCCGAGGCCGCCGTCATCGTCATCCCGAGATCGGGAGGGTTCTGGAGCTCTCCTCGGCACCCTGCCGGGAGGGGAATTCATCACCGGAGGGGTCTACACCACCATGTCCTCCTTTGAAGTTATGCGTGAGTAGTTCATCCCTGGACTACGGGTCCATAGCAGTAGCTAGCTGGTTGTCTCCTCCACTTTAAGCCTCATGTTTTGATCTCGTGAGTTGCCTCAAATGATCAAGATCATCTTTATGCAATGCTACATGTTGTCTTTGCTGGGATCCAATGAATGAGGAATGCTACGTCTTTTGATTATCAATCTATCATGTTATCTTCATGTATATGTTATTTATGATCTTGCATGCTCTCCATTATTAGTAGATGATCTGGCCAAGTAGATGCTAGTAACTCCAAGAGGGAGTATTTATGCTCGATAGTGGGTTCATGCCTCCTTTGCATCTGTGATCGAGTGACAGAAACATGACGGATGGAGGATGTGATGTTGCCATTAGGGAGAAAACAACAATGCTTTCTCTAAGGATCATTATATTGCTTAATTACACACTTTTCTTACTTCGATTATCTATTGCTTTAAACTTAATACCCAATGTTTGTTCGGATGATATTCGAAGGGTGAATTATTAGTCATAGATGCAGTTGGATAACGGTCTATGTATCTTGTTGTAATGCCCGCATGAATCACAATCTAGTGGGTGTCATACCATGTGTGTAAAAGTGTGTTATGGTGGAATAGATTTCACTTCGGGGTGTGACTTGCTTTCCCGATTCCAGACACGAACCGAGGCTAAAGGGTTCCTATCGACCCATAAGTATAGGGGTGTATCATAGTACTTTTGATAAATAAGAGTGTCAACCCCAACGAGGAGCAGAAGGTGTTGACAAGCAGGTTGGATAGAGGATTCACTTTAACACTAGAAAACGGTTTTTTGGTTGTTTTGGATATAGTAGATAAATAAAGTGCGAGTAAATAAAGTGCAGTAGATAATATTGCAGCGATTGGCTCAATCCTTTTGAGAGCAAAGGACAAGTCAGTTGTGTTACTTATGACTACCAAACATTCTCGAGGACACATGGAAATTTGGTGAAGTGCTTTCGCTTCATTACAGTTGATTAATATCCATTGGTTTTGTGAAGTGTTGTGTGGGTGAACCTATGCTAATGCACCGCCCAACTAGGACTAATACATACTTGTGATTATACCCCTCGTAATCATCCGCAAATACAAGAAAGTAATTACGATAAATCTAACCACGGCCTTAAAAACTGTGGGATTCTACGCTCCCTCGTGCACTGGTTTCCTAACGGGAGTTTAGGTTTCTGTCACTCCGGCAACCCCACAATTAGTAGCCAAATACACAATGCATTCTCCTAGGCCCATAAAGGTGAAGTATCATGTAGTCGACATTCACATGACACCACTAGAAGAATAGAACCACAACTTAAATACTGAACCACGAGATATTACTTCAACATAACTTCACTACTAACATCATGACTTCTCCCATGTCCTCAAGAACTAAACAAAATACTCACAAGACATCATATGGATCATAATCAGAGGTGATATAATGGATAATAACAATCTGGTCATAAAGTGCTAACACCGATAAATCTCACAAGCATCAACTACTAACAAGTAATCCACACCAGGAGAGAGATCTAATTTAAAACAACAATAGAGGCCCTTAATTGTTAAAGCGGGATGACGGTGGATGATGAGGGTGATGGTGCTGGTGGTGATGATGATGACGATGAAGATCTTGATGATGCCCGGAGTTATGACGGTGACGATGGCGATGATTTCCCCTCTCTGGAGAGGAATTTCCCTGACAGATTTCTCCCTGTCAGAGAGCTTTTCTCTCTCGGGTGTTTTCCGCCCCGAGACGGCAGTGGAATAATTCTTCGATGATACTATGGGGCTTAGGGTTCCCTCGGGGTCAAGTACGTGAAAAATTTCGACCCGAGGTGGGCCCAGGTGGCCACGCCACGTGGCGGCGTGCCCAAGGGGGGGTGCGCCACCTCATGGTGTGGGCCCGTGGTGCCCCCCTCTGGCTCTCATTCTAGCTAGCTCCCTCATCTGGACTTCTAAGACATCTCCGGTGTCCCCCTTCTTCTGATCTTCTGAAATATGGTATCTCGATGGTGCTTTTTCCATAAGATTTCTAGTCCCGGTGTTTATTCTTGAAAAATTATGAAACATGCAAAATAAGATAAAATAACATATGTACTGCATAATAACATGAAATATATCGATGAATAACAGAAAATAACAATATAAAACGGTGATGCAAAATGGACGTATCAACTCGCTTGTTCCCAATCGAAACTGAACTCAGTAAACATGACCAAAGGTTTATGGAGTGAGGTGTCGATAAATAAAATACGGACAAGATGCATCACATCTAACAAAGAACAAGTCATTTTAGACAGCAACTTCCTCTCATATAATCAAAATTGAAACAAGAAGAGGAAAAATAATGGTGCAAAAAGTAAATCAAAATTAGTAAAGGCAAACTTCGTTCTTGGTCAGAGAACAATTAACAGTGTACTCATCTTTCGATCAGGGTATTTTTACTAGAGCTATATTGCAGAGTTTATCATGCTCAATTATAACGGTCTCTTTGCAGACATTGGTAACTTTCAAAGTGGTATTCAATCAGATAAAACCATTTGCAGAAACAAAGAAGAATAAAGAACATGATTGAGTAAATCAACATGTAGCTGGATGAAGCACAACAACTCAAATGCTTTCTTAAGACAGAAAGAAATAGGTTTAGTGGCTCAACATAAAAGTAAAACATAGGCTCTCCGCAGAGGGAAGCATGGATCACTCACGTGCTAGAGCTTTTATTTTAATAAACAGAGGTATAAAATGTTTGACACTCCTCCCATCCATCTTACACAAACCATGGCTAACTGAATCCTCGGGTGCCATCCAACAATCACAAACCATGGAGGAGTGTCTAATTTTGAGAGGTGTATGCTAATGTTAACGAATAGTAAACAGAAAATACAGTACGTCACAAGCCAACTAGACTTGACAAGAGCAGCTCCCATATGAAGGACACAACTAGTGTAGAAGGTCATCCCTCTTTCTATTTTGTTTACACAATTATGCTTTGACTGACAAATTAGGGGCAAAAATAGTGAAGATAATTTGTTGTATTAGTTTGGGGCTAGCCACCCCGCTACTAGCTCTTCTATCAATTGGGTAAGCGGATGAAGCCACTTGTCTAGGTGTGTAAAGTCGAATCAACAAGTGAGATAAAGATTCTCTATTTACGTCCTCATGAGCAAAAACAGGAACACAAAACAAGAGTAATTTTGAAGGTTTTAAAAGTTGCACATGAGTAATTTACTTGGAGAAGCATTCCCTCTCAGTACAGGTTTTTGGCTAGAAAGGTTGGGTAGCAAGCATAAGAATTGAAGTAAAACAAACAAAAACATGTATGATAAAGCAAATCATGCAATCTTCCTTGAAGGTGCAAACAAACTTATTTTATAATACTAAGCTTATGAGCTAACAAGAAAGAAAGATCATGGAATACTATATCTACATGCAAATCCCTCTTTTCTACTTAAGTCTCAACGTGTTGTTGCTACTGACTAATGCTAAGTTTGCCAAAACCAACTAGATTATCTTGAAGCTCCAACATTGATACAAATACTAATAACAAGATCAATCACATAACAAAAATTGCAAACTAAAATAAAGTAGAACAAGTAGATGATGAAACTTCTCATTAATATTTCACTACGGCAACTCAAACCAAGGGATACGACGATAAACAACTAAGGATTGACACTTCCATACTTGAAACCATACTATATAATATTTTCTCTACTCATGATATAAGTCTACTAAAAGGTAAAATGGGTGAAAGATAAATGTGATACCGCGACACTCCCCCAATCTTGGAACGAGCCAAGGGGATGCCAATACCAATGACGAATCAATTCCGTGGTGGTGGTGGTGAATCCTTCTCGATGAGCTTATAAATTGATTTCTTTAGATCTTCAATTACGAATATAAGCATACGCATCATCTTCGTATTGTGATCAATACGGTTTGCATGGTTGCCGATCGGTGAATTCCAGCCATCTAGATTTTTCCCCACACTTCCTTAGGTTGAGACCTTTCTCAATCCGCACGGTTAGAACGATCCATATACCAACAAGAAGGCAACCTTGACTCGGGTACCCCACATATTGATATTCATGAATTGAAGTATGGAAAGGTCTCATAATACTTGCATGGTACCAACAAGAAGGCCAGGGTGGGCCCGCGCGCCCAGGTGGTGTGGTGCCTCCGGGAACCATCTCCAACTCCTCTTCGGCTCGGTATTTTTCATATTTTCCAAAAACCAATAAATTATAACTGAAAATGTAATCCACGAAAGTTTGCTTAACAGAACTGTTACCTATTCCAAAATAGACTATGTCGATTCTGGAATCTTCCCCCCGATGAACTTTTCCGGAGTCATTACTTGAATAACATCAACATCTTCATCATAGGAATCCCCAGAAATATAATGTTTGAGTCTTTGCCATTTACCACTTGTGTAGCGTTGTATTTGAGGGAAGCAATTTTGATTTCACCCGAACGATACACTTCTTCAATAATATAAGGTCCTTCCCATCTGGAGAATAATTTTCCTGCAAAAAATCTGAGACAAGGCCGATGACGTGTACGCACGCTTCTATTCTTGTAGACAATGTTTGGCCTCCAAGTACAGAGGTTTGTAGAACAGAAGCAAGTTTCCCTTGAGTGGGTCACACAAGGTTTATCGAACTCAGGGAGGTAGAGGTCAAAGATATCCCTCTCAAGCAACCTTGCAATTAAGATACAATAAGTCTCTTATGTCGCCAGCACACCTAATACATTTGTTAGTTGTATAGGTGCACTAGTTCGGCGAAGAGAGAGTAAAATACAAGTAATATGGATGATAATAAGTGACAATAGCAATCTGGAATAAATATGGCAGAAAGCAAACATGTAGCAGAACAGGCGGAAAATGGTGTTTCAATGCTTGGAAATAAGGCCTAAGGCTCCTACTTTCACTAGACGACACTGTCAAGAATGATCACATAATTGAATAACTAGATATCTTCTCTTCACTATGCTACTCTTAACCACTCTCCAGTTGAATAACACCACCAATCCATGCGTAGGGCTTTAACAACACTCCTCAGCGTAAGCACATTCCCAACCAAGTAACCCCCATGCTATCACAATGGGACCCAGATGGTTCCACGCAAACACCACAATTTCATAGGGTTAGCCAACACAAAATATAAATATAATGCTAAACCACATGGTGCACACACTGTCACCTTTACACCGTGATCAAAGCGTTTACGGAGATCTCATAACAAATAATGAACACTAGGAGACACACACACGATGTGGATACTGGCACCTTCACACCGTGATCAAAGTGACTCCAAAGTTCATAATAATGAAGCACTTGAGTAGCAAAAGATGAAGAGTAACATCTACGGATTCAAATAGATTACAAAGCTCATGATCACATATAGATCACACCATGGGAGAGAGAGATGAACCACATAGCTACCGGTAGAGCCCTCAGCCCCGGGAGAGAACTACTCCCTCCTCATCACAGGAGACAACAACGGTGATGGAGATGGCGGTGGAGTCGATGGAGATGGCTTCCGGGGGCACTTCCCCGTCCCGGCAGGGTGCCAGATTAGAGATCTGTCCACCAAAACTTGTCGGCGGTGGCGGCAGCGGCGGAGCAACGGATGTATTTTGCGGAAAAGGTCGATTCTATTCAGGGTTTACGCCTCAGTGAGTATATATAGGCGAAAGGGCGATGCTGGGGGGTGGCCAGGGGGCCCACACCCCAGATGGCGCGGCTAGGGGGGTGGTGGCGCCACCCTATGGTGTGGCCACCCTGTCACTAGTAGGAAAACCATTACCAGTGACGAACAAGATTTTGCTACCGCTGGCCAACAAGTGTTCGCCAGCGCTAACTCGCCAGTGGTAAGAGGTTACCTCTGGCGAACCAGTGCTGTTCGCGAGCGCTATGTAGTTACCGCTGGCGAACACCTTAGCTCGTTCGCCAGCGGTAAGTTTGAAATTTCGAAAATAAATTTTTTCGCATTATTTTTTTTTCAAAATATCAAAACAATTGAATTTGGGGAACCTTTAATCACGGTGTAGAATCTTTTCCTTTTTTGCTTTATTTAAATTTTAAATGTCCACTTCCCGCTCGGTCACCGATCCTTCCACTACTCTAGCCCCAACATGCTTAACTTCTTAGTTCCATCCCTATGAGCTACCTATGACTCCCTCATTCATTCTTGTAAGTATAGTACTATCAATCCTTTTAACTATTGCACCATATCTACATATCCGTAATTCCAAATTCGACAAATGATATGTATAAATTTATCAGAAGAATACGAGGAATCCAAATATGACATCCTTATTATCTTTTATGAAAAAAAACATTTTTTATTTTTGAATTCTGATTTTTTTATTAATTTGATTATGTGGGAAAATTTAGTATGTCTCAAATAAATTTTTTTCCTTTTGGAATTTTCCGAATCTAAAAAAACCTCACAGGCCGATTCTATATCAACTAGACAGTACACCCTACCCACATATCGAAGGATTTTATTTTTTGAACATTTTATCATTTTCGTTTCTGCTTTAGAAAAGTAAAAAAGTGACTATATCCTACCTTCGCCAGCGGTACTTATGGTTGCCCGCACCCTCACGCCCACCGTTACCGCTGGCGAACAAAATGGCATGTTCGCCAGCGGTAACATGGGTAGCGCTGGAGAACAAGGATTTGTGTTGGCCAGCGGTAATATCACTGGCCAACGTATATCTCTGTTCGCCAGCGGTAAAGTGGTGGCTATAGCCTATTTCCTACTAGTGTGTGGCCCCCCTCCGGGGCTCTTCGGGACTTCTGGATGCTTCCGGGACTTCTAAGACTTCTGGCTTTCGAATCGTCCAATTCCGAGAATATTTCCAGAACAACTTTTCTGAAACTAAAAACAGCAGAAAACAAGAACTGGCTCTGTGTCATCTTGTCAATAGGTTATTCCCAGGAAATCGATAAAAATGACATAAAGTTTAAGAAAAACATGTGGGAAACAACATGAAAACAACATGGAACATCAGAAATTAAGGATACGTTTATGACGTATCAAACATCCGAAAGCTTAGTTCCTACTCGTCCTCGAGTAGGTAAACGATAAAACAAAATAAATTATGAGGTAACATGCTACCACAAAATCTTGATCATAATAATGTAAAAGCATATGTAAGCTGAGATCATAGAACTTCAAACACAAACATGATAAATAGAACTTTAATAATAAAGCAAAGCAATCACTTTTCATTATGAAGAGTATCTCAAATAAAGGATCAAGAATAATAATGCAAAAAAAGATAAACGTTTGATTCAGGTATAGAGAAAGCATGGCAAAGTGATATTTCACTAGTCCTTAACAGTGGGACAAAACATAAATGCCAGGACACCTTCAAAATTCATGAGGAAGACAATAGCAAATAATTTAAGAACAAATAGTACCACATCATGAAGCAATTATTGATGTTTATGGGACAAATGCACGTAGAACTAAGAATGGCAAAAATGCTCTCTCAACTGTGCATAAAGTTAGAAGATGGAGACTCAACATAAAAGTAAAAGAAAGGCCCTTCGCGGAGGGAAGCAGGGATCACTCATGTGCTAGAGCTTTTTATTTTATTATAACAGAGGTATTAAAAATATTTTGAGAGAGGTGTATGCTTATGTCAACGAATGGTAAACAGACAATACAGTACGCCACAAGCAAACTGGATTCACAAGAGTGGCTCCCATTTGAAGGACGCATCTAGGTAGAAGGTCATCCGTCTTTCTCTTTTGTTTACACAATTATGCTTTGACTGATAAATCAAGGGCAAAAATAGTGAAAAAAAATTGTGTGTATTAATTTGGGGCTGGGCACCCCGCTGCCAGCTCTTCTATCATTTGGATAAGCGGATGAAGCCACTAGTCCAGGGTGTGAAATCCAATCAGCAAGTGAGATAAAGATTCTCTATTTACGTCCTCATGAGCTAAAACAGTGGCACAAAACAAGAATAATTTTTTAGCAGGTTTTAAAGGTAGCACATCAGCAATTTACTTTGAAGCGGCAGTTAAATACCACATATAGGTAGGTATGGTGGACACAATGGGAAAAACTTTGGTTTAAGATAGTTGGATGCACGAGTAGAGCTCATACTCAGTACAGGTGGAGGCTAGCAAAATACTGGGAGCAATAAATCAAGAGAGCATAAGACCCATAATCATGCATAGGGACATAAACATCATTAACTAAAGCATAAGCGGTATCATAGTTCAAAAACTAAGTAGTCATGGAGGATATTCGTGACTGGTTTATAGTCATAAACATGGTGTGAGCATGCGCCAAGTCAACCAAATAAAACATCTGAAAGAGAATACCATAAACATTGGAAAGAGGATACCATAAACATGGAACATTCGAATGTGAGGTTGGATTCAAAATTTTCTCACGATTTTTTGATATATTAAACGCGTTTTTTCAACGTCGTATGCAAAAGTTATGGCTGTTTTACGTTTTATTTTTGAATTTTGCATAAAAGGTCAAATGGAATATTTAAAATTTTCTATATCAACTAGACAGTACACCCTACCCACATATCGAAGGACTTTATTTTTTTGAACATTCTATGATTTTCGTTTCTGCTTTAGAAAAGTAAAAAAGGCGGTCCACGGGGGGGGGGGGGGGGGGGGGCGTGGAGGGAAAAATTCTAATTTTACCGCTGGCTAACCAAAATAGTGGTTGGCCAGTGGTATACTTAGCGCTGACGAACCAACATGTTGCCCAGCGGTATGCTTACCAATGGCGAACAAGCTCCCCTATTCGCCAGCGCTAACTTACGTAGCGCTGGCGAACCAGCACCCCACTTCGCCAGCGGTACTTATGGCTGCATGCACCCTCACGCCCACAGTTACCGCTGGCGAACAAAATGGCATGTTCGCCAGCGGTAACATGGGTAGCGCTGGAGAACAAGGATTTGTGTTGGCCAGCGGTAATAGCGATGGCGAACGTATATCTCTGTTCGCCAACGGTAAAGTGGTGGCTATAGCCTATTTCCTACTAGTGTGTGGCCCCCCTCTGGGGCTCTTCAGGACTTCTAGATGCTTCCGGGACTTCTAAGACTTCTAGCTTTCGAATGATCCAATTCCGAAAATATTTCCAGAACAACTTTTCTGAAACTAAAAATAGCAGAAAACAGGAACTGGCTCTGTAGCATCTTGTCAATAGGTCAGTCCCGGAAAATCGATAAAAATGACATAAAGTTTAAGAAAAACACGTGGGAAACAACATGAAAACAACATGGAACATCAGAAATTAAGGATACGTTTATGCTGTATCAAGCATCTGCAAGCTTAGTTCCTACTCGTCCTCGAGTAGGTAAACGATAAAACAAAATAATTTCTAAGGTGACATGATCCCACACAATCTAGATCATAATAATGTAAAAGCATATGTAAGCTGAGATCAAAGAACTTCAAACACAAACATGATAAATAGAACTTTAATAATAAAGCAAAGCAATCACTTTTCATCATGAAGAGTATCTCAAATAAAGGATCACGAATAATAATGTAAAGAAAGATAAACGTTGGTTTCGGGTATAGAGAAAGCATGGCAAAGTGATATTTCGTTAGTCCTTAAGAGTAGAGCAAAACATAAATGCCAGGACACCTTCAAAGTTCATGAGGAAGACTAGAGAAAATAATTTGATAACAAATAATATCACATCATGAAGCAATTATTGATGTGTATGGGACAAATGCACAGTAGAACTAAGAATGGCAAAAATGCTCTCTCGACTGTGCATAAAGTTTGAAGATGGAGACTCAACATAAAAGTAAAAGAAAGGCCCTTCGCGGAGGGAAGCAGGGATCACTCATGTGCTAGAGCTTTATTATTTTATTAAACAGAGGTATTAAAAATATGTTGAGAGAGGTGTATGCTTATGTCAATGAATTGTAAACAAACAATACAGTACGTCACAACACAACTGGATTCACAAGAGCTGCTCCCATTTGAAGGGCGCATCTAGGTAGAAGGTCATCCTTCTCTCTCTTTTGTTTACATAATTATGCTTTGACTGATAAAACAGGGGCAAAAATAGAGAAGAGATTTTGTGTGTATTAATTTGGGGCTGGGCACCCCGCTGCCATCACTTCTATCATTTGGATAAGCGATGAAGCCACTAGTCCAGGGTGTGAAATCCAATCAACAAGTGAGATAAATATTCTCTATTTACGTCCTCATGAGCTAAAACAGGGGCACAAAACAGGAATAATTTTTTAGCAGGTTTTAAAGGTAGCACATGAGCAATTTACTTTGGAGTGGCAGTTAAATACCACATATAGGTGGGTATGCTGGACACAATGGGAAAAACTTTGGTTTATGGGAGTTGGATGCACGAGTAGAGCTCATACTCAGTATAGGTGGAGGCTAGCCAAATACTGGGAGCGACAAATCAAGAGAGCATAAGAGCCATAAACATGCATAGAGACATAAACATCATTAATTAAAGCATAAGTGTTATCATAGTTCAAAAACTAAGTGGTCATGGAGGCTATTCATGACTGGTTCATAGTCATAAACATGGTGCGAGCATGCGCCAAGTCAACCAAATAAAACATTCGAAAGAGAATATCATAAACATGGAACATTCGAAAGTTAGGTTGGATTGGAAATTTGCTCACCATTTTTTTGATATATTAAACGCGTTTTTTTGACGTCGTATGCAAAAGGTATGGCTGTTTTACGTTTTATTTTTTAATTTTGCATAATAGTTAAAATGGAATATTTTAAATTTTCTATATCAACTAGAAAGTACACCCTACCCACATATCGAAGGTTTTAATTTTTTGAACATTTTATCATTTTCGTTTCTGCTTTAGAAAAGTAAAAAAGGCGGTCCACAGGGGGGGTGGCGGTGGAGGGAAAAATTCAAATTTTACCGCTGGCTAACCAAAATAGTTGTTGGCCAGCGGTATAGTTAGCGCTGGCGAACCAACATGTTGCCCAGTGGTATACTTACTGCTGGCAAACCAGCTCCCTTGTTCGCCAACGCTAAGTTACGTAGCACTGGCGAACCAGCACCCCTCTTCGCCAGCGGTACTTATGGCTGCCTGCACCCACACGCCCACCGTTACCACTGGCGAACAAAATGGCATGTTCGCCAGCGGCAACATGGGTAGCGTTTACGAACAAGGATTGTGTTGGCCAGCGGTAATAGCGTTCGCGAATATATATCTCTGTTCGCCAGCGGTAAAGTGGTGGATATAGCCTATTTCCTACTAGTGTGTGGCCCCCTCCAGGCCTCTTCGGGACTTCTGGATGCTTCCGGGGCTTCTAAGACTTCTGCCTTTCGAATCGTCCAATTCCGAGAATATTTCTGGAACAACTATTCTCAAACTAAAAACAACAGAAAATAAGAACTCGCTCTGTGGCATCTTGTCAATAGGTTAGTCCCGGGAAATTGATAAAAATGACATAAAGTGTAAGAAAATCATGTGGGAAACAACATGGAACATCGTAAATTAAGGATACGTTTATGACGTATCAAGCGTCCGCAAGCTTAGTTCCTACTCGTCTTCGAGTAGGTAAACAATAAAACAAAATTATTTCTGAGGTGACATGCTACCACACAATCTTAATCATAATAATGTACAAGCATATGTAAGCTGAGATCATAGAACTTCAAAAACAAACATGATAAATAGAACTTTAATAATAAAGCAAAGCAATCACTTTTCATCATGAAGAGTATCTCAAATAAAGGATCACGAATAATAATGCAAAGAAAGATAAACGTTTGTTTCAGGTATAGAGAAATCGTGGAAAAGTGATATTTCACTAGTCCTTAAGAGTGGGGCAAAACATAAATGCCAGGACACCTTCAAAGTTCATGAGGAAGAATAGAGCAAATAATTTAAGAACAAATAATATCACATCATGAAGCAATTATTTATGTTTATGGGACAAATGCACGTAGAACTAAGAATGGAAACAATGCTCTCTCAACTATGCATAAATTTAGAAGATGGAGACTCAACATAAAAGTAAAGGAAAGGCCCTTCGCGGAGGGAAGCAGGGATCACTCATGTGCTACAGCTTTTTATTTTATTAAACAGAGGTATTAAAAACATTTTGAGAGAGGTGTATGCTTATGTCAACGAATGGTAAACAGACAATATAGTACCTCACAACCCAACTGGATTCACAAGAGCGGCTCCCATTTGAAGTACGCATCTAGGTAGAAGGTCATCCTTCTTTATCTTTTGTTTACATAATTATGTTTTGACTCCTAAAACAGGGGCGAAAATAGAGAAGAGATTATGTGTGTATTAATTTGGGGCTGGGCACCCCGCTGCCATCTCTTCTATCATTTGGATAAGCGATGAAGCCACTAGTCCAGGGTGTGAAATCCAATCAACAAGTGAGATAAAGATTCTCTATTTACGTCCACATGAGTTAAAACAGGGGCACAAAACAGGAAAACAAATTAGTAGGTTTTAAAGGTAGCACATGAGCAATTTACTTTGAAGTGGCAGTTCAATACCACATATAGGTAGGTATGCTGGACACAATGGGAAAAACTTTGGTTTATTGGAGTTGGATGCAAGAGTAGAGCTCATACTCAGTACAGGTGGAGGCTAGCCAAATACTGGGAGCGACAAATCAAGAGAGCATAAGAGCCATAATCATGCATAGAGACATAAACATCATTAACTAAAGCATAAGCCGTATCATAGTTCAAAAACTAAGTGGTCATGGAGGCTATTCGTGACTGGTTCATAGTCATAAACATGGTGCGAGCATGCGCCAAGTCAACCAAATAAAACATTCGAAAGAGAATTCCATAAACATTCTAAAGAGAATACCATAAACATGGAACATTCGAAAGTTAGGTTGGATTGGAAATTTGCTCACCATTTTTTTGATATATTAAACGCGTTTTTTGACGTCGTATGAAAAAGGTATGGATGTTTTACGTTTTATTTTTGAATTTTGCATAAAAGGTCAAATAGAATATTTAAAATTTTCTATATCAACTAGACAGTACACCCTCCCCACATATCGAAGGATTTTATTTTTTGAACATTTTATCATTTTCGTTTCAGCTTTAGAAAAGTAAAAAAGGCGGTCCACGGGGGGGGGGGGGGCGGTGTAGGGCAAAATTTCAAATTTTACCGTTGGCTAACCAAAATAGTTGTTGGCCAGTGGTATACTTAGCGCTGGCGAACCAACATGTTGCCTAGCGGTATACTTACCGCTGGCGAACCAGCTCCTCTGTTCGCCAACGTAAGTTACGTAGAGTTGGTGAACCAGCACCCCTCTTCGCCAGCGGTACTTATGGCTGCCTGCACCCTCACGCCCACCGTTACTGCTGGCGAAAAATGATATGTTCGCCAGTGGTAAGATGGGTAGCGCTGGCGAACAAGGATTTGTGTTGGCCAGCGGTAATAGCGCTGGCGAACGTATATCTCTATTCACCAGCGGTAAAGTGGTGGCTATAGCCTATTTCCTACTAGTGTGTGGCCCCCCTCCGGGGCTCTTCGGGCTTTTGGATGGTTCCGAGACTTCAAATACTTCTGGCTTTCGAATATTCCAATTCCGAGAATGTTTCCAGAACAACTTTTTTGAAACTAAAAACAGCAGAAAACAGGAACTGGCTCTATGTCATCTTGTCAATAGGTTAGTCCCGGGAAATCGATAAAAATGACATAAAGTGTAAGAAAAACATGTGGGAAACAACATGCAAACAACATGGAATATCATAAATTAAGGATACATTTATGATGTATCAAGCATCCGCAAGCTTAGTTCCTACTCTTCCTCGAGTAGGTAAACGATAAAACTAAATAATTTCTGAGGTGAGATGCTACCACACAATCTTGATCATAATAATGTAAAAGCATATGTAAGTTGAGATCATAGAACTTCAAGAACAAACATGATAAATAGAACTTTAATAATAAAGCAAAGCAATCACTTTTCATCATGAAGAGTATCTCAAATAAAGGTTCACGAATAATAATGCAAATAAAGATACTAGTTTGTTTCGGGTATAGAGAAATCATGGAAAAATGATATTTCAGTAATCCTTAAGAGTGGGGCAAAACATAAATGCCAGGACACCTTCAAAGTTCATGAGGAAGACTAGAGCAAATAATTTAAGAACAAATAATACCACATCATGAAGAAATTATTGATGTTTATGGGACAAATGCACGTAGAACTAAGAATGGCAAAATGCTCTCTCAACTGTGCATAAAGTTAGAAGAAGGAGACTCAACATAAAAGTAAAAGAAAGGCCCTTCGCGGAGGGAAGCAGGGATCACTCATGTGCTAGAGATTTTTATTTTATTAAACAGAGGTATTAAAAAAATTGAGAGAGGTGTATTCTTATGTCAACGAATGGTAAACCGACAATACAGTATGTCCGAAGCCAACCAGATTCACAAGAGCGGCTCCCATTTGAAGGACGCATCAAGGTAGAAGGTCATCCCTCTTTCTCTTTTGTTTACACAATTATGCTTTGACTGATAAACCAAGGGAAAAACAGTGAAAAGATTTTGTGTGTATTAATTTGGGGCTGGGCATCCCGCTGCCAGCTCTTCTATCATTTGGATAAGCGGATGAAGCCACTAGTCCAGGGTGTGAAATCCAATCAACAAGTGAGATAAAGATTCTCTATTTACGTCCTCATGATCTAAAACAGTGGCACAAAACAAGAGAAAAAAATTAGCAGGTTTTAAAGGTAGCACATGAGCAATTTACTTTGGAGTGGCAGTTAAATACCACATATAGGTAGGTATGGTGTACACAATGGGAAAAACTTTGGTTTAAGGGAGTTGGATGCACGAGTAGAGCTCATACTCAGTACAGGTGGAGGCTAGCAAAATACTGAGAGCGACAAATCAAGAGAGCATAAGAGCCATAATCATGCATAGCGACATAAACATCATTAATTAAAGCATAAGCGGTATCATAGTTCAAAAACTAAGTGGTCATGGAGGCTATTCGTGAATGGTTCATAGTCATAAACATGGTGTGAGCATCCGCCAAGTCAACTAAATAAAACATTCGAAAGAAAACACCATAAACATTCGAAAGAGAATACTATAAACATGGAACATTCGAAAGTGAGGTTGGATTGGAAATTTTCTCACGGTTTTTTTGATATATTAAACGCATTTTTTCGACGTCGTATACAAAAGTTAAGCTTGTTTTACGTTTTATTTTTGAATTTTGCATGAAAGGTCAAATGGAATATTTTAAATATTCTATATCAACTAGACAGTACACCCTACCCACATATAGAAGGATTTTATTTTTTCGACATTCTATCATTTTCGTTTCTGCTTTAGAAAGGTAAAAAAGGCGGTCCACAGGGGGCGGTGGAAGGAAAAATTTCAAATTTTACCGCTGGGCAACCACCAGCACCCCTCTTCACCAGCGGTACTTATGTCTGCCTGCACCCTCACGCCCACCGTTACCGCTGGCGAACAAAATGGCATGTTCGCCAGCGGTAACATGGGTAGCGCTGGCGAACAAGGATTTGTGTTGGCCAGTGGTAATAGCGCTGGCGAACGTATATCTCTGTTCGCCAGCGTTAAGTGGTGGCTATAGCCTATTTCCTACTAGTGTGTATCCCCCTCCGGGGCTCTTCGGGACTTCTGGATGCTTCCGGGGCTTCTAAGACTTCTGGCTTTTGAATCGTCCAATTCCGAGAATATTTCCAGAACAACTTTTCTGAAACTAAGAACATCAGAAAACCGGAACAGGCTCTGTGGCATCTTGTCAATAGGTTACTCCATGGAAATCGATAAAAATGACATAAAGTGTAAGAAAAACATGTGGGAAACAAAATGGAATATCAAAAATTAAGGATACGTTTATGACGTATCAAGCATCCGCAAGCTTAGTTCCTACTCGTCCTCGAATAGGTAAACGATAAAGCAAAATAATTTCTGAGGTGACATGCTACCACACAATCTTGATCATAAAAATGTAAAAGCATATGTAAGCTGAGATCATAGAACTTCAAACACAAACATCATAAATAGAACTTTAATAATAAAGCAAAGCAATCACTTTTCATCATGAAGAGTATCTCAAATAAAGGATCACGAATAATAATGCAAAGAAAGATAAATGTTTGTTTCGGGTATAGAGAAAGCATGGCAAAGTGATATTTCGCTAGTCCTTAAGAGTGGGGCAAAACATAAATGCCAGGACACCTTCAAAGTTCATGAGGAAGACTAGAGCAAATAATTCAAGAACAAATAATATCACATCATGAAGACATTATTGATGTTTATGGGACAAATGCACGTAGAACTATGAATGAAAAAAATGCTCACTCAACTGTGCATAAAGTTAGAAGATGGAGACTCAACATAAAAGTAAAAGAAAGACCCTTCGCGGAGGGAAGCAGGGATCACTCATGTGGTAGAGCTTTTTATTTTATTAAACAGAGGTATTAAAAACATTTTGAGAGAGGTGTATGTTTATGTCAACGAATGGTAAATAGACAATATAGTACGTCACAAGCCAACTGGATTCACACAAGAGCGGCTCCCATTTGAAGGACGCATCTAGGTAGAAGGTCATCCCTCTTTCTCTTTTGTTTACACAATTATGCTTTGACTGATAAATCAGGGGCAAAAATAGTGAAGAGATTATGTGTGTATTAATTTGGGGCTAGGCACCCCGCAGCCAGCTCTTCTATCATTTGGATAAGCGGATGAAGCCACTAGACCAGGGTGTGAAATCCAATCAACAAGTGAGATAAAGATTCTCTATTTACGTCCTCATGAGCTAAAAGAGGGGCACAAAACAGGAATAATTTTTTAGCAGGTTTTAAAGGTAGCACATGAGCAATTTACTTTGGTGTGGCAGTGAAATACCACATATAAGTAGGTATGGTGGACACAATGGGAAAAACTTTGGGTTAAGGGAGTTGGATGCACGAGTAGAGCTCATACTTAGTACAGGTGGAGGGTAGCAAAATACTGGGAGCGACAAATCAAGAGAGCATAAGAGCCATAATCATGCATAGCAACATAAACATCATTAATTAAAGCATAAGCGGTATCCTAGTTCAATAACTAAGTGGTCATCGAGGCTATTCGTGACTGGTTCATAGTCATAAACATGGTGTGAGCATGCGCCAAGTCAACCAAATAAAGCATTCAAAAGAGAATACCATAAACATAGAACATTGGAAAGTGAGGTTGGATTGGAAATTTTCTCACAATTTTTTTTATATATTAAACGCGTTTTTTCGACGTCGTATGCAAAAGTTATGGCTGTTTTACGTTTTATTTTTGAATTTTGCATAAAAGGTCAAATGGAATATTCCAAATTTTCTATATCAACTAGACAGTACACCCTACCCACATACCGAAGGATTTTATTTTTTGAACAATTTATCATTTTCGTTTCTGCTTTAGCAAAGTAAAAAAGGCGGTCCAGGGGGGTGGAGGGAAAAAATTCAAATTTTACCGCTGGAGAACCAAAATAGTGGTTGGGCAGCGGTATACTTACCGATGGCGAACAAGCTCCCATGTTCGCCAGCGCTAAGTTACGAAGTGCTGGCGAACCACCACCCCTCTTCGCCAGAGGTAGTGATGGCTGCATGCACCCTCACGCCCACCGTTACCGCTGGCGAACAAAATCGCATGTTCGCCAACAGTAACATGGGTAGCGTTGGTGAACGTATATCTCTATTCGCCAGCGGTAAAGTGGTGGCTATAGCCTATTTCCTACTAGTGTGTGGCCCCCCTCCGGGGCTCTTCGGGACTTCTGGATGCTTTCGGGACTTCTAAGACTTCTAGCTTTCGAATCAACCAATTCCGGGAATATTTCCAGAACAAATTTTTTGAAACTAAAAACAGCGGAAAACTAGAACTGGCTCTGTGGCAACTTGTCAATAGGTTAGTCCCGGGAAATCGATAAAAATGACATAAAGTGTAAGAAAAACATGGGGCAAAAAACATGAAAACAACATGGAACATCAGAAATTAAGGATACTTTTATGAGGTATCAAGCATCCGCAAGCTTAGTTCCTACTCGTCCTCGAGTAGGTAAACGATAAAAAAAAAATTCTGAGGTGACATGCTACCACACAATCGTGATCATAATAATGTAAAAGCATATGTAAGCTGAGATCATAGAACTTCAAACACAAACATGATAAATAGAACTTTAATAATGAAGCAAAGCAATCGCTTTTCATCACGAAGAGTATCTCAAATAAAGGATCACGAATAATGATGCAAAGAAATATAAACGTTCGTTTCAGGTATAGAGAAAGCATGGCAAACTGATATTTCGCTAGTCCTTAAGAGTGGGGCAAAACATAAATGCCAGGACACCTTCAAAGTTCATCAGGAAGACTAGAGCAAATAATTTAAGAACAAATAATGTCACATCATGAAGCAATTATTGATGTTTATGGGATAAATGCATGTAGAACTAAGAATGGAAAAATGCTCTCTCAACTGTGCATAAAGTTAGAAGATGGCGACTCAACATAAAAGTAAAAGAAAGGCCCTTCACGGAGGGAAGCAGGGATCACTCATGTGCTAGAGCTTTTTATTTTATTAAACAGAGATATTAAAAACATTCTGAGAGAGGTGTATGCTTATGTCAACGAATGGTAAACATACTGTCGGGGGGTTCCCCCCGAGTAGGGTAAAGGCAAGTGCTGAAGGCAAGATCAGAAGAGACGTTTGGCAGAGTAGCTGGCTACCCGGTACTCGCTACCCGGTCAACTGCTATTCGGCCGTACACACTGATGGCCAAGAGAAAGAATCAAGGAAGTTATTCTCCTCCGAGTAGAGGAAGTGGTCCGAGTAGAAATGGCGGTTTCCTACTCGGGACAGAAGTCAAAGGAGCCGTTCTGACACAGGATCCCGCGTATCCTGGGTCCGTACTGGAGCACTGTTCATCTGCAGAGAGCGTGCTTATCCGCGCCAGGGTGTCAGCAGGGCGTCGCAGGTTAGGGGGGCCTACCCTGTGATGGTGGCAGTGATAACAGATCAGCTTCTTGGTTTTGCACAACAACTTTCCACACAAGACAAACCAGGAAGCCAAAGGTGTCAGCGGGAAGCTGGAAGTGTGCAGTGTGCACACTATGTCGACATCTGTTTGTACTTTTCCCTATTGGATGTATCCGGCTGGGCACCAGTATATAAGGTGCCCTGCCCCCTCCTGCGCGAGGGATCCAGAACCGGTTCACATTCTAGACCTAGATCTTCATCTAGAGAGAAGGGTGGCTACTCGGCAGTAGGCCAAACTTGTACTGTGGCTACTCGGTGAGATACAAATATAAAGAGAGAAAGGCAGGATTAGGGGTTTTACCTCCACACGAGGGCCCTGAACCTGGGTAGATCTTGTTGTTTGCAGTGCTAGAGTCATCCCACACGCGGCTACTCGCTGCGTGATCCCTCCCCGAGCACCTCCAGCGTCCATCGTTCCCACATCTTTAGCCATCCTATGGCATCTGCCATGACACCACCACGACAGTTGGCGCCCACCGTGGGGCAACCAGCGGTGCTGGCTCGAGTTCACGTTCGGACGGGATCCATTTCTGCTACTGGGGAGCGCGTGGTCTGTGGCCTTGTCCATAGATTCGGCTCCTTCGACTTTGTCATCGACAACGCCGGCTATTTCGGCGGCAGGGCCATGCCTGAGGGCGGCTCGGTGCTCTCCTTCGGCTCGCACCTCGTCTACGTCGCCACCACCATCGTTCGCGAGTACACCGAGCAGGTGCATGTCGCGGAAGATCCCCCTACTGTCGTCGCTGCCCGCGGAAAGCCAACTGGCTGTTCTGCGGACCGCGTGGAGGTGATGATGACCGGCCCTGCTGCTGATGCCGGGAAGGGTGCGGCTGCTGCCGCGGGAGTCATCGAGGATCTTGCTGGCGCGAGTGCTGGCGGGAGGACGCACAAGCCCTACGACGCGCCTCACAACATCCCGGGCTACATCCCTCCTTCCACGACATCGACGATACCGGCATACCCGTGCGGATGGGCATGCCGCCTCCCACCGAGCTCGAGCTCATGACCATGAAGGCGCAGCTCGACCAGCAGCACCAGGCGCTGCTCGCCGAGCAGGTGGAGTTGGAGAAGGTTAGGCTCGAGCTTAACCTGGACCAGAACGAGTACAACAGAGCTCATGGCTTTACGCCTGTGGTTAGGAGGCCTTCCAAGGCAGGCGCTACGCGCCGCAACCTAGGCACCGAGATGGCAGCAGTTGGTGAAACTGCTGGCCAAGCTGATAGCCAAAACACCGCCACCACCAGACCCAAATACAGCACCCCCGCCAAAACCCTTAGAGCTGCTGAGGTTGTAGCTGCTGAGTTGCCGCATCTCGCTGGCGACGCGCGTGTTAGGCAGCAGGAGAGGCTCAATGAGCTGGTGCTAGAGGCTACTAGGCAGAGCGAGGAGTTCCGGAAAGCCAATTCGGGTGCTGGAGCTTCTCAGGTGGTGCATTCGCATGCGGCCAGATCTAACGATCAGGCCTCATCACCGCATCCCAGCCGTGAGAGGGACCGAAGTGGGCACTCTGGCAGAGACAGGCAGATGCAGGTGTACGACCCGGCTGTCGCCGCGAAACAGCACGCTGTGCCGCGGCAGTCCGGTCAAAAACACAACACTGCAGGAGCAGGTTATCAAGCCCATAAAGCTCAAAGCCAGACGCGAAATGGAGATCGCCCAGGCCCTTCTCGGCATCAGGTTGCTCAGCCTACTCGGCAGAGGCAGCAGCCGCGTGCGGTTGTGCCAGCCGCCAACCCGGTGGAGCAACCTGCAGTCGTGCAGGTGGACAGATATGATGATGGCTACTCGGCTATGGGTTTGGCTGGCTATGACATCCTGCATCGCATGGGTGAGCGTGTGCTGGAGCCTAGTGATGCCAGGCACAAGCTGGACCGGATCAGCCTATCCGTGCAACTCGAGAGCAAGGGGCCGCCTGGCCCAGAATGCTTTGGCCCACGCATCATGACAGAGCCATCCGTGAAGCAGTTCCAGCTCGCTAGGGGGACCAAGTGCTATGACGGCAGCACCAAGTCGGAAGACTGGCTCAATGACTATGTCACGGCCGTGCTCATTGCAGGCGGCAACCGGAGATGGGCTGCGCGGTACATCCCGCAGATGCTAGAAGGACCAACAAGAACTTGGCTCAACAACCTGCCCAAGCACAACATCAACTGCTGGCTTGACTTCGCGGAGTCCTTTGTCAGCAACTTCACCAGCACCTACCGGAGGCTGAATAGGCCGCATCAGCTATCCGCTTGCAGGCAGCGGGAAGAGGAGACGGACCGAGAGTATCTTACTCGGTGGAGTACTCTGAGGAACACATGTGAAGGCGTGAACAAGGCCCAGGCCATCACTTGGTTTGCGCAGGGTTGCAGGCATGGCAGCATGTTGTGGCAAAGGCTGCACAGAGAGATGCCGAGTACTCTCGCGGAGACCATCCGGATTGCGGATCAGTACACACTCGGCGACCCAACTCAGCCTCTTCTCGATGCTGCTGAGCCGAGAAGAAACTACAACAACAACAACAAAAAGCGCAGTGAGTTCTGCAACAAGCGCAGAGGTGACTGGATTGATACCCGGTATGATCCGGAGGAGGTGAATGTTGTGGCTACCGGAGCTGGGAGTAGCCAGAGGCCAAAAACTGCTGGAGCCCAGTACGGGCAGAACCAGAATCAGGGCCAAGGCAACAAGAAGCCGTACAATGCTCCCCAGCAGGGTAGCGGCAACTCGGGTCCGGCTCAGAACTTTGTCTTCAAGGACATGAAGGATGGGCCATGCAGTTTCCATACTCGGCATCCCGCTAGACCCGCCAACCACACTACTCGGCAGTGCAGTTGGTGGGAAGAGATCAAGAATGAGGGCCTGCCTCCTCCTCCTCCTCTGCCAGCTGCGAATGCCGCTGTGTAGCCTGCTCGCGCACCCGCTGCTCGGCCTCCAGCTTTTCCGAGAAGAGAGAATGTGAACCAGGTGGCTTTAGGAGCCAACCGCTACTTCAACAACGATGGCTACCGTAACAACAACAACAACAACAACAACTACCGCAACAACGACAACAACAACAACAACAACGACCGCAACCGCAACAACAACAGAGGAAACAACAACAATGGTAACAATGGTGATGGAGGCCGCAACCAGTACCAGGAGCATCACGAGAGCTACATGATCTTCACCTTTGAGCCCGTCGACAAGCAGTCTCAGCACAGGCGTGCCATGGAGGTCATTGTTGTGATCCCTGCTGTTCCTCACTACATGCACTCGTGCAACCAAGAGATCACGTGGTCCAGAGCGGATCATCCTAAGGTGATGCCCAACCCGGGTAGCTACGCCTTGGTGCTGGATCCCACCTTCTTGGGTCCTCAGAAGAACGTGAAGTTCAGCAAGGTATTTATCGACAACGGCAGCAGCATTAACATTGTGTACAAAGACACACTTGAGAAGCTCGGAATGGCCGAGAACATGGTGCTACCCAGCAAGACCACTTTCCACGGCATTGTGCCGGGAGTTTCTTGCAATCCGATTGGCCAAGTATGGATAGACGTGCTATTCGGTACCAGGGAGAACTGCCGCACAGAGAGCCTGCAGTTCGAGGTAGTCGATCACCAGAGCCCCTATCACGCCCTACTCGGTAGGCCTGCTCTGAGCAAGTTCATGGCCTCTACTCATACTGCATATCTGAAGATGAAGATCCCTGGTCCCAATGGCGTGATCACCATATCTGGTGATTACAAGAAGTCTATGGAGTGTGCCTCTGCTGGTTCTCAGTTGGCGGAGTCTATGGTGATTGCTGCCGAGAAGAAGAAGATGTACGAAGTGGTGGCTATGGCGCAGTCTGTGCAAGCTGGTGCGCCTGGCATGCCGAGTTCCCAGCACGGGACGGCGTTCCAGGCATCTCAGGAGACGAAGAAGATCCAGGTCGACCCTGAGTTCCCCGACCGTGTTGCCATCATTGGCTCAGGGTTGGGGGAGAAATAGGAAAGCAAGCTCATCCACTTCCTCCGTGAGAATTGGGACGTGTTCGCCTGGTCCAATGAGGATCTACCAGGTGTCCCGAGGGAGTTGGTTGAGCACTCGCTACATGTGCGTCCTGACGCCAAACCAGTGAAGCAGGCTATGCGCCGCTTCGGAGATGAGAGAAGGAAGGCCATCAGTGATCAGATCACCAAGGTGCTGATAAGCAATTTCATCATGGAGGTGTTGCATCCGGATTGGCTAGCCAACCCGGTCATGGTTGAGAAGAAAAAAGAGGACCCCAAGGCCGCTACCGCATGGTGCATGTGCGTCGACTACACCGACTTGAACAAGGCTTGCCCCAAGGATCCCTTTCCGCTACCCTGCATCGATCAGTTGATCGATTCCACTGCTGGTTGTGAGCTGTTGTCTTTCATAGATGCCTACTCTGGTTTTCATCAGATAGCTCTCAACCCTACTTATCAAATAAATACTGCTTTCATTACCCCGTACGGGGCTTATTGCTATCGTGTCATGTGCTTTGGGTTGCGGAATGCGGGTGCTACTTATCAGAGATGCATGCAGAAATGCTTGCATGATCAACTCGGCAAAAATGTGCAGGTGTACGTAGATGACATTGTCATCAAAACGAATAAAACACATACTCTGCTTAGTGACCTTGAGGAAACTTTTGCCAACTTGCGCAAATATAAGATGAAGCTGAACCCGAGTAAATGCACCTTTGGCGTCCCGACTGGCAAGCTACTCGGCTTCTTGGTATCCAGTCGGGGCATTGAGGCCAATCCTTCAAAGATAAAAGCTATTGAGAGCATGTCTTTGCCGAGATCCCTGAAGGATGTGCAAAAATTCACTGGTTGCTTGGCATCTCTGAGTCGTTTCTTGGGCAGAATGGGCGAGAAGGCCCTGCCTTTGTACTAGTTGATGAAGAAAAGCCACAAGTTCGTCTGGACACTGCAAGCTGATGTGGCATTCAATGAGATGAAAGCAATGCTGGGTAGCGCTCCCATCTTGGCTAGTCCGCTACCCAAGGAGCCAATGCTGCTATATATTGCTGCTACCAATCGTGTAGGCAGTGTGGTGATTGTGGTGGAGCGAGAAGAGGAAGGCAAGAGTGTGCAGCGGCCAGTGTATTACCTTAGTGAGGTGCTGTCCAGCTCCAAACAGAACTACCCGCACTACCAAAAGATGACTTACGGCGTGTACCTGGGCGCCAAGAAGCTAAAGCACTACTTCCAAGAGCATCCTATCACTGTGGTGAGCTCCGCTCCCATCTCGGACATCATGGGCAACAAGGAAGCAAGTGGCAGAGTAGCCAAGTGCGCAATCGAGCTGGCCGCATACGCTCCCGCGTATGCGAGAAGAGAAGCCATCAAGTCTCAGGTTCTGGCAGAATTTCTTGTGGATTGGGCTGAGGTGCAGTATGAGCCTCCTACTCCGGTATCCAACTACTGGAAGATGCATTTCGATGGCTCCAAAGTGAAGGAAGGCCTTGGCGCTGGCGTAGTGCTTACGTCACCCAAGCGAGATCAACTCAAGTACGTGCTGCAGATCCACTTCAAGGCATCCAACAACGTAGCAGAGTACGAGGCCGTGGTGCATGGCTTGAAGGTAGCAAAGGAAGTTGGTGTGCAGCGCATCATATGCTATGGCGACTCGGATCTGGTTGTGCAGCAAGTTTCTGGTAATTGGGATGCTCTGGATGCCAACATGGCATCATACCGCTTCCTGGTGCAAACCATGACGGGATTCTTTGAAGGCTGTGAGTTCCAACACATCCACCGAGCAGAGAACGAGGCAGCTGATGAGCTGTCCAAGTTGGGGTCTTCTCGGCAATACATCCCGGCTGGGGTTGCCTTGGAGCATTTGAGGAAGCCATCCATCAAGCCATCCCCCAACTCGGAGTCCATTTTCGTTCCTTCTCTGCCTAGTGAAGAAGCAGTTCCAATGGAGATTGACTGGGAAGGTGCAAAAGAGGACCCGGGGACTGCAGTCTCCATCCCGGGGACTGGCGCCTGCAACCCGGGGACTGCCCCTCCTTACTCGGGGACTGCCCCTCCCTACTCGGGGACTGCCCCTCCTTACTCGGGGACTGCCCCTCTCAACTCGGGGACTGTCGCATTCCTTGAAGAAGTCCTTGCAAACCGTTCGGGGCTGCAGAGACTCAACCCCAACTCAGAGAAAGATGCAGTGGTGGCTGTTCCGATGGAAGTGGACGAACCACGGTTTCCTGCACGAGAAACGCCGAGTTGGGCCATGCCCATATTATCCTTCCTAAAGGACGGCACCCTCTCGGATGATGAGGTTACCGCAAGGAAAATTCAGAGAAGATCCAAGGGCTACACCATCTTTAGAGAAGTGCTGCATAAAAGAAGTCCCACTTGCGTGTTGCAACGCTGTGTGGAGCCGGAAGAAGGAGAAGAAATTCTGGTGGAAATACATCAAGGAGAATGCGGGCATCACGCCTCTTCTCGGGCTCTAGTCAAGAAGGCTTTTCGGCATGATTTCTTCTGGCTCACTGCTTTGAAGCAAGCCGAAGATATTGTGAGGAAGTGCAACGGCTGCCAGAGATTCGCAAGTAAGATCCACATGCCTGCTTCCGAGTTGAAAACCATTCCCATTACTTGGCCATTTGCTGTTAGGTGTTTGGATATGGTTGGTCCCTTCAAGCCGGCTAGAGGCAACATGACTCACATCTTGGTCATGGTTGATAAATTCACCAAGTGGATCGAAGTGAAGCCTATTCGGAAGTGTGATGGAGCCACAGTTGTGAGTTTCCTGAAGGATGTGATCCTGAGATACGGTTATCCGCATAGCATCATCACGGATAATGGCACAAATTTTGCTGAGAGTGCCATGGTGAGATTCTGCAGAGATAAGCACATCCGGCTAGATGTCGCATCCGTAGCGCATCCCGCCTCCAATGGGCAGGTGGAAAGAGCAAATGGCATGGTACTGGCAGGCATAAAGCCAAGGCTGATTGAGCCGCTGCTGAAAACACCGGGGTGTTGGTTAGACGAGTTGCCAGCGGTGTTGTGGAGTCTAAGGACTACCCCTAACCGGTCAACCGGCTATACACCATTCTTCTTGGTTTACGGGGTTGAGGCCGTGTTGCCAATTGACCTAGAGCATGACTCCCCCCGAGTAACCCTTTACACTGAGGCGGAGGCGAGAGAAGCTCGAGAAGATGACGTTGACCTGCTAGAAGAAGCAAGAGAGCTTACTCTGTCACGTTCGGCTGTTTACCAGCAAAACTTGAGGCGTTATCATAGCCGGAAAGTGAACCCAAGGGTTTTCCGAGAAGAAGACATGGTCCTTAGGCTCGTGCAGCGCACAGCCGGGATGCACAAGCTATCCCCTCCGTGGGAAGGGCCTTTCATTGTGATCAAGGCTCTACACAATGACGCGTACTACCATGTAGATGCGCAACCATCGCAGAAGAACAGACCGGATAAAGCTGGGGAGGAATCCAAATGCCCCTGGAATGTAGCTCTACTCCGTCGCTTTCATTCATGAGAAAAGGTGTGTATGTACTCTCTTATCTGAGCTAAACACCTACTCTGCAATCTGAAATTGAACTCGGGGACTGCCCTCGTCCAAAATTGTTCTAAGTGTTTCTATCCTGCTTTACCTTTGTCTACTCGGTTCCTCTGCTCAAAATTTCAGAGGTACATCTAGTACTGTGTTTAAACCTAAAAGCCAACTCTTCGACTCTGCTGCTGTCCGAAACCCGGCTTCATGGCAAGCAAGAGAACAAGCTAGAGGTCACTGAGCACAAGAAAAATGACTAAGGAAAAGAGGAGTGCATGAACCGAGTAGAGCGTCCTTTACTACTGTTTTTTGTTAACTTTTTCGGCTAAGTGGTGGGTAGCGTTACTATGACTGTTTCTAAGTGGCTAAGTATTTGAAACTCCAACTTTGAACTCTTGTGAATCGAATACCAAAAAAGCAACAAGTTGCAGGTAAGAGCTGAGATAAAAAGGAAGAGTGGATGAAAAATGCAACTCGGGGACTCGCATGATAATGCAACCCGGCATCGAGCCAAAGCTGCTCAAATTACTAAGTATGAAACATCAAAGGGGAATAAAACTGAGTAGCAACGCAAAGGATAAATGTTTAATACATATGCACCCGGTATCCCGGGCATCTGATTAGAGTTTGCAGCATAAGTGTTTCAGGAGTAAACTAGTTGGAAGTAGCAGTGTTCTCCAAGTTACCGTTGGCAGCGTCCGCTTCAGGGTTGGCAGTAGCTTGCTCAGAGGTGGCAGTGGCTACCGAGATGGGGTCGGTAGCCGAAGTGGAGGCAGTAGACTGAGTGCGGGGAAGCGCCGTGTCATCGAGCGCCGCGCCAGAAGACGAGCCCGGCTCGGGAGCCGCACCGTGGGTCACCATCTCGGGGGTGATTGTGGCAACCTGGCTCTCGGTTTCCTCGTCGCTACCCCCGCCAGCCTTGCCCTTCCCCTTCTCGGCACCTGTGTTCTCAAAGCAAGCCAGGTCATCCGATTCGGTGTCCTCATCGTCTTCTTCATCTTCGTCCTCACCCTCGCTTTCCGCCTCAGTGTCAGGCTCGGTGGGACCGTCGAGGAAGATGGCAGTATCCGCGTAGGAGGCGATCTCGTACGCGACCGCCTTGCGACGAGCCATGCAGTAGGAATTGGACTCCCACTTCGAATCCCGGCGCAGCTCAAGGATGGTGTCGAGATTTAAGTTCTCATACCAGCTGCATATGAAGAGGAGTAGCAGATCGGCGCCTGCCCGAGCTGCGGACGCACGCCATTTCTTCAACTCGACCTTGGCACCATTAAGCTTCTCGGCGAGCGCGCGGACGGTCGCTGGTGTAGAGTCTTGAGGCCCGAACAGAGTGTGCAGCTTGAAGGTTGTGGACACCAAGTCGGTGCCCAAGCCCCTGAGATGCTGGAGCTGTGACTGCATGTTCATAAGATTGTCTTCAATTGAAGACTTGGTGTCCGTAGGCAGTCCCTTCTCTGCTCGAATCTTTTGCGCCTTAGTCAGGGCAGGTGTGCAAGCCGAGCAGAGGTTAGGGAAGATTTCTGAAAATGCTATCAGAAAGGATCAGAAAAGGAGGCAGAGAAGAGATGCGAATCAAGCCAAACAGAAGAAGAAGGAAACAGGCAGGTGCAGAGAAGCGAGAACTCACTATTAAGCTCGCAGAGTAGCGCTTCCAGCTTCCTCCTCCAAGCATCTTCATCCGCAACATGTTTCTCTTCAACTTCCCGAAACTCGGACAGCTGGTGCATGAGGTCCGCGTTGCTCTTCTTCAGCACCTCGTTTTCCAGCTCGAGGGCCCTCTCCTTGGCATTGGCTGCTGCTTTAATTTTGTCCTTCTCGGTGGCCTGGTCTATGGCATCCTGACGGGCAGCCCTCAACTGGACTTGCAGCGGTTCCAACTCGGTGACATGTTTGTCCTTGAGCTCTGCTTCTAGGCTCTCCAGATGCTGCTTCACCTCTGCGGGCTTTAGGCAATCAAGATGCTCCTCACGGAACTTCTTGTACTCTTCTGCGAAAAGAAACAACACAGTGAGCAGAGTAACCAAGAAAGAGGAGTAAAACAAGCGAGAAGACGGCAACTCACCTTCCAGCTCCTTAATCTTGCTTTCAGCAGAAGCAACAAAGACATGGCAGTGTTTGTGCTCCTCGGCCATCGCCTGGAATTTGCCTGCAGAGTAGAAAGAGTTAGAGGAAAGAGCAAATACGGGCGTAAACACGAAACGCATTAACCGAATGGATAGAAGCTTACTCTCGAGCTCTGAAAGTGGAGGGCACGATCCACGGCTGCTTGCTCCGTCTCAGCATCAGTCTTGCGTTCTGCCTCCAGGGCCTCAAGGCGCCTCTTGGAGATGGAGTGATTCCAGAGCAGCCGCTGGTAAAGAGTTGTCCTCTTCAAGAGGCTATTCTGAGAAAAAGAAAGAAAGGGAGTTAGACAGTGTTCTGAAGATTTGGCCCGAGAAGACGGCAACTCGGTTGAGTACCCGTCTAGTCGGCCCGAATCTCGGGGACTAGGTAGCGGATAAGGAGAAAATGAAGGACAGAAGAGAAGAAAAGTACAGAAGAGAAGAAAGTTTGCAACTCGGAACAAGCAAACGGCACTTACAGCATAGGTCTGTTCGAGGTCCTCAGCAGCTTTGCGGTGGACATACATCTTCACGGCCAGCGTGCTGGTGGTGGACGAAATGGTCATGGGATAGTAGCCCATGTCCGCCTTGTTCCAATCAGTGCGCCAGTGGTCCAGCGGGCCCAAGGCCAGACCATTCCAGGTCTTGTTGCCAAGGACCTCGCTATTCCACTCAGCTTCGATGAAGCCTACCCGGTCGATCATCTGCTCGAGCCCCTCGGACACCACCTCAGTCTCTTGGACCTCGCGCGAGTAGATCAAAAGGGCTTTATTCTTACTCGGCAACTTGGAGTCCACCGTCGTGGCCTGCTTGCCCTTCGTGAGGGCGAGCTGCTGCTCGGTCTTGTTCAGATTGATGCCATAGTGCTTGCCCATCTGCACCATGTAGGGCAGGTAGCTAGGCGATTCTTGAGCGCTTGATCCCGCGGCTGCGCCTGCAGAGCTGCCAGAAGCGCCAATGGTGAGATGCCCAGTCTTAGCGGCAGGCTTCACGGGTAGTTTCGGTGGCGGCATCTTGGCAGCATCCAGCGCAGCATTGCGCGATGGATTCTTGCGGACTGGGGCATCAGGTTGGATGGCCTTCTTGCCGTCGGCATCTGTCTTCTTAGCGCCCTGCTTGGAAGGAGGGCTCGGTGCAGTCTTGGGCTTCTTCGCTGGCCGCGGAGGGCTTGGTGCAGTAGGTGGAGCAGCCTGCTGGGTAGGCGGCAAAAGGGGCTGGCTACCCGGCGCAGCGTCCGGCTGCGCTTGGCTCTGCAGGTCGCGCTCCACCGCAGTCGTCTCAACCCGCTGCTCGGCAGTGGGATCTTGCAGTACATCTCCTTGTTCTTCTACCCGCGGCTGGGCCGCGGGGTCATCTTGAACAGCAGCCTCAGCTTCCGGCTGCTCCAGGTTCTCTTCCTGCCGCTCAAGGGCGGTGTGGTCTCGGTACTCGGCATCTTGTTCGGTATTCTCCCCAGCTGAGGCAGCTGGGGGAGAAGAGGGGGTCTCGTCTTGAGCAGCATCCTGCGCACTTGGTTCTGCGCGGGCCTGCTGCTCCGTGTCCATGTCTTGGACACCAGCGCCCGTGTCCTTGGCGTTGGTGCTTTCTTCTTCTTCTTTCGCGGGAGAGGGCGCACGCGTCCTATCCCGTGCTTCTGGCTCATCCTCGTCCTCGTCAAGATCAATAAGCGACTCGAGGTTGATGGGTGATTTCTTCTTGGACTTGGTGGAAGCGGCAGCAGCATCAGCATCCAAAGGATCGCTGAAGAGAAAAAGAAGTTCAGAAAAGGAGGAGGGGAAGGAAAGCACCGAGAAGCAATAACAGGATGTAAATTAGAGGGAAGTTACTTACCCTTTGCGGGTAGGGAGTGGCCTTCTGCTGGAAACCTTCTTCACCTTCTCAGGCTTCTTGGCCTTCTTGGCAGCAGGCTCTTGGGCACCGCTACCCGCCCTCTTCCGAGTAGAAGGAGCAGCTACCGCAACCGGATCGACATCGAGGACGTCCTCGTCTTCCTCATAAGCATCGTTGTCGTCTGCAGAAGTAGAGGAGAAGAAGGAGTTGAGAAGCGGAAAGGAAAATTGGAGTGCGCTACTCGCAACTGGAGAAGCGAGCTCGGTCACCTTCTTCATCGTCCTCAGACCAATCCCGAATAGACGCATCGACGTGGTGCTTACCCTGCTGATCGGTGCGAGGGACACAGAGGGTAGCCTGGGTGTCATAGGCGGTCTCGTCGTCTTCTTTCCGGTCGGGATCCCAATTGGCCTCAAGGCGCTCCTCGTTTTCAGCAAGCTGGCGAGCAATGTGCTGGAAGTACAAGCAGGCATTGCAAATCAGTTGAGCAATACGAAGAATCCTACCCGCTACGGAATGCAAACATAAAGCATATCTGGATAGGGATCTCTACTCGACACGACGTGCAAACACAAAGCACCTAAAGCCTAGTAGATACTAGTAAGTGTTCTACTCGGCATGGCGTGCAAACACAAAGCACATAAAGCCTAGGAGATACTAGTAAGTGTTCTACTCAGTGCAGCGTGCAAAGACTAAGCATACTAAGCTGGAAGGCCACCTACTCGGTATCATGATGCAGAGATAAAGCATAAAGTGCTAACCTGTCCGATTGGCTTCTCGCGGCTATACGGCACGAAGCCGTATTGCTAGTGGTCGGTGAGGCCGGTGCTCATGATGGAGCGCGCCCAGACGGCCACCTCCGCGTTGCTCAGCTCGAATGTGGTGGTCCTTGTACAGTCTCTGTTGCCTCCCATGTAGCACATGAGGTGCGCACGGCGCTGTAGCGGGAGCACTCGCCGAGAAATCCAGCAGGCGATGGGATCGTCGCTTTTGAGCCCCAACTCCTTCAGCTCGGTGAGGCGCTTGTTGATCTCGGAGATATCGCCTCGCAGCGGTGGCTTGTATCCCCAATTCTGCTGAGTGGGCGCCGTGTTCGTCCACTTGGGAAGCTTAATTCGGTCCACGATTGGCGGTCCTTCTTCATCAGGAACATTCTTCACGTAGAAGAAGGACCGCTACCACTTGCGCACCGAGTCGAGCCCCTTGATGCGCGGATGAGGGGTGGAGCCGCGCTGCAACATCATCGCGCTTCCGGTCTTGGTCATGCTGCGGGCGCTCTCTGTGCTTCCCGGCTTGGGCACGCTCTGCTTCCAGAAGAAGAAGTAGCGCACCCAGGTGTGCACCGTGGGGCGCACACCTAGGAACGCCTCGCACGTCACGGCGTGGTATGCGAGCATCACCACGGCGTTGGGAGGCAGGTGGTGCGGCTGGAGCCCGAAGTGGTCGAGGAAGGATTTGAAGAAATCGGAGACAGGCAGCCCGAATCCTCTCTTGAAATGAGCGAGGAAGACGACGAACTCGTCCGCTTCCGGTGTGGGAACGAACTCGCCGTCCGATTGCCGGCAGCGCACGCCGGGAGGAACGCGGCGGGTGTTTACCAGCCACTGGCAATCCTCCAGCGTAACCTCGGATCCAGCCCATCCGGCGCGAGCGTCATCGTCGCGGGCCATCGAGAAGAGAGATTTGGTGGAGATTCGTGGAAACTTGGTGGAAATTGCTAGCCTTCCGGCGTCGCAGGGAGCAGCGGCGCGGCGAGATGCGTGGCGGCGGAGCGCTCTGTGGCGGCAGAGAGGCGGAGAGGCAGGAAGTGAATGAGACCAGGAAGGGGAAGGAGGAGTTACCGAGGGGGTATTTATCCCTCCCCTCGGGGTGCCGTTACAGGCGGAGTTAGTGGGATCAGTTATGCACGGAGATCGTGCGACGTGGGGTGTGGGCCGGTTAGAAACGCACACAGCGCAGCTGGCGCGCGTAACGGCCGCAATTGATCCCACGTCGAGATCGTGGGTAATAAATGCACTTGATGGGACCTAACGGGCCGGTGGGCCCAGGTCTCGATGATGGGCGCGTGGCCTGTCATATCCCGGGCACCGAGGCGTCGGGGGTGCGAGAACGTGACATGTGCCCAGTTGCAGTGCGGAAAGGTGGATTTGCTCTGCCACGCCGAGATTCTGTTCAAAATTTCACAAAGTCATTTTACTCGGCGACATAGAAGAGAATTGGTCCTATTCGGAAGAGGAGAGACTCGAGCCAGAATTGAGGGCTACTCGGAGGTTTTACTCAGCATCATTAGGTTCGAAGACAAGATTGGTTTTTAAGCTGGTAGGGCCCAGTGAACAAGTTCGCAGGACTCTACCAGCTTCGGGGACTAATGTCGGGGGGTTACCCCCGAGTAGGGTAAAGGCAAGTGCTGAAGGCAAGATCAGAAGAGACATTTGGCAGAGTAGCTGGCTACCCGGTACTCGCTACCCGGTCAACTGCTATTCGGCCGTACACACTGATGGCCAAGAGAAAGAATCAAGGAAGTTATTCTCCTCCGAGTAGAGGAAGTGGTCCGAGTAGAAATGGCGGTTTCCTACTCGGGCCAGAAGTCAAAGGAGCCGTTCTGACACAGGATCCCGCGTATCCTGGGTCCGTACTGGAGCACTGTTCATCTGCAGCTCGTGCTTATCCGCGCCAGGGTGTCAGCAGGGCGTCGCAGGTTAGGGGGGCCTACCCTGTGATGGTGGCAGTGATAACAGATCAGCTTCTTGGTTTTGCACAACGACTTTCCACACAAGACAAACCAGGAAGCCAAAGGTGTCAGCGGGAAGCTGGAAGTGTGCAGTGTGCACACTATGTCGACATATGTTTGTACTTTTCCCTATTGGCTGTATCCGGCTGGGCACCAGTATATAAGGTGCCCTGCCCCCCCCCCTGCGCGAGGGATCCAGAACCGGTTCACATTCTAGACCTAGATCTTCATCTAGAGAGAAGGGTGGCTACTCAGCAGTAGGCCAAACTTGTACTGTGGCTACTCGGTGAGATACAAATATAAAGAGAGAAAGGCAGGAGTAGGGGTTTTACCTCCACACGAGGGCCCTGAACCTGGGTAGATCTTGTTGTTTGCAGTGCTAGAGTCATCCCACACGCGGCTACTCGCTGCGTGATCCCTCCCCGAGCACCTCCAGCGTCCATCGTTCCTACATCTTTAGCCATCCTATGGCATCTGCCGTGACACCACCACGACACATACAATACAGTACGTCACAAGCCAACTGGTTTCACAAGAGCGGCTCCCATTTGAAGGACACGTCTAGGTAGAAGGTCATCTGTCTTTCTCTTTTGTTTACACAATTATGCTTTGACTGATAAATCAGGGGCAAAAATAGTGAAGAGATTCTATGTGTATTAATTTGGGGTTGGGCACCCCGCTGCCAGCTATTCTATCAATTGGATAAGCGGATGAAGCCACTAGTCCAGGGTGTGAAATCCAATCAACAAGTGAGATAAATATTCTCTAGTTACGTCCTCATGAGCTAAAACAGGGGCACAAAACAGAAATAATTTTTTAGTAGGTTTTAAAGGTAGCACATGAGCAATTTACTTTGGAGTGGCAATTAAATACCACATATATGTGACGCCCCGAGATCGGGCACTATGCAGGTTTCAGCATTTCCGCCAAAATCCACATAATAACCGATTTCAGGTTGCCACTTGTGATAACATTACAACAGTTCACGAATAATCCACAACAACAACAGAGGAGGTATATACAAGATGACTCAAACGAGTCAATGATACAACTGATACAATACAAAGATCCAAATAACAGCGGAAGAAACAACATAGCGTCCGACTACGGACAAGATACAAATTGGACTAAGAGTCATGAAGATAACCGATGGCGTCCAATCTCTCCCGAGGCCAAGCCGGAGGGATTCCCAAGCTAACGTCGTCAGACTTCAAACCTGTTGACTGCAATGTGGAATATGCAGCCACGAAATGGATTCGTGGGTCAGTACGATTAAGTACTGGCAATTGGATAAACCATACTCACAAGATACCAGCGTAACCAATCATCACAAGATACAAATACTTTGAGTACAACGGAAAGGAAGGGATTATTGCAAAGAAGCGGCAGCGGGCTGCACTAACTAACTACAGAGACTCGCTACAACATCCGGCTAAAAGAAAGGGATGAGAGAGCGTATCCGAACCAACTACAACTACTCACCAAACAATACCCATCCAATGTTACCCCCTACTAAGGAAGCAACCCAAGGAAACTCACACTGTTGATTAAGGTGACATTCATTTTTATGGTGAAGGTAATCTATATTACTAGTCAAGTTATCATCGTTAAGTGTAAGTTGTCTGAGTACTTGTTAGCCAGCACTTTCACCAAGTCATCCATAACCGCGGACAACACGGCTTCTCGAGAAGATTTAACCCTGCAGGGATGCACCAATTTGGCCGTACACGTAAGAATGACCCGCCAGATGGAAAGGCCCTTCCACCAAGCGAGGCACTCAACACAACCCAACTCTTCTTCGCATCAAGCCCAAAGAACCCCATGCAATTGAGCGCACGACTAATCAAGCCCCACGAAGAAAAGGGGACCCTCATAGCACTCTAAGAACGTGTCTCCCTAAGTGCCGACTACAAAAGTTCCACCCTGGCGCCAAGGGTTCGCACCTGCATATGCATGCGGCAAATGGAAAACCCGAACTAAATGAGGCGATTTGGACGAGATGCAAATCGAATCAAAGTTGCGGGGGGCGCCCATACTCGCTTCCCACATGCGGTTAGCGCGCTCATCATGGATCGGAGGACAAGACCCTTTTCCTAATTAAGGTCGACACTAGCAGGCCTCAAAACCACGCCGGGCCTCCTGCCGGTGCCTTATCATCAAATTAATATTACCCAAAACATTAACATGTTGTTGATTGAATTGAAACCCAACTATTGACTAAACAGGTGATAGGACAAAGGACAACAGGACTCGAGCGCAAACAAACCTAAGCATGCAACTACGACACGAGGGCCAACGGGGTAAACAAACAACAGGTAATAGGAAGTGGAAGGAAGGCTATATCATGGTTGCAAGGTAATCATATGATAGGATCGAGACACAAGCATCGAATCATAAGGCTAGCATAAAGACAACGGGAAGAATCGGTAACAAGTGAGGAAAGGCAACATAGGTAGCAAGTGAGTATACTTGCCTGGAATCCAGCAAGTAGAGGTACATCCGCAGAACTTGTCGTTGCTCACATCATCTCAACGTCCTATCCGTGAAGAAGCAACGAACTAGAACAAACACCGGATGCAATAATTACTACTACGGCAAAAGATCCAGCATGATTCTATTTTATATGCATGACAATTAATTGGTGCATCAAAGTAAACCAGTTGACATGGTAAACATATTTAAATGGGCCCATATGCAATTTGGATTGCATATGGAAAAGCCCATGAATTAATGTTGAATTAAATAATCTACAAATAACCATCATGTGAAATTTAATTAGAATGATGCATGGATGATGAAAACAATAAGAAAATAACAATAGCTTCAGTTTGATATGTTGTTTACCAAGTTTGGAATTTTATTTATTAAGTTATGAACTTTGGCATTTTAAATGATTTAAACAAACATTTGTTGTTTTCACCAATTTTAAATGTTCAAAACAGATAACAAAATTTATATTTGGAAAGAACACACAATTTTAGGTGGAATACATATTTCATTTGTTGAATTTGGATTTTAGATGAGCAAGTTATTAAATTGACAATTTTAAATACATTAAATAAGAAATAGTTGTTTTCAGCAATTTAAATTGTTCAAAACAGAAAACAAAGTTTATATTTGCAAAGTTCATGAAAAATGGGATGGAAAACATATTTTACATGTTGGAATTGGATTTGAATTGCCCAAGTTATGAATTTTGCAATTTAAAAGGTTTAACTAAAGCATTGAATTATTGCACCATTTTTAATTAGGAAAAACAGTAAACAAATTGTATTGAAAGGGTTGAAAACATGTATAAAATGTTTCAATGAACAATTTGAGCTATTAAACATAATTTTTGGGTTATTATTGAATTTATTATGCAATTTTTCATAAGCATTCTTATTCTGCCCTTTTTAGTAAACAGAAGGAAACATGTTCAAATTTAATTCAATTGTGACCAAATAAAATACCAATGTGTAGAGTTTGTTAAGACAAATTTTTACATCCCAAGTTTGCTCAAATTGGATGAACAGAACTCAAGTTATGAAATTCCATAGTTTCAAATTTTTATTGCATTTTCTGTATTTAATTATTTAGTGCAACAATTATTACAGAAACATGTTGCAACTTTGGCATTAACAGAAAGAGCACAAGATTCTGAATCCACAGAAACTTGAATCATTGAAATTGGAGCAAAATTCAATTTGTTATGGATTTTACAATTAAAGAATCAGATCTGTTTTTCTGGAATCGGGAAATAAAAGAAAAAGGAGGAAAAAAGGGGTGGCTTTCTGCCTGGGGGGGATTCGAACTCGGGGCTCCAGGAGTGCGTATGGGTTGCGCTGCCACTAGGGCTAGCTGTGCGGTTCGTGATGGTATACAGATCCACAGCAATAAGAGGGCAAGGTGCAGCGTTAATCTGAACTTGGAACAGAACACGTTCATGGCGGACAGGTGATCGCCGGCGACAACCGCGGCCGCGCGAGGGCAGCACGCCAGAGCAAGGGGAAGGAAGCAGGGAGGATGCCCAAAGGCGAGGCTCACCTTAGGTGCGGCCTTGGCTCGGTGGAGAGGAGGTGGAAGCGACGGTGGCGACGGTCGTGGAAGGAGGCGTCGTGGTGGCCGACGGGAAGAAGGCGTGCACGGCGGGGACAGCCCGGGGCATCTCCGGCCCCGATTTCCGGCGAGGACGACGAGGGCAGCGCGGGAGTTCCATTTCCGGCCTCGGTACAGCTCGAGGAGGTCCGAGGCGACGAGGCGACGGCGACCTCTGACGGCGAGCTTCTGCTCTTTGTGGTGCTACAGAAAGTTCAGAGAGGGAGGGACAGAGAGAGGAAGGAGAAGACAAGGGAGCGGCGGCGGCTGCAGGGAGAGAGAGAGGGGAGAGCTAGGGTTAGGGTTAGGAGAGGGAAGGGGATAGCTTTAAGGTGGGGGGGAGCAGGTGGAGGTGGGGGATCGGTTGGGGGAGGATGACGTCCTCCCTGTACGGAGGAGGAAGAAAGGTGGGGGGGGCTTCGAAGGGGTAAGTGGGCTGGATGTTGGGCCTTTGGGGCCTAGCCAGCTGGTTGCCTCTCTCTTTCTCTCACTCAATTCTATTTTTTTTTCTTCTTTGGGTTTGTTTTATTATTTCCAGAGATTATGTTTGGCATTATTAAGGATTGATTTATGCAAGCAACAAAACCTAGAAAGCTTTAGCAAACAAGATTTGATGGGAAATAGTTTGCCAATTTTAAATGCATGAGGATGCGTGATGCCATGCCATGAAAAAGAAAAACAACACACAATTTTACTTGGGGGAAAAAAAGAAAAAACCCCAGGTGTTACAGACGACACCACTAACAAAGGATTGCGCCCTCGCAATCCACCCACTAACCCGGGAGGGGAAAGAAGTTCGACTATCGATTCTTCATGCTTCCGGTTGATCTCCTCGACACCACTAACAAGAGCTTCTCGACACCACTAACAAGAGAATCTTGCTCGGGTTGATGACGATGTTCTTCCACCAGGAATCTTCCGATGATCGAACCTATTAGGTTAAAGGCTCAGAAAATGTCCACCCACGTAGGATCCTAAAACTTTGAAAGATAGATAAGGGAAGAGACTCCAAAACAAATAAGATGGGAGGGGAAATAGAATAGAGATAGGGAGAAAACAAGAATCCTATTGAGATGTTTCCAAAATAGTTTAGCAGAAATAGTTTTTGACACTCTAGAAACACGACCATTAGCGAGGTTATCCTACAGGCTTTGCGGACCCGTTGCTTCGATAACCATTCGTATCGAAACAATATCAGGAATTGGAAACCATGCTCTGATACCACTTGTGACGCCCCGAGATCGGGCACTATGCAGATTTCAGCATTTCCGCCAAAATCCACATAATAACAAGATTTCAGGTTGCCACTTGTGATAACATTACAACAGTTCACGAATAATCCACAACAACAACAGAGGAGGTATATACAAGATGACTCAAACGAGTCAATGATACAACTGATACAATAGAAAGATCCAAATAACAGCGGAAGAAACAACATAGCGTCCGACTACGGACAAGATACAAATTGGACTAAGAGTCCTGAAGATAACCGATGGCGTCCAATCCCTGCCCAGTCCAAGCCAGAGGGATTCCCAAGCTAACGTCATCAGACTTCAAACCTGTTGACTGCAATGTGGAATATGCAGCCACGAAATGGATTCGTGGGTCAGTATGATTAAGTACTGGCAAGTGGATAAACCATACTCACAAGATACCAGCGTAACCAATCATCACAAGATACAAATACTTTTGGTACAACGGAAAGGAAGGGATTATTGCAAAGAAGCGGCAGCGGGCTGCACTAACTAACTACAGAGACTCGCTACAACATCCGGCTAAAAGAAAGGGATGAGAGAGCGTATCCGAACCAACTACAACTACTCACCAAACAATACCCATCCAATGTTACCCCCTACTAAGGAAGCAACCCAAGGAAACTCACACTGTTGATTAAGGTGACATTCATTTTTATGGTGAAGGTAATCTATATTACTAGTCAAGTTATCATCGTTAAGTGTAAGTTGTCTGAGTACTTGTTAGCCAGCACTTTCACCAAGTCATCCATAACCGCGGACAACACGGCTTCTCGAGAAGATTTAACCCTGCAGGGATGCACCAATTTGGCCGTACACGTAAGAATGACCCGCCAGATGGAAAGGCCCTTCCACCAAGCGAGGCACTCAACACAACCCAACTCTTCTTCGCATCAAGCCCAAAGAACCCCGTGCAATTGAGCGCACGACTAATCAAGCCCCACGAAGAAAAGGGGACCCTCATAGCACTCTAAGAACGTGTCTCCCTAAATGCCGACTACAAAAGTTCCACCCTGGCGCCAAGGGTTCGCACCTGCATATGCATGCGGCAAATGGAAAACCCGAACTAAATGAGGCGATTTGGACGAGATGCGAATCGAATCAAAGTTGCGGGGGGCGCCCATACTCGCTTCCCACATGCGGTTAGCGCGCTCATCATGGATCGGAGGACAAGACCCTTTTCCTAATTAAGGTCGACACTAGCAGGCCTCAAAACCACGTCGGGCCTCCTGCCGGTGCCTTATCATCAAATTAATATTACCCAAAACATTAACATGTTGTTGATTGAATTGAAAGCCAACTATCGACTAAACAGGTGATAGGACAAAGGACAACAGGACTCGAGCGCAAACAAACCTAAGCATGCAACTACGACACGAGGGCCAACGGGGTAAACAAACAACAGGTAATAGGAAGTGGAAGGAAGGATATATCATGGTTGCAAGGTAAACATATGATAGGATCGAGACACAAGCATCGAATCATAAGGCTAGCATAAAGACAACGGGAAGAATCGGTAACAAGTGAGGAAAGGCAACATAGGTAGCAAGTGAGTATACTTGGCTGGAATCCAGCAAGTAGAGGTACATCCGCAGAACTTGTCGTTGCTCACATCATCTCAACGTCCTATCCGCGAAGAAGCAATGAACTAGAACAAACACCGGATGCAATAATTACTACTACGGCAAAAGATCCAGCATGATTCTATTTTATATGCATGACAATTAATTGGTGCATCAATGTAAACCAGTTGACATGGTAAACATATTTAAATGGGCCCATATGCAATTTGGATTGCATATGGAAAAGCCCATGAATTAATGTTGAATTAAATGATCTACAAATAACCATCATGTGAAAGTTGATTAGAATGATGCATGGATGATGAAAACAATAAGAAAACAACAATAGCTTCAGTTTGATATGTTGTTTACCAAGTTTGGAATTTTATTTATTAAGTTATGAACTTTGGCATTTTAAATGATTTAAACAAACATTTGTTGTTTTCACCAATTTTAAATGTTCAAAACAGATAACAAAATTTATATTTGGAAAGAACACAGAATTTTAGGTGGAATACATATTTCATTTGTTGAATTTGTATTTTAGATGAGCAAGTTATTAAATTGACAATTTTAAATGCATTAAATAAGAAATAGTTGTTTTCAGCAATTTAAATTGTTCAAAACAGAAAACAAAGTTGATATTTGCAAAGTTCATGAAAAATGGGATGGAAAACATATTTTACATGTTGGAATTGGATTTGAATTGCCAAGTTATGAATTTTGCAATTTAAAAGGTTTAACTAAAGCATTGAATTATTGCACCATTTTATTTAGGAAAAACAGTAAAAAAAATTGTATTGAAAAGGTTGAAAACATGTATAAAATGTTTCAATGAACAATTTGAGCTATTAAACATAATTTTTGGGTTATTATTGAATTTATTATGCAATTTTTCATAAGCATTCTTATTCTGCCCTTTTTAGTAAACAGAAGGAAACATGTTCAAATTTAATTCAATTGTGACCAAATAAAATACCAATGTGTAGAGTTTGTTAATAAAAATTTTTAGAGCCCAAGTTTGCTCAAATTGGATGAACAGAACTCAAGTTATGAAATTCCAAAGTTTCAAATTTTTATTGCATTTTCTGTATTTAATTATTTAGTGCAAAAATTATTACAGAAACATGTTGCAACTTTGGCATTAACAGAAAGAGCACAAGATTGTGAATCCACAGAAACTTGAATCATTGAAATTGGAGAAAAATTCAATTTGTTATGGATTTTACAATTAAAGAATCAGATCCGTTTTTCTCGAATCGGGAAATAAAAGAAAAAGGAGGAAAAAAGGGGTGGCTTTCTGCCTGGGGGGGGATTCGAACTCGGGGCTCCAGGAGTGCGGATGGGTTGCGATGCCACTAGGGATAGCTGTGCGGTTCGTGATGGTATGCAGATCCACAGCAATAAAAGGGCAAGGTGCAGCGTTAATCTGAACTTGGAACAGAACACGTTCATGGCGGACAGGTGATTGCCGGCGACAATCGCGGCCGCGCGAGGGCAGCACGCCAGAGCAAGGGGAAGGAAGCAGGGAGGATGCCCAAAGGCGAGGCTCACCTTAGGTGCGGCCTTGGCTCGGTGGAGAGGAGGTAGAAGCGACGGTGGCGACGATCGTGGAAGGAGGCATCGTGGTGGCCGACGGGAAGAAGGCGTGCACGGCGGGGACAGCCCGGGGCATCTCCGGCCCCGATTTCCGGCGAGGACGACGAGGGCAGCGCGGGAGTTCCATTCCCGGCCTCGGTACAGCTCGAGGAGGTCCGAGGTGACGAGGCGACGGCGACCTCTGACGGCGAGCTTCTGCTCTTTGTGGTGCTACAGAAAGTTCAGAGAGGGAGGGACAGAGAGAGGAAGGAGAAGACAAGGGAGCGGCGGCGGCTGCAGGGAGAGAGAGAGGGGAGAGCTAGGGTTAGGGTTAGGAGAGGGAAGGGGATAGCTTTAAGGTGGGGGGGAGCAGGTGGAGGTGGGGGATCGGTTGGGGGAGGGTGACGTCCTCCCTGTACGGAGGAGGAAGAAAGGTGGGGGGGGCTTCGAAGGGGTAAGTGGGCTGGATGTTGGGCCTTTGGGGCCTAGCCAGCTGGTTGCCTCTCTCATTCTCTCACTCAATTCTATTTTTTTCTTCTTTGGGTTTGTTTTATTATTTCCAGAGATTATGTTTGGCATTATTAAGGATTGATTTATGCAAGCAACAAAACCTAGAAAGCTTTAGCAAACAAGATTTGATGGGTTTCAAATAGTTTGCCAATTTTAAATGCATGAGGATGCATGATTCCATGCCATGAAAAAGAAAAACAACACACAATTTTACTTGGGGGGGAAAAAAGAAAAAACCCCGGGTGTTACAATATAGGTAGGCATGGTGGACACAATGGGAAAAACTTTGGTTTAAGGGAATTGGATGCACGAGTAGAGCTCATACTCAGTACAGGGGGAGGCTAGCAAAATACTGGGAGCGACAAATTTAGAGAGCATAAGAGCCATAATTGCGCATAGCGACATAAACATCATTAATTAAAGAATAAGCGGTATCATAGTTCAAAAACTAAGTGGTCATGGAGGCTATTCATGACCGGTTCATAGTCATAAACATGGTGTGAGCATGCGCCAAGTCAACCAAATAAAATGTTCGAAAGAGAATACCATAAACATTCAAAAGTGAATACCATAAACATGGAACATTGGAAGGTTGTATTGGAAATTTGCTCACGATTTTTTTGATATATTAAACGCTTTTTTTCAACGTCGTATACAAAAGTTATGGCTGTTTTACGTTTTATTTTTGAATTTTGCATAAAAGGTCAAATGGAATATTTCAAGTTTTCTATATCAACTAGACAGTACACCCTACCCACATATCGAAGGATTTTATTTTTTGAAAATTTTATCATTTTCGTTTCTGCTTTAGAAAAGTAAAAAAAAGGCGGCCCACGGGGGGGGGGGGGGGGGGTGGAGGGAAAAATTCAAATTTTACCGCTGGCGAACCAAAACAGTGGTTGGCCAGCGGTATACTTAGTGTTGGCGAACCAACATGTTGCCCAACGGTATACTTACCGCTGGGGAACCAGCTCCCCTGTTCGCCAGCGCTAATTTACGTAGCGCTTGCAAACAACCACCCCTCTTCGCCAGCAGTACTTATGGCTGCATGCACCCTCACGCCCACCGTTACCGTTGGCGAAAAAAATGTCATGTTCGCCAGCGGTAACATGGGTAGCGCTGGTGAAAAAGGATTTGTGTTGGCCAGGGGTAATAGCGGCTGGCGAACGTATATCTCTGTTCGCCAGCGGTAAAGTGATGGCTATAGCCTATTTCCTACTAGTGTGTGCCCCCCTCCGGGGCTCTTCAGGACTTCTGGATGCTTCCGAGACTTCTAAGACTTCTGGCTTTCGAATCTTCCAATTCAGAGAATATTTCCAGAACAACTTTTGTGAAACTAAAAACAGCAGAAAACAGGATCTGGCTCTGTGGCATCTTGTCAATAGGTTAGTCCTGGGAAATCGATAAAAATGACATAAAGTGTAAGAAAAACATGTGGGAAACAACATGAAAACAACATGAAACATCAGAAATTAAGGATAAGTTTATGACGTATCAAGCATCCGAAGCTTAGTTCCTACTCGTCCTCGAATAGGTAAACGATAAAACAAAATAATTTCTGAGGTGATATGCTACCACACAATCTTGATCATAATAATGTAAAAGTATATGTAAGCTGAGATCATAGAACTTCAAACACAAACATGATAAATAGAACTTTAATAATAAAGCAAAGCAATCACTTTTCATCATGAAGAGTATCTCAAATAAAGGATCACGAATAATAATGCAAAGAAAGATAAATGTTTCTTTCAGGTATAGAGAAAGCATGGCAAAGTGATATTTCGCTAGTCCTTAAGAGTGGGGCAAAAAATAAATGCCAGGACACCTTCAAAGTTCATGAGGAAGACAAGAGGAAATAATTTAAGAACAAATAATATCACATCATGAAGCAATTATTGATGTTTATGGGACGAATGCACGTAGAACTAAGAATGGCAAAAATGCTCACTCAACTGTGCAGAAAGTTAGAAGATGGAGACTCAACATAAAAGTAAAATAAAGGCCCTTCCCGGAGGGAAGCAGGGATCACTCATGTGCTAGAGCTTTTTATTTTATTATAACAGAGGTATTAAAAATATTTTGAGAGAGGTGTATGCTTATGTCAACGAATGGTAAACAGACAATACAGTACGCCACAAACAAACTGGATTCACAAGAGCGGCTCCCATTTGAAGGACGCATCTAGGTAGAAGGCCATCCCTCTTTCTCTTTTGTTTACACAATTATGCTTTGGCTGGTAAATCAAGGGCAAAAATAGTGAAAAGATTTTGCGTGTATTAATTTGGGGCTGGGCACCCCGCTGCCATCTCTTCTATCATTTGGATAAGCGGATGAAGCCACTAGTCTAGGGTGTGAAATCCAATCGACAATTGAGATAAAGGTTCTCTATTTACGTCCTCATGAGCTAAAACAGTGGCACAAAACAAGAATAATTTTTTAGCAGGTTTTAAAGGTAGCACATGAGCAATTTCCTTTGGACTGGCAGTTAAATACCACATATAGGTAGGTATGGTGGACACAATGGGAAAAACTTTGTTTTAAGGGAGTTGGATGCACGACTAGAGCTCATACTCAGTACAGCTGGAGGCTAGCAAAATACTGGGAGCATAAGAGCCATAATCGTACATAGCAACATAAACATAATTAATTAAAGCATAAGCGGTATCATAGTTCAAGAACTAAGTGGTTATGGAGGCTATTCGTGACTGTTTCATAATCATAAACATGGTGTGAGCATGCGCCAAGTCAACCAAATAAAATATTTGAAAGAGAATACCATAAACATTCTAAAGATAATACCATAAACATGGAACATTTGAAAGTGAGGTTTGATTGGAAATTTCCTCATGATGTTTTTGATATATTAAACGCGTTTTTTTGAAGTCGTATGCAAAAGTTATGGTTGTTTTACGTGTTATTTTTGAATTTTGCATAAAAGGTCAAATGGAATATTTCAAATTTTCTATATCAAATAGACAATACACCCTACCCACATATCGAAGGATTTTATTTTTTGAACACTTTATTATTTTCGTTTCTTCTTTGGAAAAGGAAAAAATTCGAATTTTACAGCCGGCGAACCAAATTAGTGGTTGGCCAGCGGTATACTTAGCGCTGGAGAACCAACATGTTGCCTAGCGGTATACTTACCGTTGGCGAACCAGCTCCCCTGTTCGCCAGCGCTATGTTACGTAGCATTGGGAACCAGCACCCCTCTTCGCCAGTGGTACTTATGGCTGCCTGCACCCTCACGCCCACCGTTACCGCTGGCGAACAAAATAGCATGCTCGCTAGCGGTAACATGGGTAGCGCTGGCGAACAAGGATTTGTGTTGGCCAGCGGTAATAGCGCTGGAGAACGTATATCTCTGTTCGCCGGCGGTAAAGTTGTGGCTATAGCCTATTTCCTACTAGTGCTAAGAGCAACTAATATGGTATTTCCTGTGATTAAATCACTATAGAAAAGGATTATACTTACTAGCAATTTTGAACATCAATAACATTAAATACTCAGCTGGTTTTACCAGACTCTACTTAAATTCCATAAACTTTCAATAGTCTCTATATCGGTTTTTCTCTAAGATAAGAAACATTCACCATTAAGAATGACACAAGTTATAAGCGGATACTTTAAAAGTGTCCCAATCATGACACTCTTGTCTTCTTAAGTCGAACCCTTTACTTATCATTAACTAATGATAAATTTTCTCCTAGATTTCAAAGTGTAATGAATAAACTCATTCACAATCCTTCTGATCCCTTAGTCATTAATAATGAGAAAGCTCCCAGAGCCTTTTATCGAGAATAAAACAAGATTAAGTTTGGTGCCCAATTTCTTGGCAGACTGGGACATTTAATGTCTCCAATCCTTGTATTTACCAAGCTTAGTACACATACGTTAATTCACCAATTTAATCTTTGTTTCTCTTGCATAAAAACTTGTTCATTGGATATCTGATATCTTGTTTGTACCTGAAATGAATTTTTTAGCTCCTTGTCTATTAATAAACATATATCTTTCAATTGCATGCATGTGTGTATAATATTAAACACATCTGTCCTTACGTCAACAAGTGCATATCACACTTCTAAATGTTGACAACTTTATAGTGCTTCAGTTGGGATATCCTTACTTAGACAATCTTAATAGGAATCAATTCTCTTCATATTATATCCATGTGTATCATGAATTTCATCCATGACATACTGTGAGCTAGCCTACCGGAATATTGCAAAAGGACTTTACCTTGACATTTTGAGGGCAGTCCTCAAATTACGAAAAAAGTCCGTAAACTTTTCCTTAACCAGATTCTAACTCAATCAACTAACTAAATGTGTAAGTGGGAAATACATGCCAACTATATAAGAATCTATAAAATTACACTAGTGGTTATAATAATTTTAAACTTGTTTAAAACCAAATACTCCCTCCGATCCGATATAATTGTCGGAGGGAATGAACTTGTGAGGGAGGATTAGCTAGCTAAGCTAGCGACATTTTATTCGGACCGGAGGGAGTATTTTACAATATGTGAACTCGCACTGAAATTGATATTCCTTATAATCAATACTCAGTTAATCGAGATTCACATTGGAATTATGATCAGAAGGACGGATACATATCAGGGACTAATCATAATCCAATGGTGGGTCTAGTGGCCAATCACATCTCATGTGACTCTCGTTCATCTTTTGACGTTTGTGCTCCGAGCTCATAACTAGTTATGCCAGAATGTCAAGTCAACCAATTATTGTTCCTTTTGTATGGTATTGATACTTGGTTACAGGTGATCAATCCATACCTGCATGTACGGTCTTAAGAACTCGTTGATCCTTGGATACAGGTGACAACACAAACTCAGATCAATTTGGCCGTGCACATTTGGGAAGAGCACGATCATCTTGATATTGGTTCACTTGAGGAATCACCATAATAATCACAACTAGTGCGCAATCAAAAGGGTGCATAAATGCATTAACAATCACATGAAGTTATAATAGTGATGTAGTATAGTCCTCTTCTTCTTCTGGGCTCAGAACTCCTTTTTTGCTCCATGAATCATTATTGATCGCCATCTCTATTTCCTTCTCCTATCTCCAAGATACTGAAGGACGTATGGGGCATGCAGGCCAAAGATAAGCAATCATATGGTTTCCAACCATCATGCTTTAAGTTGACCCACAGTTCAAAATAAATACAATGGATAAATCTCATATAACTCTCCTCTACAAAACAAATTAGTCGGATCTAACACTTCAGTTTTGCAATTTTTACGTGGTTGTAGGTTCTACGTAGCAACCCATTTACTACCTATGAGAAAATCAGCCACGATTGCTCATGATGCTAGATTGACATTGTGGGGTGACTGAAACACGGACATTATGAAAACGTCTTGAGTCTCAATCTAAACATACTCATAACCATGACACCCGTGTGGATCCAATCCACATGCTCCTTCCATTATGCCGTGCACGGATCCAACTATAACAAAACCCAAAGTTGTTAAAGCACTTTTTTGGACTAGACGAGATATGCCAGGGGCAACTCAAACATTCTAGGATTGCCAGAAGTTTTTAAAACTCTCACTATGCCGTTGAAAACCGAATAACATTACTTATGGGAAGAAATCATAATTTTTTGAATATTAGAGAAATTTCTAACATACATGCACAAACTTATGCAATACCTTCACACACCAGGGCTCTAGATCGTACCTGTACCTACGCATAGACCTGGCTGTGATACCACTTTTTGTCTACGTAGGAGAATTTCACAAATTCCGACCTACTTAGAACACAAGATCTACTATCGAGGTAGAAGCATGGACATACCTGATTCATTACCGAAACGAAGCACAGAACGACTATCGATGACGATGTCGGTGATGCTTGATCTAGAGTCCCGCAACTAAGCCTAGCGTTCAGATTGTTGCCGATTCCCTGTATCCTACCTTCTAGAGGATAGTGAGGGTATCATGTCTTACCCCTCTGAGAGCTCGTACACATACGCCCGTCAAAGTCCCGCAGCGATTCGCCGTCCAGGGCTAATCACCGCAAGTTCAATATTGAGGTGGAGATATCCCAACACATAGGAAAGATAGGAGAGAGATTAGAGCTAGGTTTAATAGAGAGATGATCGTCATCACCCAATTATAAGAAGCCCTAAATCAATTAGATGCTCCCTAATCAGAAGCTCTAATTCAATTAGAGGTGTTCTAATTATAGGATATAATCCAATTAGAGAGGATCTAATTAGAGCCTCTAATTCAACTAAAGGGTCTCTAATTAGATCTCTAATTCTGAGAGGGGAGAGAATATCTCGAAATAAAATTGTGTGTCCCATCAATGAGGAAGGGGTGGTATTATATATGTGGAAAATGGGGAGCCTTTCCAACTGGGGGATGTCAGTTTTTACTCACCTCCATTGGCCTCACAAGTCGCCTAGTGGAACTTGGATTGGACTCCTAGTCAGAGTCTAATCCCCCTTGTTTCCCTTTATCTTTTTCCTCTTTTTCAACCTTACTTATTTAAATAAGGGAAAATCCTAAGGGATGGTGGTGCGCATTGTGAGACCATTGGTCCCCAAAAAAATTGGTTTGCCCAAAGGAGGAAATTTGTCCCACTCCGGCACCCTTCTCTTTACGGAAAGTCCTCCAATACTCTTCCTTAACCATATAATCCCTATTATAATATCACAGACTCTATCTAACTATGTTATAAACATGTTATAAAATTTCCTAGACATCTCAAGCCCCTCTACACTTGCTCCATGAAGCGTGCAAAATATTTCTATATCATAGTTACTTGTCCAAAACGGCTCTGATTGACACAAGACTAGTTTCTGTGATACCGTAACGACATTGACCATTACTTATTGATGTTAGAAACATATTTCCGACATCCTGGGAAATTCCATGTCCTCTGTAATCTCTCTTAGATACTAATTAAATCACGCTGAAATTCCTCGAATGATACCCTAATCTCCTGAGTACCAACCAATGCAAACAACATACTTTGACGCCTTAAGTGTGTGATCCCTATAGGTTCAATAACTAGTAGACATGCTTAGAAAACATATTTCCCAATCAAAAATCAACATCTGGACCGTGGACGCCCGTATCCACTCCTACAAGTTATACGAATAAATCTGATTAACATGTTGGTTTATTAAGTAAGGTCCTATTACTTCGCAATACAAATCAATACCTCTAGACGAGATGAATGATAAGACCATGATCAAACTCTTAATCACCAAATCACGTTATTGCTGATGTCCAGTATGATTCGTTTAACCTTTACTGTGTCATAGTATCCCCATGACTAGTGTAATCTTTTTGTGTGTCCAGATTTATTTACCGATACTATTTTAGCGAGTGGATCCACGATGCATCTCTCTATTATATAGAGGATTAATTCCCAATCTTGAACTATCACAATGATAAGAACACTTTCAAGACCACCTAGTGTTAGGCTTGTTTATCACCCAGTTTACGTGTGATACTTGAATTTACCAAAGTGATCTTTGCAGTGAACATTATCGTATACTCCCATGCTCTAAGGAAGCAAACAAAGTAACCATCTTCTGACGGTACTATTTATCAAAATTAATCTCGTAGTATCTCACCTACTTGGTTCTATCCAGCCACAATGTTAAAACAACAATGTGCTTCGATTTATATTTACATAACAAATGTACATCACCAGGAAAACATGGTCATCTAATATTAACAAGTTTATCCGTGAGATGGGTAAAAGGGTTAGAACGGTGTGTTTATGTTTGTACACATGCATATGGTTTTCCTCTTAATCTCACATTCACTGACCATATCAGTTATGCTGGTTTAGGTTGCAGAATTACAAACTTTCGCCCTACATAGTCCGCCAAGATCACTTTGCAAATAACAAGGCATGACCATAAATGCGAGGATCGGGATCACGACTGACCTGCAACTAATTCAATGTAGTCATAAAAGACATCTGTAGAATCGTAGATCCGCACAACTAGGCCTAGTTGCAAGGATGTCGCTAAGCTCCCCTTGGCATGGATCACACGTGTAATCCCTCTTACAATGTGCACACGTACACACATGTCAACCCGTCAGCGCTCCACTGTCCAGGACTCGTCACCGACTAAGAGAGACATCCTTCCGGCGTTCCTAATTGGTAGCATCTAATCAACTATTATCATAGATATATGAATCTGGAAGTTCTAAACACATGAGAGAGAGCTAGAATTATAGCTAGATCTAACCGGGAGAGCTCACCTCCAAACCCAATTAGAAGAGGATCTAATTAATTTAGAGGGGCTATAATTAGATGTTGTAATTAGACCCTTTAATTCTACTACAGAGAGAGAGATACTTGAGAGTAAATTGTGTGTATTGCAATGAGCCTTGGGTTTCTTTATATGGTGGGAGGGCATAGCCGTAACACAAAGGTGGCCGCACCCATCCTTCCTAGCTTAATTTGGATTGGGGGGTGGAGTCCAACTCCACCTCCCTCTACCTTCCTTATTTCTTTCTCCCGATTTCTTTTCTCCTTTTCTCTCCAATAAATCCAGGAAAAATACCAAGACAATGAATACCAACTTCTGAACCCAGTGGGGCCCTACCTGGCAGCCCCTAAAATTAGGTTCAACCATGAGGGGGAAATCTGCCCCCTCCCGATACTCACCCCCTTTATGGGAAGTCACCCAAAATTCTTCCGGAACCACATAACCCCAATAGATAAAATAATTTATATTATCTATGATGTTAGAAACTTATTTATAACATCCCAGGACATCTCATGTCCGTCGTTACTTCTCATACAAATTCTGCCAAACACCAACATAATTTCTCTCTTATATTAACTTCCCCGAAACCACTCCGATTGACACCAGACTTGTTTCGTGACATCATATCGACATAAAAAATTCATACAACCAATAAAAATATATTATTTCTATCAATATAATGTTGGCATGGTTTAAGAGTGTGACCCATAAAGGCTCCACGTACATGTTCCGGAACTTATCGAATAGTAACCAACAGCAGGACCGTGGATGCCCATGATCGCTCCTATGTGTTCATGAAGAACAAGGGAACCTTATAAGATACTTATTGCACTTATTCCCTAAACTCCACAATAACAATGATAGCATGGGGTTAGACTATGTGATCTGATCTGATCAAACTCTTTGATCATAACACATATTACTCGTTACTGATATCGTTCTATTTTCTCATCCATATCCCCGATGTCCTTGTGATAAATCACAATATGTCTATCCAGATATTGGTTGACATTGGTGATACTTAGAGGGCCTAGAGTATGTATCTCTCTATCTTCTAGATTGGTTAAGTATTAATCTTGAACGATCTCAGTTCCGTTCCACTTTCTAGGCTATACCCAGATATCACCGTTATGATCCCCAGTTACAAAATGACGTTTGATGATATCCAAAGTATAACTTTTGATCGTGTGATACGTCATAAACGTATCCTTAATTTCTGATGTTCCATGTTTTTTCATGTCATTTCCCACATGTTTGCTATACACTTTATGTCATTTTTATCGATTTTCGGGCCGCGCCTAGCGGTGGTCTGGGCCCCTAGGTGACCTCTACCGTCGCCCTTTCGGCTATATAATCTCCTCGATATATCAACCCTAGAAATATACCACTTTTCCTGAGAAACACTTGAGGTCGCCGTCATCATCATCCGGAGATCGGGAGGGTTTTGGTGCTCTCGCCGGCACCCTCCAGGGAGGGGAATTCATCACCGGAGGGGTCTACACCACCATGCCCTCCTCCGAAGTGACGCGCGAGTAGTTCATCCCTGGAATACGGGTCCACAACAGTTGCTAGATGGTTGTCTCCTCCACTTTATGCCTCATGTTCATATCTTGTAAGCTGCCACACATGATTGAGATCATCTTTATGTAATGGTACAGGTTGTGTTTGCTAGGATCCGATGAATGAGGAATTCTATGTGTTTTGATTATCAACCTATCATGTTATCTTCATGTATATGTTATTTATGATCTTGCATGCTCTCTGTTATTAGTAGATGCTCTGGCCAAGTAGATGCTAGTAACTGCAAGAGGGAGTATTTATGCTCAATAGTGGGTTTATGCCTCCTGTGCGTCTGTGCTCGAGTGAAAGAAACGTGACGGATGGATGATGTGATGTTGCCATTAGGGTGAAAACAACAATGCTTTGTCTAGGGATGATTCTATTGTTTACATTACACAATTTGCTTACTGTGATTATCTGTTGCTTGCAACTTAATACCCAACGTTTGTTTGGATGATATTCGGAGGGTGGATTATTAGTCATAGATGTAGTTGGATGACGGTCTATGTATCTTGTTGTAATGCCCGCATGAATCACATAGTCATATTTATATTTTGAATATGCACTATGGTGTAGCCTTCATTTCTATCAATTGCCTAGCTGTAATTTGTTCACCACACATGTTATTTATCTTTCACGGAGAGACACACCACTAGTGAACTGTGGACCCCGGTCCATTTTCCTCATACTGATAATACACACACTGCTTCCACGATTTTCACACTGCTGCTATTGTTTTCCACACCTTACGTTTAACCACTTTGTTTTTAGCAAACCCGGTGAGATTGACAACCTCACTGATTCGTTGGAGCAAAGTGACTTGATTGTGTTGTGTAGGTTCCACGTTGCTGCTGAACCGGTAGTGCGCCCTTTCTATCTCAGCTGCATCAACCTTCTAAAGTTACTCCTTCCTCCTACTGGTCGATTTAACCTTGGTTTCTTTTCTGAGGGAAAACTATCCACTGCACTCTTCACAACCTTTCTCTTGGGTTTACCAACGTCAGCCATCAACAGGTTTTCTGGCTCCGTTGCCGGGGACTTCGAAGACCTTAAGAAGCAAGCAGCCTCCCGCCAACTTTGGCTCCATCAAGTGTTCTGGAGCCGTTGCCGGGTGGAGATAATTTCTGCAAGGAGAGTTTCTCATTTCCAATCTCTTTACTTTGTTTTAGTTTTTCTCAGTTTAGTTTATTTTATTTTATCTTTTTTGCTTCTCTATATCAAAAACACACAAAAAATAGTTCTTATTCTAGTCGTTATTTTTATTATCTTGTTCTTTTTCTTCATCATGTTGCTTCCTAAGTTTACCCTGAAAGATCTTCCAGTTGGTAGTGATTCTATACTTGGAAATGATACCATTAAAGACTTCTTTAATCATGATAGTAAGCATGAAAATCTAGAGGAAAAATCCATAGTAGAACTTGCTCCAAATTATGAAACTGCTACAACTTCTCCGATTCACATGTTAGAAGCTAGGTTTGTTAACCTTCATTCCATATTGCAGCATATGTTCCTCAACTTGAATAATATTGAAGACATCGAGAAAAGAAATTTTATTTTAGAAACCATGCTTAATGAATTTGGAGATGTTGCTATAGAAGCTAGAAAAGTATTCGATAGTTTCAATATGCTAGGATCATGTGTGGATTTTGGTGTTGCTCTCGAAAAAGCTGAACCTAAAAATGAAAATGAGGAGAAAATACTAATTCCCTTTAAATTGATAGCATTGCATGAAGCCCAAGAAAAGAATTTTGACTGGATTGCTCCTGAGAATCTTTTGGATGAGAATAGTAAACCTAAAAATTCTAAGAGAGGAACATCTAAAACACATTTAGATAAAATACAATGCATTATTGAGAAATTTCCTCATCTTGGTTTGGATGCTTCTTCATTTGAAAATACTTGAATTCAGTTTTCTGGGCCTAGCTAAAAGGCGTTAAAGAAAAGCACTACTTGGGAGATAACCCATGGTTTTATTTTTGATTTGTTTTTCTCTATTTTCTTTGAGTCAAGAGGATGTATACTTCTGTAGCAACTCCTTTGTATCTTTATTTTCATGTATTAGTTGTGCCAAGTAAAGTTTCTGACGAAAGTTGGAGTTGGTTTTGGGATTTCTGCGCAGGAAACAGATTTCTGCTGTCCACCGTAAAAAATCATTAAAATTCCAGGAAGAGCAGAATGGCCTGAATTGTTTTATTCTTATTCCACATCTAATTCCACAACTTCATCATTCTTTATGTTTTCTATTTGAGCAATTTAAGTGCCCCAAAAAAATTCGTCTTTATAGACTGTTCTGGTTTTGGCAAATTCTGCCATTTTTCTTGCATTTGCTGTTTTACGAAACATCAGTGGTTGTAGCCAATGTTTAAAAGTATCAATAGCACTTGTGCCCATATAGAACCCATGTATTTTTGCTTGTTACACTAACCCTCTAATGTGAATTACTCTTTGAGTCTGGTTTGAAGGAAGTTTTCAAGGGTCAAAAGAAGCTGTGATATATGTGATCAAGAAGAGTGCAAGGTCAAAGATTGGGGATGCCCTCATGGTTCATCCCAGCAAATATTAAGAATACTCAAGCATCTAAGCTTGGTTATGCCCAAGGAATCCCCTTCTTCATCAACAATTTATCAGGTCACTTCTAGTGAAACTATATTTTTATTCGTTCACATCATATGAAATTTACTTGGAGCGGTTGTTATTTTTCGTTTTGTTTTCTTTTGTTTTCCTTGCTGAAATAAAATCGTCGGAACCTAGAATCCTTATTTGGGAAATAGACACGCTCCGCTTTTTCGTTTGAATACTCGTTATGCTCGTATTCTTAGTTTTTCTTCTAGCTGCTGCGAAAATTCTTGTTTAGCTCTTGTTTTCATTGCATCTCTTAATCAAGGATGTTAGTTTTAGTGTTATGTGACTACTCTCATTCTTGCTTTCTGTATCATTTAGAGAGTTTTGTGAAAACATATTTTGTATGGTACTTGGTTGCTAAAGAAACTGCTAAATCTGGTAAAATTCATAAACGATGCAAATAGAAGATTTTATGGACTATGGCTAGAATTTTTCATATCATGCTAGATGTTATTTTAATTCTAAAGCCTAGTGATTATTGAGTATCATGATTTGTATCAAATATCTGAGAGTGTTTAATGTGTCATCGAAAGAATCATGAGTTGTTCTTGTCATTTTGAAGCATAAATTTGTGGTGTTCTACTTTGAATGTTTTATTTGGTTGACTTGGCGCATGCTCACACCATGTTTATGAATACAAACCAGTCACTAATAGCCTCCATGATCATTTAGTTTTTGAAATTATGGTACCACTTATGCTTTTATTAATTATGTTTATGTCTCTATGCATGATTATAGCCATTATTGCTCTCTTGATTTGTCGCTCCCAGTCTTTTGCTAGCCTCCACATGTACTGAGTATGAGCTCTACTCACGCAATCCAACTCCCAAAAACCAAAGTATGTCAAATGTTTCCACCATACCTACCTACATTTGGTAATTAACCACCACTCCAAGTAAATTGCTCATGTGCTACCTTTAAAACATTCAAAATTACTCATGCTTTGTGTTCCTGTTTTTGCTCATGAGGACGTAAATAGAGAATCTTTATCTCACTTGTTGATTGGATTTCACACCCTACACTAGTGGCTTCATCCGCTTATCCAAATGATAGTATAGCTGGCAGCGGGGTGCCCAGCCCCAAATTAATACAAACAAATTCTTTTCACTATTTTTGCCACTGATTTATTAGTCAAAGCATAATTGTATAAACAAAAGAGAAAGAGAGATGACCTTCTACACCAGTTGCGTCCTTCATATGGGAGTCGTTCTTGTGAAGTCTAGTTGTGTCGTGGGATAATCACGGCAGACGTTACCGGGGGTAACTGATCTTGGGGCAAGACGACACATGCGTTTGGGAGAGGGTTTAGCTCAGAGGAAAACATGATGCAACTCGATCTGGTAGCCGGCAATCAAAGTCGCCGAGTCTCCGATCTCGATATAATAACTCAATTCGGGGATTACACTAGATGCTTGATATCAAGCGATATTGCTAGGGTTCTTAGATCTCTGTCTAAACTGGACCTGGGGGTCGGTTTATAAAGCACCCGTACCCCCTGGCTTACCCTCCAAGGCACATCCTGGATCCTACCCGGACACGGCGCACAAACCCTAACTTTCCTTTACCATGACCCACAATCCGGGTTACTGGGCCTACAAGCTTGGGCCTTCCACAAGTTTCCTTATCCTTAGCCGGATCCTGCGCAGCGTCCTTTGGGTCGGGTTACTCCTTGGAGTTTGGCCTACCGGGTTATCATCCCCCCATCAGTAGTCCCCAGAATAGCCTGGGCTTCACGGATCCTTCCTTGAAGCGCTCGCTATTCCCTGCAAGGATAACAAACACACGAGTATGTGGAGGCCGGGTTAAGGTGCCTCAATAGATGGCTAGGCCTTACTCCATGGTGGCCATATAGTAACCCGGCTCTTCCCCAATCACCTAACTTACTTTCCTAGGTAAAACCTCAAAATGTCAAGATTCTATACTTGATAATTGACCTGATATCACGGGATGGATCTCTTTCTCCTTTTCGCTCAGATCCCCTGCTCAACATTTAAAGCGCATCTCGCCAAAACTCAAATAAATAGCCGTTTACTTCCGCAACTCCCGGCTCCCGCTCGCTGAACCGGGCTTATCCACTCGCGCTATAAATAGGCTCCTTGGGGGTAACCCGAACCCTAACGGCTCATTTCCCCCCACTCTGCTTCCTTTCTTCCTCTACGCTCATCCTCACTGAGCGCCACCACGGAAATCCCGCGCGCATCACCGGAGCCCATTGGCCGGAGACTGCGCTCCGCCACAGCTCGCCCCGCGCCGCCGCCAAGATCCACCGGCAAATCTCCATCCGGCCCGTCAGAAACCGCGAAAGGACACCAGGCTTGCGCCATCTGCCTCCGCAAGGCTTCACTCAGATCTCCTCCGGTAATCCTCTTGCACCCATTAATTTGCCCTTGCAATTTTTGATTTCACCTTAGATTAGATCCAAATCGACCCGCCAATGATTTCTCGGTCATGCCGAATTAGGTTGCTAGTATTCTTTCTAGCTCGCCCAATAGATAAGTTAGGGATTCCAATCCACTCTCCTACTACCTGCAATTATTAATCTCGCCACAAATCTGAAGATAGAACTCCCAATCTGGGCCCGAACCACTCAAAATTTCCGCCTTGGCCTCAATCACCCGGCTAGTCCTCCCCTTTCCAGTTCCTTTTATTCGCGCTAAGTACCTGTGTAGCCATCCATCGTCCTCAAAAGTTCCTTCAACGCTTAGACCCCCATAATCTTCGCTATAATACTTGATACCCGGACAGCTCGAACTTCACTCTGCACACTGACACCCGGATAATATCCAACTTTCATGCCTCAATATTACTTGCCGATACTTGGCCGGCTCACAGCTTCCATGTCGTAGTCCTCTTATCCTTTTACCTTGTACTTTGCAGGTCAACCACATGGCTCCCAAAAAGCAGGGGAAAACCCCAACCAAAGCTAAAGCCACCAACTCCATATCCGCCAACTGGGCGCGGTCTACGGTCACCAAGGCCAAGTTGGAGGAGCTGGTGGAGCTGGGAGTTCTTCCTCCTCAAGAGGATATCCAGTGGAGGGTGCCGGGCAAGGAGACCCGGCCCACCCCGACAAAAGACGAGGTAATTTGCTTCGTGGAACATGTGACCCGGGGCTTCCGCCCCCCGGGTCACCCTTTTTTCCGTGATGTTCTAAGCCATTACGGCCTTCGCGTTTTTGACATCGGGCCTAATTCTGTATTAAACATCTCCCACTTCATAGTCCTTTATGAGTCATACTTGTGCACTTCGCCAAGTCTAGCTCTTTTCATTGAGCTTTTTCAGTGCAAACCGTGCCGCGAGAGCGGTGACGGGGCGCTTCTCGCTTGCGGCGGGGTTTCCATCCAGCGCCGCAAGAATTCTTTGATGCCACCCCTCACCCTTAACTCCCATGTCAAGCACTGGCAGCTCTCATACTTTTACTGCCAAGACACCTCCCCACCCGGCCAAAAGAAGCTGCCGGGTTATTCAGAGGGTCTTCTTGACATCTCCGATAAATTTAGTGCCTTCGCCCCTGACTCGGACAGGGAGGCAATTCAACCTCTACTAGCCAAAATCACCACTCTCACGGCCCAAGGCCTCATCGGGCTCAACCTGGTGAAGACTTGGGTCGACTTCCGGATTCAACCCAATTCCATCCGCACAAAGTTGATGTGCGAGTATTCGGGGCAATCTACAGACCCGCTCCGGTACTCTGACAACATCTTCGCGGCTGGCGACACTCACAAAACCATCAAGGGTTTTCTGACAGAAAAGCTTGAGGTAATCCGGAACATATCCGGATTGGAGCCCTTCACACTCGAGAACCCAGCCCCCAAGGTGAAAACCCGATTTTGATGCCTTTACCTTTGCTCTTTCCACTCGATACAGTTGATGACCCTTGTACTGACACTTTTCAGGCTGATGATGATTTTTGGAAAATCAACACCTCTCCTAGCTCCGAAAGTCCAGAGGAGCAAGAAGAAGCCGTTAACTCGGACGAAGGTACTCTCCGGATTTTATTTGGTTCCTTTAAGCTCATCATAACCCCCTCATTTCCAACTATAACTTTGATGATATTCAGAACGAGAAGATGACGAGGAAGAAAACTCCGACGGCAAAGTAGAATCGGCCAGCGACGAGGAGGAACTGGAACCGACAATCAAAGTCGGATCAAAAAGAAAAACTCAAGAGGCCACCTCCAAGGTTTCATATCTCCTCCTCGCATTCAATTTGTATTCCTTTAATGATATACATGAGCTACCTTGACGTTGTTCCACTGGCCATGCTTGAAGGAGTCGCCCATGACCAAGCGCAGGTCAACTCGAAATCACCCGGGTGATGATACCCTTAACCCGGGTATTTCATCGACTCCGACTCGGCGGGCTGGTATTTACCTTATCTTTTCTCGGTCGAAACATTCTCCTTGAACCATTCCCACATGACATCTGACTTGATAATTTCCAGCCTCTCCCGAGTCCAGCGACGGATTTCCTTTGGACTTTGCGGTGAATACCGGGTAAAATCCCCTTCCTGATGCTCCACCACATTTCATCACCCTTTCCTGACCGTGTATTTAGCTGCTCACTAACAACATCTATAGGGCCACGATCGTTATCAGCGACCAAGAGGATATGGAGACCGAGGGCCCGGGTAAGGGGAGCCCGGCTGATAAGACTACAGCCGCGTCTAGCGGCGAAAAACAAGCGTCGCCGACAAACCCGGACACACAAGAAGCCGAGTATCCGATTGCTTCCCATGCAAGCAAGAAGAACAGAGCCACAACCTTGGGTGCAGAAGAAGGAGCATCGGATTCCGACATACAAATGACCCGGGTGCCGCCTCCCACTAAGAAGAAAGCTCCTTCTCGGAATTTCCAAGGCCCCGGGTCCTCTGATACGGGTAAAGACACTTTTGATCAATTGATGAACACTCTCCTCACTATGAAGACTTCGGAGAGCAAGATCTTAGAGCGCATGGCTGCAGAGCACCAGGTAATGACACTTGGTATCTCATATTGCGTACCTAGTCCCCAAGTTCCGAGTATGACTTGCGAAAGTTATGATTGGTACTTTATGCCATATTCAGCTTACCATAATATCCAACTGGTACTTGCGTTCCTTGCTACTTACAGGCGCAAATAACCCGGTCTGATGAAACTTTACTTAAGACCGAACAACTTCTTCTTGCCGAGGTAAAACGAAGGGAAACCCTTGAGGATGACATAAAAACTTTGAAGAAGGATGTTTCCAAATACAAGAAAAAGTGCAATGCCGCTCAGACCGCACTGAAGAAACTATCGGACCGAGTCGCCGATACTTATCAGATCTTGCTTAGTAAGTTTTTGCTGCCGATTGGTTTCATGTCTTTGCTTTATTATATGATACTCGGGATTACTGATACGTTCTTTCTTTTGTTACAATTGTAGGTGCCAACCTTGCGGCCCCAGAGGAGGATGCCATTGTCAAGGCTAGAACCCTAAAGACCGTGCTCCGGACTTTCTTTGCCGGCACAAAATTTATACTGGATGCCGTGAAGTGGCCTACGGAAGTATATCCGGGTGAAGAAAATCTCATTCAAGCCTGCTCCACTGTGTCTGGCTGGATTGAAATCTGGAAACGCTCGTCATGCCGGATTGGTATGACCCGGGCTTTTACCCTGGCCAAGGCTTTCTTTCCGAAGCTTGACCCGGCAAAGGTAATATCCGGGTTTCCCGAATTCAAGGCGGACGGTTCCAAATTTACACCCAAGGATTTCAAGGCCATACAAGCCGCAGTGCGCCCCTCGGCTACCACTTTGGCCGATAGTTTGGATCTAAACACGATTATGAGTGCATACGAAGCTGATGGCAAAGTTGTTACGGAGGAAGCACCCCCGCCCTTTGATATCTTGGAGAAGTGGGTTTCTAACTCGGCCAGGAAGAGGGAGGCAACTGCGAAGAGAGAGGCCGAGTTAGGATCAGGGCCGTCTGCCTCTACACCAGCCGTCCCTCCACCTGTCCGCCCTGGAGCGGTGAGTCCGGGTAATGCCGCCGGGAAAGCTAAGCAGCAAGCCCAGGATCAAGACCCGGAAGACCGTACCCAGGAGGCCGAATAGGGCAGTACCATTATAATACCTTGGTCACGCGATGCTTTGTTCTCAAACTATTATGCTTTTGACGGTGCGCCTGTGCACCCCTGATACTGATGTCGTAACTTGTAACGTACTTTTAGTCCGTGACATACTTTGCGGCTTTCCTGGCCTTTTGATAATCGTGCTACTTGTCCATTCTTTGAACTTGCTCTCGATATCCGATTCTCTTTTTGGCTCCCTTCGTAAGACTCGGTTTTCCGAGTGCCAGGGGCTTTGATAAGTGGACTTTTTTTTAAGTCCCCAAGACTCGGATGGTAGGGTCTTTCGAACTTCGATAGCCAAGTAGTTTGTTTCTCTTTCGAAGTCCCCAGTCCCCATGACCCAAAGTCCGAGTCATGGGGGTGTGGCCTTTCTCAGAGAACAAATTGTTTTTTACCGAGTCGAAAACCTAAAGCCATTCCGCGTAGGTACTGAAGTTATGCTTGATAGTCGTTGAGTTTCCGGCTATTAGCCTTGTACTCTGCATAAACTTGTGGTTTAGATGACCCTTTTGACTATCTTGTACTGTAAGCCGGCTTTCGCGTGGATACCATGTTGTTACATCTATACGAAAACAGGGTCAGGCAAGTCCCATTGGGCTTCATGGCTGATTGTAATCGTAAGCGAACAAATCATGCCACTTTAGTGCGAGTCACATCGAGCTTAAGTAAGAAAAGTCAAGAAAATTTGGCTCCTTTGTCCAGTTATAAGATTGCAGCCGTACTCGTTTGCGAATAATCGGCCCTTATAACTTATAGGCATCAAGGCCGGGTCTTTTCGGGTTTGTGGCTGGGCTACTTTAGTAACCAGCCCCCGAGACCTATATATACTCAACGTTCTTAATGATACTGAAATATTGATGTCACATGGATACTACTTACTTGTAATCAGGATGTAACGAAATAAGATTTGATAACCATCTCTTTATTGATGCGAGAAAGTTTGGATCAACAGGCCGCCTCATTAAAAACCTTCCAGTCCCCTTAGGTACCCTGGGTAGGAAAAGAGCGCGTCTGAAACCTGCTGCCCGTTACATTGTTTAGTTCTTCATGGGGACCGGTCCCGGACTGGCGTGACCGACGCACATTCTCCACATGTTGGACTTTTTCATGATGAGTATCGGGCTTATTAGCCGACCCGGGTGAGGTGTTTCCATGACGTGGCTGGTTGTGAGCGGCCGTGCAGTTTCTTCCTTTATAGCGGATTGCTTGGAGGAGTCATTCTCGATAAAAGCCACCATTTTAGCATCTTGTGCTACTTTGGATTTTGCTCTTTCTCCTTCAGTACTCGGCCTTTTTGATGTGGTTCTATCCTCCGGGTCTGCTTGAGACCGGTAATGCTTGAGTTCTTCTTTTCTACAGGCCTGCTCGGCCATTGCTGCGTCTCCTTCGTCGCATTCAGCTGCTATGTCTCGATTTCCATGTATGGTAATGGTCTTCTTGGGACCCGGGATTTTTAGCTGTAGATACACGTAACACGGCCTAGCCATGAATTTGGCGTAAGCCGGCCTTCCAAATAACGTGTGATAAGGGCTGCGCAATTTAACTACCTCAAAGGTAAGCCACTCAACTCGATAGTTATCCTTTGACTCCCCAAAGGCTACCTCCAATGCGATTTTTCCCTCGGGGCACGCTGAATGACCCGGCACTATCCCATGAAAAACTGTTGAGCTTTTTTGTAGCTGAGACTCCTTGAGGCCCATGCGTAGGAAGGTTTCCCAATACAGTATATTGATGCTGCTTCCACCATCCATCAAAACCTTTTTCAGCTCATATCCATTGACCTGTGGTGCGACTACTAATGCCAGGACTCCCGGGTGTTCCACTCTTTCTGGGTGATCCCTTCTGCTCCATGTTACCTCCTGTTCTGACCATCTTAAGTATCTCGGGACAGCTGACGAAACTGAGTTGACCGCTTGCTTCAGCATCTTTTTGTCCTTGCTAGAGCCTCCTGTAGTATGCACATGATATTGACCCAATTGTTTGGGGTTAGCCTGGAAACCTCCTGCCCCCCCTTGGTTATTACCTTGATTTCCAGCCGCCGGGTTACCAGCTGGGGGTGGGCCGTTGCCCGGGTTTCCCCCTGGACCCGGTCCTCCTCCCCGTCCTGCACTTCGCATAGCTCTGTTCACTTCCTCATTTTTCCATCTTTGTAAGTCGGCGCACTGCTCCAGAGAGTGGTTAGCTGGCCTGCCGTTCCTGCTGTGCTTCGGGCATGCCATCCTGAATATGTCCCAATTGTTACCCGGCCTTGGCGGTCCTTGATAGTTTCCTCCATTGTGATTACCTCCGTTGAAATTTCCTTCTGCTCTGGGCCTCGAAGACCCGGCTTCTGTGTTGGCGACAAACTCGGAGCCTCCTTCAAACGGGCGCTTGTTCTGACTATTTCCGTTATTACCCGGTGCTGATCCATTGCCGGTTCTTACGTTATTACTTGTGTTTGCTTTTACCTTCTTGTCATCAACTTCCTCTTCTGTAGTATCTGTCGCAGCGTGGTTGTTGCACGCATCCATCAATTCTCCCATTGTAACTTCCGACGCATTTCGACTAGACTTCATGCGAGTTAACTTTTGCACTAAAGGTATATACTTGCATGTTTTTGCCATGGCCTGTAGTGCATCCTTGGGCTGAATATCCGTGGACGAGTGAAGTATCTCCATAACCCGGCGCACCCAACTGCGCGCCGATTCTCTCTTCTTCTGGACGCATCGCTCTAGATCATCAATAGTGAACAATTTCCTGCACGTCCCATGAAAGTGCTTGACAAACGCGGTCTTCAATTCCTCCCAGGACTTGATCGATCCTTCCGGCAAATTGGTGAACCACAACTTTGCTGCTCCTTCTGACATCATCAAGTACATGAACTTGTCTTGGAGATTCTCGGATGCGTTGCGAATCGACATTGCCATCTCATAACTACTTAACCATGTTTCTGGATCCATAGTTGGCTCATAATTCACTACTTTCCCTGGCTCTTTGAATTTTTCCGGGTAAGGTTCAGCTCTGATATTGTCCGAGAGACACTTGGGTCCCGCAAGAACGGTTGAGGCCGGCCTTGCTCTAGAAACGTGTGATACCGCGGGGGCGCGGCTGGGCGCGATGCTGCGGGAAGTCCATGCGCTGCAGACCCGGCCGCGGCCCTCCGGGCTCTGGAACTGTCCACGACAGCCTGGGCTGCTGATGCTGCCTGAACGCGGGGAGGAGGCGGCATTTGCTGCTGCTCTTCCCTCCGCCGTACTGAACTTGTTTGGATATTCCCTTGCTGTTGACTGACGTATGGCGTCCCGTGCATACCGCTTCTATGATCCGGATAATTGGCTTGCTGTGCCACCGCAGTGTGCAACAGATCGATGGCTTGCCGAGTCTTCTCTGCATGGGGCGACTCTCCCATAGGGATTTGATTTAACGCGAGTGTCGCCGCATACACATTGTCCATGGGGTTATTGTAGTGACCGGCTGGTGTGCGGAATCGTGATGGTGGCGGTGGTGGTAGATCGTTGCCGGTTGTGACTCTAGTCTGTGGTGGTGGTAACCCGGCCCGTTCATTTGCCGGATGTGTCCCTGCTGTCGCCGGTTGGGGTGCGGTTCCCTGGTTCACCACTGGTATCGGCTGATCCTGAGGTGTGACAAATAAATTAGCCGGATTAATAACCCCGCCCGTTGCTGGTAACCTGGTTTGATGCCTTTGATGTACTCTAGATGTTTCCTCTCGGAGCCGAGTTTCCAGCGCATCCGGCTCACGCTGCCGCGTGGCCATCCCTTGCCTTTCTGCCTCTACCTGCCTTCTTTGTTGTTCCAGCGCACGACGAGCCACATCCAGATCCCTGACACTGTAACATCCCAAGTATGAAAACCATCCCTTTAGAATGTTTGTTTCATGTTTGTTAAAGTATTGCATCATGTCATCATGTTGTTGCATTTGTTTCTTTTGTTTTGCATCTGTTATTCTTTGTTTTCACAATGAAACTCAAACAATTTCAAATACCTTGTTTTCATACTTGTTATGTTACAACTTTTGGAATAAAAATAACAAATGAAAACAACCAATTTGTTCCATTTTATTCCATGTTGATCACTCATTAGATTGTTGGTTTGATCAATCAATTGTTTCCAAATTGCAATCAAAAATTCAACTCAAAGCACTAAAACAAAAATCACTTTGAAATCATGTTGAGGTCAAAACAAATCTACTCTATTTGTGTTTAATAACATAGGGGTCACCCTATTTAAAAAGTGTGTTCTTATTAATATTCATCTAATAAAGAAACTCTTTCAATTTTGGTTATATTTTCTAAACAGCACCAATTTCCAAGTCATTAAAACTACCAATCTTTTCTAATAACTTTAATCACATTAATCAGTAGGGTTCACCCTACTAAAACCTTTGTTTCAATATTATTTTATTTAATAACAAATAGCTCTAAATTTGAATTAATTTCTAACAGCACCTTAAATTTGCAAGTTTTGGAAAAACAAAGTTGTCAATTAGTTGACATTATAAAAACTAAGCTAACTAAAATTTTTACCAAATTTTTCCTAACCTAGCAACCATCTTTTTCTTCCAAATTCTACTTCAGCAAAAAAAAAGGAGAAGGAAATAAAATAAAAATGGAAAAGTAAAAATAGCAAAGGAGAAGGGCCAGCCCAACCCCATCTCATCTTTCTCCCCAGCCCATCTATTCTATTTCTGGCCCACCCCACCTCCTGTCGCTATCTTCTTCCTCTGGCAGACGTCATCACAGTACGAACATGTCCTCCACCGTATGATCCTCCCCACCTCACGCCGATGCGCTGCCGTACGAGTCCTCGTTCCCCTTAAAGCACCACACCAACCCCTAACCCTAGCTCTCCAACCCATCGCCGCCATCTTCCATTCCCTCTCTTCTAGTTCCACTCCCTCTGAATATCTGAACCGAACTGAACAACCACCGTAGACCACCACCCTAACCCCTCACCGCCGGTAGCCCTGGCCACCTCGAGGAGCCTCTGAGGAGGAAAATGGAAACGCGGCGCCCTCCCGGTCCTCCCCGTCTCCTCGCCGTCCGCCGGGAGCAACCATGGAGGCCACGCCGTGCCGGGATTTTTCCTCCGTCGCCGTCCTACGCTGCTGTTCGGCGACTGCAGCCGCGCTTCCTCGACTGTCGCTGGTGAGCACCTCGCCTGCCCTCCTTTTCCTCGCTGTACCACCCACACGGCCCGCGCCAGCAGCCCCGCACGCACGGCGCCCCACATGCGAGCCGCAGCAGCGACAATCACTGCCCGCCGGCGGCCACCGCACGCTAACGAACAGGTTCAGAAACTGAAGAATCGATCAGGTTCAGTTTCAGGCCCTAGCTGCACCTAAACTTCCCAAGTTGCCCTTACCTGTCACAAGATATGCAGCAGCCCAGTTGGCAGTGCCCCTCGCGCGCTCGCCCGGGATCGCGAGGTCGAATCCCGCGGGAGGCATTTGGCCTCCCCAATTTTTTTCCGCAGCACCACCCCTCGCGGGCCCGCATGTCATCGACCGCGGCAGCCAGCGCAGCCCACACCCGCGCCACGCAAGCGCACAGTCACCCCGTGGCCCACTGGCAGTGGCCGCGGCTAGGGTGCTGTGCGGTAACAAATTGTTTAACGCTTTTTCTGTTATTTCATAAATCAATTAAAAGGCAGAATTAAACACAAAACTAAATCTTTAATATCTTTTAATCCATAACTCTAAAAAATAAAAGTTATATATGTTTTTTGTTCAAAATTAAATTGTCTATCCAACTATTCTATTTGTGTACTGTTTTGGAATTTCCAAATACATTTAAAATTCAAATTTGGATAATCCAAATGCAATTTGTAATAATTCATAAATAATTCATACTAATTCCAAATAAGGCAAATAGAATATGTTTTCCATACCATTTTGAATACCCTATTCAAATATAATTTTCGTTTCCTGTTTTGAATAATTTAAAATGCCTAAACGATTTAATCTTGTTTAAATTCAATTAAAACTTGTTTAATAATGTTTAATTCATAATTAAATTATCCTAAGTCCTATTTCAACATGTGAAACATGTAATCCAACTAAAATTTGATGTTCTTTTCAAATATAAACTTTGTTATCTGTTTTGAACAATTTAACTTGATGAAAACAACCACTACTTGTGTGACATCAATAAGGAACCAAAAATTCTTAACATGACAAATAAAATCCCACACTTGGTAAATTCCTTTTCCTTTGCATCTAATGTTGTTTACTGCTTGTTATCATCATGCATGCATCATTATAAACCACTTACACATGTTAACTAATTGTAGATCATTGCTTCAACCTAAACAGTTTGCATCCATATGCCATTCACTTTGCATATGGGTCCAATTAAATTGCTTCCTCTTGTCAAGTAGTTCTTTCTGATGCATCTATTAACATGACATGCATCATCCCACGTTTGTGCACCTATGCCATGTATTGATTGTTCATCTCCTTCGATTGTGTGTTTGCTTCTTCTCGCTTTAGACGACGACGTTGAGACCGACGAGACGTACGGTACCCCTTCTAAGGATTTTCAGCTCAGTACCAGGCTACTGGGTTTTGCAGGCAAGTTATCACTCACATGAACCACTTTGTTCCTTTCAACATTGATTACCGATACTTTCCGTTGTTCTTTTCTGCTAGCCTTAGTAGTAGTGGTTTCTGTTACGAACCCATCACATGAATCCCTTAACCTCGATATTGCCTCACCTCCACTCCTATCACCCCTTGGTTGAGCCAGTGTCTTACTAGCATGCTTAGGTTGTTTGCTCGAGTCTGTTACCCGTTACTTTCTGTTACCATTACTATTACGTTCTGGGGGCTCGATGTTTAATCAATCAATCATGCTAATGTTATTGTTAAATAATAAATTTGATGATAAGGCACCGGCAGGAGGCCCAGGGTGGTTTTGAGGCCTGCTAGTGTCGACCCCCTAATTAGGAAAAGGGTCTTGTCTACTGATCCATGATGAGCGCACTACCCGCATGTGGGAAGCGAGTATGGGCACCCCCTCAACTTGACCCGATTCGCATCTCGTCCAAATCGCCGTACTAGTTCGGGCTTTCCATTTGCTGCATGCATGATCTTGCGAGCCCTTGGCGCCCGGGTGGAACTTTCGTAGTCGGCATTTAGGGCGGCGTGGTCTTCCAGTGCTATGAGGGTCCTCCTTTTCTTCGGGGGGCTCGATTAGCCGCGCACGCACAGCACGCGGTGCTTTGGGCTTGATGCGAAGAAGGGTTGGTTGTGTTGAGTACCTCGCTTGGTGGGGTGATTTCCCATCTGGCGGGTTATTCATGCGTGTACGGCTAAATTGGTGCAACCCTGCAGGGATAATCTTCTCGAGAAGCCGTGTTTTCCGCGGTTATGGATTACTTGGTGAAAGTACTGGCTAACAAGTGCTCAGGACAACTTAAACATAATGATCAAACATGTTACACCCAATGATTAATAACTTGACTAGTAATAGGGTGATGACACAATAACTTGATTCACCTTTAATACAACTGTGTGAGTTATCCTCGGATTGCTTCTTGGGATAAGGGGCGAGATCTAGGATGGGTTTGTTTGAAGTTATCTTTTCAGTTGGTTGCAATCCTTGATCTTATCTCCTTTCTGTTAGCCGGAAGTGGTAGAATCTCTGTAGTTGGTTAGCGCAGCCAGTTGCAGCATCTTTTATATCCCCTCTCTTCCGTTGAACCCAAGGCATCTGTGCTTGGTGTTGACGGGTTACACTTTGGTGAATTGTGAGTCTTGCTTGCCAGTACGTTTATGTACTGACCCCTTTGGGGCTGTGGTTTCCGCAGACCTACGTTTCCGAGGATCTACATGGTGGCTACTACGTGGAGTGTGACGAGACTGCTGACGAGTAGATAGCGGACCCGGGCAGGATCCGAGACTTCGTGGATGGGCTCCGTCTGTTCGTTTCCGGCCTCTTAGGCCTATTTGGTTCTTGTCTGTACTCAGACATGTTGAATGCTTCCGCTGTGATGTAATGATGTTATGTTGGGGCATGTGCCCTCTGAATGATTGTATTTGCTATTTCTGCTCTAATGAGAGCTAGTTGCAACTTATTTCAATCTTTTGTGTCGTAGAGATCTATTGTGATATCCTTTGTTCAAAGCTGTTGACGTACCATGTGTGATTGGTATGAAGTACGTCGACAGTAGTGCCTTTGATCTCTAGTGGATAGTTTACATCGACGATGGAATAGCAGGGCTTGTGTTGTCGCGCATAAGCGCAGGCCTACCAGGAAGCTGGGACGTGGGAGCAGTTATGCCCCATAATCCAGGCATCTGCTATCCAGTTCGGACGGTGAGTATCCCCTAGAAATCAGGGTGCGACAAATGGTATCAGAGCCTGTCTGCCCGTAGGATCCCTTTTTACTGGTCGCAGTTGAGTCTAGAAACTATTTTATAGCTATATAGGAAAAATGAAACGTGAGAGTAGGAATTCTGTTCTTTTTCTTCTTTTCCCCACCCTCCCTCCCTTTTCTGGTAAGGAAGTGCAACGTTGGTTTTTCCCTTCTCATCTAAACTTTCAAGTTAGGATTTCACGTGTTTTGGGTTCTCCGTAGTACCTCAGGTTTCTGGTCTCGTTTTCCCGATGTTGCTTCGTTATCCTGTTCTTTTAAAGAACCTTTTCGTCCGTTGAAATCTTGTTGTTGTTTCCACTTTAATTCTTCTACCGGCGTCTAATCAAAGTTTCCCCGTTCATCTGCTAAACTCTGTTTCAGCTAAAGTGTTGTTTGATACCGGAGCATCACATTCCTTTGTGTCAAAGATCTTTTCCGCAACATACAACCTAGATGTGGTTCCACTAAGCAATCAGATCACCGTTCACTCTCCGGAATCTCAAATGTTGACTTTCAACATAAGTAAGAACAATCCAATTCTAATGGGAGGCCACATATTCCTCGCTTCTCTCATGTTGCTGATTCTGACATTGATGTCATTCTGGTGTTGCATTGATGTCAATAACTCTGTTCCACCCTTATTACAGATAGTCTATTCTCCAAATGAATCAAGTTCCATCCAGACATACACCCTCCATACAAAACCTCTCCCTTTTACTTGAAAATGTTCCGGTGGTTTTCCAAATTCCCTGACGTCTTTCCAGAAGAGTTGCCAGAAATTCCTATCGTTTTGAACTTCCAGAAAAACTATCCAATGTGCACGATGTGTTTTACGTGTCACAGCTCAAGAAGATCTTCCCAAGAAGTATCCGGACCTTTTCTTTTCTCAGTAGGAATCTCGGGGCGCGATTCCTTCAAGGGGGGGCGTTTGTAACATCCCAAGTATGAAAACCATCCCTTTAGAATGTTTGTTTCATGTTTGTTAAAGTATTGCATCATGTCATCATGTTGTTGCATTTGTTTCTTTTGTTTTGCATCTGTTATTCTTTGTTTTCACAATGAAACTCAAACAATTTCAAATACCTTGTTTTCATACTTGTTCTGTTACAACTTTTGGAATAAAAATAACAAATGAAAACAACCAATTTGTTCCATTTTATTCCATGTTGATCACTCATTAGATTGTTGGTTTGATCAATCAATTGTTTCCAAATTGCAATCAAAAATTCAACTCAAAGCACCAAAACAAAAATCACTTTGAAATCATGTTGAGGTCAAAACAAATCTACTCTATTTGTGTTTAATAACATAGGGGTCACCCTATTTAAAAAGTGTGTTCTTATTAATATTCATCTAATAAAGAAACTCTTTCAATTTTGGTTATATTTTCTAAACAGCACCAATTTCCAAGTCATTAAAACTACCAATCTTTTCTAATAACTTTAATCACATTAATCAGTAGGGTTCACCCTACTAAAACCTTTGTTTCAATATTATTTTATTTAATAACAAATAGCTCTAAATTTGAATTAATTTCTAACAGCACCTTAAATTTGCAAGTTTTGGAAAAACAAAGTTGTCAATTAGTTGACATTATAAAAACTAAGCTAACTAAAATTTTTACCAAATTTTTCCTAACCTAGCAACCATCTTTTTCTTCCAAATTCTACTTCAGCAAAAAAAAAGGAGAAGGAAATAAAATAAAAATGGAAAAGTAAAAATAGCAAAGGAGAAGGGCCAGCCCAACCCCATCTCATCTTTCTCCCCAGCCCATCTATTCTATTTCTGGCCCACCCCACCTCCTGTCGCTATCTTCTTCCTCTGGCAGACGTCATCACAGTACGAACATGTCCTCCACCGTATGATCCTCCCCACCTCACGCCGATGCGCTGCCGTACGAGTCCTCGTTCCCCTTAAAGCACCACACCAACCCCTAACCCTAGCTCTCCAACCCATCGCCGCCATCTTCCATTCCCTCTCTGCTAGTTCCACTCCCTCTGAATATCTGAACCGAACTGAACAACCACCGTAGACCACCACCCTAACCCCTCACCGCCGGTAGCCCTGGCCACCTCGAGGAGCCTCTGAGGAGGAAAATGGAAACGCGGCACCCTCCCGGTCCTCCCCGTCTCCTCGCCGTCCGCCGGGAGCAACCATGGAGGCCACGCCGTGCCGGGATTTTTCCTCCGTCGCCGTCCTACGCTGCTATCCGGCGACAGCAGCCGCGCTTCCTCGACTGTCGCTGGTGAGCGCCTCGCCTGCCCTCCTTTTCCTCGCTGTACCACCCACACGGCCCGCGCCAGCAGCCCCGCACGCACGGCGCCTCACATGCGAGCCGCAGCAGCGACAATCACTGCCCGCCGGCGGCCACCGCACGCTAACGAACAGGTTCAGAAACTGAAGAATCGATCAGGTTCAGTTTCAGGCCCTAGCTGCACCTAAACTTCCCAAGTTGCCCTTACCTGTCACAACAAATGCAGCAGCCCAGTTGGCAGTGCCCCTCGCGCGCTCGCCTGGGATCGCGAGGTCCAATCCCGCGGGAGGCATTTGGCCTCCCCAATTTTTTTCCGCAGCACCACCCCTCGCGGGCCCGCATGTCATCGACCGAGGCAGCCAGCGCAGCCCACACCCGCGCCACGCAAGTGCACGGTCACCCCGTGGCCCACTGGCAGTGGCCGCGGCTAGGGTGCTGTGCGGTAACAAATTGTTTAACGCTTTTTCTGTTATTTCATAAATCAATTAAAAGGCAGAATTAAACACAAAACTAAATCTTTAATATCTTTTAATCCATAACTCTAAAAAATAAAAGTTATATATGTTTTTTGTTCAAAATTAAATTGTCTATCCAACTATTCTATTTGTGTACTGTTATGGAATTTCCAAATACATTTAAAATTCAAATTTGGATAATCCAAATGCAATTTGTAATAATTCATAAATAATTCATACTAATTCCAAATAAGGCAAATAGAATATGTTTTCCATACCATTTTGAATACCCTATTCAAATATAATTTTTGTTTCCTGTTTTGAATAATTTAAAATGCCTAAACCATTTAATCTTGTTTAAATTCAATTAAAACTTGTTTAATAATGTTTAATTCATAATTAAATTATCCTAAGTCCTATTTCAACATGTGAAACATGTAATCCAACTAAAATTTGATGTTCTTTTCAAATATAAACTTTGTTATCTGTTTTGAACAATTTAACTTGATGAAAACAACCACTACTTGTGTGACATCAATAAGGAACCAAAAATTCTTAACATGACAAATAAGATCCCACACTTGGTAAATTCCTTTTCCTTTGCATCTAATGTTGTTTACTGCTTGTTATCATCATGCATGCATCATTATAAACCACTTACACATGTTAACTAATTGTAGATCATTGCTTCAACCTAAACAGTTTGCATCCATATGCCATTCACTTTGCATATGGGTCCAATTAAATTGCTTCCTCTTGTCAAGTAGTTCTTTCTGATGCATCTATTAACATGACATGCATCATCCCACGTTTGTGCACCTATGCCATGTATTGATTGTTCGTCTCCTTCGATTGTGTGTTTGCTTCTTCTCGCTTTAGACGACGACGTTGAGACCGACGAGACGTACGGTACCCCTTCTAAGGATTTTCAGCTCAGTACCAGGCTACTGGGTTTTGAAGGCAAGTTATCACTCACATGAACCACTGTGTTCCTTTCAACATTGATTACCGATACTTTCCGTTGTTCTTTTCTGCTAGCCTTAGTAGTAGTGGTTTCTGTTACGAACCCATCACATGAATCCCTTAACCTCGATATTGCCTCACCTCCACTCCTATCACCCCTTGGTTGAGCCAGTGTCTTACTAGCATGCTTAGGTTGTTTGCTCGAGTCTGTTACCCGTTACTTTCTGTTACCATTACTATTACGTTCTGGGGTCTCGATGTTTAATCAATCAATCATGCTAATGTTATTGTTAAATAATAAATTTGATGATAAGGCACCGGCAGGAGGCCCAGGGTGGTTTTGAGGCCTGCTAGTGTTGACCCCCTAATTAGGAAAAGGGTCTTGTCTACTGATCCATGATGAGCGCACTACCCGCATGTGGGAAGCGAGTATGGGCGCCCCCCTCAACTTGACCCGATTCGCATCTCGTCCAAATTGCCGTACTAGTTCGGGCTTTCCATTTGCTGCATGCATGATCTTGCGAGCCCTTGGCGCCCGGGTGGAACTTTCGTAGTCGGCATTTAGGGCGGCGTGGTCTTCCAGTGCTATGAGGGTCCTCCTTTTCTTCGGGGGGGCTCGATTAGCCGCGCACGCACATCACGCGGTGCTTTGGGCTTGATGCGAAAAAGGGTTGGTTGTGTTGAGTACCTCGCTTGGTGGGGTGATTTCCCATCTGGCGGGTTATTCATGCGTGTACGGCTAAATTGGTGCAACCCTGCAGGGATAATCTTCTCGAGAAGCCGTGTCTTCCGCGGTTATGGATTACTTGGTGAAAGTACTGGCTAACAAGTGCTCAGGACAACTTAAACATAATGATCAAACATGTTACACCCAATGATTAATAACTTGACTAGTAATAGGGTGATGACACAATAACTTGATTCACCTTTAATACAACTGTGTGAGTTATCCTCGGATTGCTTCTTGGGATAAGGGGCGAGATCCAGGATGGGTTTGTTTGAAGTTATCTTTCAGTTGGTTGCAATCCTCGATCTTATCTCCTTTCTGTTAGCCGGAAGTGGTAGAATCTCTGTAGTTGGTTAGCGCAGCCAGTTGCAGCATCTTTTATATCCCCTCTCTTCCGTTGAACCCAAGGCATCTGTGCTTGGTGTTGACGGGTTACACTTTGGTGAATTGTGAGTCTTGCTTGCCAGTACGTTTATGTACTGACCCCTTTGGGGCTGTGGTTTCCGCAGACCTACGTTTCCGAGGATCTACATGGTGGCTACTACGTGGAGTGTGACAAGACTGCTGACGAGTAGTTAGCGGACCCGGGCAGGATCCGAGACTTCGTGGATGGGCTCCGTCTGTTCGTTTCCGGCCTCTTAGGCCTATTTGGTTCTTGTCTGTACTCAGACATGTTGAATGCTTCCGCTGTGATGTAATGATGTTATGTTGGGGCATGTGCCCTCTGAATGATTGTATTTGCTATTTCTGCTCTAATGAGAGCTAGTTGCAACTTATTTCAATCTTTTGTGTCGTAGAGATCTATTGTGATATCCTTTGTTCAAAGCTGTTGACGTACCATGTGTGATTGGTATGAAGTACGTCGACAGTAGTGCCTTTGATCTCTAGTGGATAGTTTACATCGACGATGGAATAGCAGGGCTTGTGTTGTCGCGCATAAGCGCAGGCCTACTAGGAAGCTGGGACGTGGGAGCAGTTATGCCCCATAATCCAGGCATCTGCTATCTAGTTCGTACGGTGAGTATCCCCTAGAAATCAGGGTGCGACAGACACGTTCCGCTGCGTTTTCCGGAGTGATAACCGTTGCAAGAACCGTGGGGTCTAGAATCAGATTATTATCGAATAAGGCCGGGTGGCGCGGGTTCGAAGGACCCGCCCCTGGTGTCCGGTTTCCCAGGAATCCGAACGTATTTGCATGCAACTCCTCATCTGCTGCACGGCTGGTTACTGATGCCGACTCTCCATCAACCCGGGCCAAAACCGGGTCTTCGTTACCCGCGCCCTGCTGCTGGGCCAATGCTTGAGCCGCCCCGACTGATGCCGCGGTTGCGTTCCCTTGGTTGAGATTGGCCGCGGGAGCCGCATAGACTGCAACTCGGCGTACGATACCCGGTGTAAATTCATGATGTTCTTTCTCGCTGTTCTCCTCCTCATACCAGTTTTCCAGCAGATCCAGGATAGACCCGGTATCATCTTCTCTTTCGACCCGGTCGCGCGGGGTCCATGCCGGCTCCTCCGGCTGTTCCCACTCCCCGATGGGTTCTTCTGCCGGATGTGTCGTTCCAATCGATTCTTCATCATCTGATCGGATAGAAGTGGCTTCTCCTGGCACAGAATCAGATCCAATATTGTCAGGGATCGAACTGGAAGTACATACCATACCAATGAAGACGCTGATCCGGCCGATTGTCACGACGGATCCGGATTCGAGGTGATCCGACTCTGGCCCCCAGCCGGAATCGTCCACCATCTTTTCTCCTTTGTGGTCGATGTAGATTTCGCCGACGACAAGATTCTCCATGCTCTTCCGAGCTTCTCCCGTGATGTAAACACCTTTGGACGTAGGCCCCACGGTGGGCGCCAACTGTCGTGGGATAATCACGGCAGACGTTACCGGGGGTAACTGATCTTGGGGCAAGACGACACAGGCGTTTGGGAGAGGGTTTAGCTCAGAGGAAAACATGATGCAACTCGATCTGGTAGCCGGCAATCAAAGTCGCCGAGTCTCCGATCTCGATATAATAACTCAATTCGGGGATTACACTAGATGCTTGATATCAAGCGATATTGCTAGGGTTCTTAGATCTCTGTCTAAACTGGACCTGAGGGTCGGTTTATAAAGCACCCGTACCCCCTGGCTTACCCTCCAAGGCACATCCTGGATCCTACCCGGACACGGCGCACAAACCCTAACTTTCCTTTACCATGACCCACAATCCAGGTTACTGGGCCTACAAGCATGGGCCTTCCACAAGTTTCCTTATCCTTAGCCGGATCCTGCGCAGCGTCCTTTGGGCCGGGTTACTCTTGGAGTTTGGCCTACCGGGTTATCATCCCCCCATCAAGTTGGCTTGTGACGTACTGTATTTTTTGTTTCCCATTCATTGACATTATCATACACCTCCCTAAAAATAGACACTCCTCCACGATATGTAATTGTTGGTAGGCACCCAAGGATTCGGTTAGCCATGGTTTGTGTAAGATGGATGGGAGGAGTGTCAAACATTTTATACCTCTCTTTAATAAAATAAAAGCTCTAGCACATGAATGATCCATGCTTCCTTCTGCGAAGGCCTTTCTTTTACTTTTCTGTTGAGTCTCCATCTTCTAACTTTATGCACAGTTGAGAGAGCATAGTCGCCATTCTGAGTTTAATGTGCATTTGTCCCATAAACATTATTAATTAATTCATGATGTCTTATTGCATGTTCTCTAATTATTTTGTTCTAGTCTTCCTCATAAACTTTGAAGGTGTCCTGGCATTTATGTTTTGCCCCACTCTTAAGGACTAGCGAAATATCACTCTGCCATGCTTCCTCTATACTTGAAACAAACGTATAACTTTTTCGATGCATTGTTATTCATGATATTTTATTTGTGTTACTCCTCATGATGCAAGGTGATTGCTATGCTTTATTATTAAAGTTTTATTTATCATGCTTGTGTTAAAAAAAATTATGATCTCAGCTTACATATGCTTTTACATTATTGATGATCAAGTTCATATGTTGGTAGCATGTCACCTTAGAAATTATGTGTTTTTTATTGTTTACCTATTCGAGGATGAATAGGAACTAAGCTTGGGGATGTTGATACGTCATAAATGTATCCTTAATTTCTGATGTGTCGTGTTGTTTTCATGTTATTCCCCACATGTTTGCTACACACTTTATGTCATTTTTATCGATTTCCGGGACTAAACTAGTAACAAGATGCCACAGAGCCAGTTCCCTGTTTTCTGTTGTTTTTAGTTTCAGAAAAGTTGTTCTGGAAATATTCTCGGAATTGGAAAATTCGAAGCCCGGAAGTCTTAGAATTCCCGAAGGTTCCACGGAGTCCCGAAGAGGGGCCAAGGGGGCATACCATAGGGCGGCGCCCCCTGGCCGCGCCTGGGGGTGGTCTGGGCCCCCCAGGTGACCTCTGCCATCGCCTTTTCTACTATGTAATCCCCCCGATATATCAACCCTAGAAAGTACCACTTTTTCCCGAGAAACACCGGAGGCCCCCGTCATCGTCATCCCGAGTTCGGGAGGGTTCTGGAGCTCTCCTCGGCACCCTGCCGGGAGGGGAATTCATCACCGGAGGGGTCTACACCACCATGCCCTCCTTCGAAGTTATGCGTGAGTAGTTCATCCCTGGACTACGGGTCCATAGCAGTAGCTAGTTGGTTGTCTCCTCCACTTTAAGCCTCATGTTTAGATCTCGTGAATTGCCTCAAATGATCAAGATCATCTTTATTTAATGCTACATGTTGTCTTTGTTGGGATCCGATGAATGAGGAATGCTACGTCTTTTGATTATCAATCTATCATGTTATCTTCATGTATATGTTATTTATGATCTTGCATGCTCTCCGTTATTAGTAGATGATCTGGCCAAGTAGATGCTAGTAACTCCAAGAGGGAGTATTTATGCTCGATAGTGGGTTCATGCCTCCTTTACATCTGTGATCGAGTGACAGAAACATGACGGAAGGAGGATGTGATGTTGACATTAGGGAGAAGACAACAATGCTTTCTCTAAGGATCATTATATTGTTTAATTACACACTTTGCATACTTCGATTATCTATTGCTTTCAACTTAATACCCAATGTTTGTTGGGAAGATATTCGAAGGGTGAATTATTAGTCATAGATGCAGTTGGATAACGGTCTATGTATCTTGTTGTAATGCCCTCATGAATCACATAGTATATTTATGTTTTGCATATGCACTACAGTGCAGTCTTCATTTCTGTCAATTGCCCAGCTATAATTTGTTAACCACACATGTTATTTATCTTTCAGAGAGAGACACCACTACTGAAATGTGGACCCCGGTCCATTTTCCTCATACTGATAATAAACACATTGCTTCCACTGTTTTCACACTTCTGCTACTGTTTTCCACACCATATGTTTAACCTCTTTGTTTTCAGCAAAACCAATGAGATTGACAACCTCACTGATTCATTGGGGCAAAGTGACCTTATTGTGTTGTGTAGGTTCCACGTTGCTGCTGAACCGGTAGTGCGCCGTGCCATCTCAGCTCCATCAACCTTGTAAAGTTACTCCTTCCTCCTACTGGTTGATTCAACCTTGCTTTCTTTTCTATGTGAAAACTTGCCGCTTCACTCTTCATAACCTTTCTCTTGGTGTTTAGAAAGGTCATCCATCAAGAAGTTTTCTGGCGCTGTTGCCGGGGACTTCGAAGACCTCAAGAAGCAAGCAGTCTTCCGCCATCTTTGGCTCCATCAAGTTTTCTGGAGCCGTTGCAGGGGAGGAAGATAATTTCTACAAGGGGAGTCTCTCACTTCCTATCTCTTTACTTTGTTTTAGTTTTGCTTAGTTTATTTTATTCTATTTTATCTTGTTTTCTTCTCTATATCAAAAACAAACAAAAAATATATCTTATTCTAGTTGTTATTTTTATTATCTTGTTGTTTTTCTTCATCATGTTGCTTCCTAAGTTTACCATGAAAGATCTTCCAGTTGGGAGTGGTTCTATACTTGGAAAGGATACCATTAAAGAATTCTTTAATCATGTTAGTAAGCATGAAAATCTAGAGGAAAAATCCATAGTAGAACTTGCTCCAAATTATGAAACTGCTACAACTTCTCTGATTCACATGTTAGAAGCTAGCTTTGTTAACCTTCATCCCATATTGCATCATATGGTCCTCAACTTGAATTATATTGAAGACATCGAGAAAAGAAATATTATTTTCGAAACCACGCTTAAAGAATTTGGAGATGTTGCTATAGAAGCTAGAAAAGTATTCGATGGTTTCAATATGCTAGGATCATGTGTAGATGTTGTTGTTGCTCTCGAAAAAGCTGAACGTGAAAATGAAAATGAGGAGGAAATACCAATTCCCTTTAAATTGATAGCATTGCATGAAGCCCAAAAAAAGAATTTTGACTGGATTGCTCCTGAGAATCTTTTTGATGAGAATAGTAAACCTAAAAAATCTAAGAGAGGAACATCTAAAACACATTTAGATAACATAAAATGCATTATTGAGAAATTTCCTCATCTTGGTTTGGATGCTTCTTCATTTGAAATACTTGAATTCAGTTTTCTGGGCCTAGCTAAAAGGCGTTAAAGAAAAGCACTTCTTTGGAGATAACCCATGGTTTTATTTTTTCTTTGTTTTTCTCTGTTTTATTCGAGTCAAGAGGATGTATAATTATGTAGCAACTCTTTTGTATCTTTATTTTCATGTATTAGTTGTGCCAAGTAGAGTTTCTGACGAAAGTTGGAGTTGGATTTGGGATTTCTGCGCAGGAAACAGATTTCTGCGGTCCACCGTAAAAAATCGTGAAAAATCCAGGAAGATTAGAATGACCTGAAATTGTTTATTCTTATTCCTCATCTAATTAAACTACTTTTTCGTTCTTTAAGTTTTTTATTTGAACAACTTAAGTTCCCCGAAAAAAATCGTCTTTATAGACTGTTCTGGTTTTGGCAGATTCTGCCATATTTCTTGCATTTGCTCTTTTACAATGTCAAGTGGATTTCTTTGCTTCACGAAACATCAGTGGATGTAGCCAATGTTTAAAAGTATCAATAACACTTGTTCCCATACAGAACCCATGGATTTTTTTATTGTTGCACTAACCCTCTAATGCGAACTACTCTGTGAGTCTGGTGTGACGGATGTTTTCAAGGGTCCAAAGAGAGGTGATATATGTGATCAAGAAGAGTGCAAGGTCAAAGATTGGGAATGCCCCCGTGGTTCATGCCAGCAAATATTAATAATACTCAAGCATCTAATCATGGGGATGCCCAAGGAATCCCCTTCTTCATCAACAATTTATCAGGTCACTTCTAGTGAAATATATTTTTATTCGGTCACATCATATGAAATTTACTTGGAGCGTCTGTTATTTTTTGTTTTGTTTTATTTTGTTTTCCTTGCTGCAATAATATCATTGGAACCTAGAATCCTTATTTGGGAAAGATACACGCTCCGCCTTTTCATTTGAATACGCGATATGCTCGTATTCTTAGTTTTTCTTCTAGGTGCTTCAAAAATTCTTGTTTTCATTGAATCTATTATTCAGAGCTGTTAGTTTTAGTAGTGTTATGTGAGTACTCTCATTCTTTCTTGCTGTATCATTTAGAGAGTTTTTGTTAAAAACATATATTGTATGGTGCTTGTTGGGAAAAGAAGCTGCTACATTTGGTAACATTTATAAACAATCCAAATAGAAGCTTGTATGGACCGTGGCTAGAATTTTTCATATCATGCTATATGTTATTTTAATTCTAAAGCCTAGTTGTTATTGAGTAGCATGATTTGTCTCAAATATCTGAGAGTGTTTAATGTTCCATCGAAAGAAACATGAGTTGTTCTTGTCATTTTGAAGCATAAATTTGTGGTGTTCTCCTTTGAATGTTTTATTTGGTTGACTTGGTGCATGCTCACACCATGTTTATAACTACGAACCAGTCACTAATAGCCTCCATGATTATTTAGATTTTGAACTTGTGGTTCCCGTTATGCTTTGATTAATGATGTTTATGTCGCTATGCATGATTATGGACATTATTGCTCTCTTGATTTGTCGCTCCCAGTCTTTTGCTAGCCTCCACATGTACTGAGTATGAGCTCTACTCATGCAATCAAACTCCCAAAAACCTAAGTATGTAAAATGTGTCCACCATATCTACCTGCATGTGGTAATTAACCACCACTCCAAGTAAATTGCTCATGTGTGCTACCTTTAAAACATTCAAAATTACTCAAGCTTTGTGTTCCTGTTTTTGCTCATGAGGACGTAAATAGAGAATCTTTATCCCACTTGTTGATTCGATTTCAATCCCTGGACTAGTGGCTTCATCCGCTTGTCCAATTGCTAGAAGAGCTGGTAGCGGGGTGCCCAACCCCAAATTAATACAAATAAATTCTCTTCACTATTTTTGCCCCTGAATTATCAGTCAAATCATAATTGTGTAAACAAAAGAGAAAGAGGGACGGCCTTCTACACCAGTTGCGTCCTTCGTACGGGAACCGCTCTTGTGAAGTCTAGTTGTCTTGTGATGTACTGTATTTTCTGTTTACCATTCATTGACATTATCATACACCTCCCTAAAAATAGACACTCCTCCACGGTATGTGATTGTTGGCAGGCACCTGAGGATTCGGTTAGCCATGGTTTGTGTAAGATGGATGGGAGGAGTGTCAAACATTTTATACCTCTGTTTAATTAAATAAAATCTCTAGCACATGAGTGATCCATGCTTCCCTCTGCGAAGGGCCTTTCTTTTACCTTCATGTTGAGTCTCCATCTTCTAACTTTATTCGTAGTTGAGAGAGCATAGTTGCCATTCTGATTTTAATGTGCATTTGTCCCATAAACATTATTAATTGATTCATGATGTGTTATTGCTTGTTCTCTAATTATTTGTTCTAGTCTTCCTCATAAACTTTGAAGGTGTCCTGGCATTTATGTTTTGCCCCACTCTTAAGGACTAGCAAAATATCACTCTGCCATGCTTCCTCTATAATTTCCTGAAGGTTCCACGGAGTCCCGAAGAACCCGAAGAGGGTCCAAGGGGGCATACCATAGGGCGGAGCCCCCTCGCCGCGCCTGGGGGTGGTCTGGGCCCGCCAGGTAACCTCTGTGATCGCCCTTTTGGCTATATAATCCTCCCGTTATATCAACCCTAGAAATATACCACTTTTTTCCGAGAAACACCCGAGGCCACCGTCATCATCATCCTGAGATCGGGAGGGTTCTGGAGGTCTCCCCAGACCCTGCCGGGAGGGGTATTCATCACCGGAGGGGTCTACACCACCATGCCCTCCTCCAAAGTGATGCGTGAGTAGTTCATCCCTGGACTACGGGTCCATAGCATTAGCTAGATGGTTGTATCCTCCATTTATGCCTCATGTTTAGATCTCGTGAGCTGCCTGAAATGATTGAGATCGTCTTTATGTAATGCTACATGTTTTGTTTGTTGGGATCCGATGAATGAGGAATGCTATGTCTTTTGATTATCAATCTATCATGTCATCTTCATGTATATGTTATTTATGATCTCGCATGCTCTCCGTTATTAGTAGATGATCTGGCCAAGTAGACGCTAGTAACTCCAAGAGGGAGTATTTATGCTCGATAGTGGGTTCATGCCTCCTTTGCATCTGTGATCGAGTGACAGAAACATGACGGATGGAGCATGTGCTGCTGCCATTAGTGAGAAAACAACAATGCTTTGTCTAAGGATGATTCTATTGTTTACTTTACACACTTTTCTTACTTTGATTATCTGTTTCTTACAACTTAATACCCAACGTTTATTCGGATTATATTCGGAGGGTGGATTATTAGTCATAGATGCAGTTGGATGACGGTCTATGTATCTTATTCTCTAATGCCCGCATGAATCACATAGTAATCTTTATTTCTTGCATATGTACAACGGTGCAGCCTTCATTTATGTCAGTTGCCCAGCAGTAATTTGTTCACCACAAATGTTATTTATCTTTCACAGAGAGACGCCACTACTGAACTGTGGACCCCGGTCCAATTTCCTCATACTGATAATACACACACTGCTTCCACTATTTTCACACTTCTGCTACTGTTTTCATATTGTTTTCCACACCATATGTTTAACCTCTTTGTTTTCAGAAAAAACGGTGAGATTGACAACCTCAATGATTCATTGGGGCAAAGTGACTTGATTGTGTTGTGTAGGTTCCATGTTGCTGCTAAACCGGTAGTGCACCCTGCCATCTCAGCTGCATTAACCTTCTGAAGTTACTCCTTCCTCCTACTGGTCGACTCAACCTTGGTTTCTTTTCTGAGGGAAAACTTACCGCTACACTCTTCACAACCTTTCTCTTGGGGTTTACCAACATCATCCATCAACAAGTTTGCTGGCGCCGTTGCCGGGGACATGGAAGTCCTCAAGAAGCAAGCACCCTCCCGCCAACTTTGGCTCCATCATCGTGCAGTCACTAGATATTCTCATAGTTTAGTAATTATAGCCAATAATAACTTCTTATGTATATTTCTAAAATACATTACAATTGTTTAGTCTCTTTTAGCAGCAACATAAACTTGGGTTAGCTCAGTACTATTGTTACCCTAACAATAAAATTTTATGTTTTGCTAGACTTTTAATCAAGTCCATGATTAGGAAAATGTGATCATCTCACAAAGAATAAGATAATCTTAGAGACAAGATTAGGAACTATTGTTTGTCCATGTCTTGACAGGCGCACACAGATTCTCCTTTGGAAACTCACTTTTGAATTGCTATAGCGGTTGTAGCATGATGAGGTAAACTTAATCCTGAACTTGGAGATAGAATAATACCTAAATATTATTATCTCTAGAGCATATCATTAACAAGTTATAGCATAACAACATAATATCTTAATCATGAAACTAATATAGGTTATTGACTCTTGGGCATACATCCAACAACTACAACAACTATAGCACTTGAAAAGTGAGTTTTCAAAAGGGAAAATATTTGTGTGTGCGTGAAGACATAAACAAACAAGAATTACTAATATTATCTCTGAGATTAGCTTATTCTATGTGAGATTATCATGTTTTCCTAATCAGGGACTTGGTTAAAAGTCTAGCAAAATATAAAAGTTTATTGTTGGGGTAAAAATAGTACTGAACTGACCCAAGTATATGATATTGCGAAAAAGGTACTAAAAAATTGTAATGTAATTTAGAAAAGTACATATGAAGTTTTCCTTGACTATAATTTCTATACTATGATAATATCTTGTGACTGCACGATCGAAATTTATACTTTGGATATCCTCAACCCTCTTTCCTAACAGTGGATCATAAAGTTGATATCTAGGTATAATACAGAAAGTGTAGTCGAAATGAGATTGCTTAATAGTTGTACTTAACTCCTCTAGAGGATAGAGAGATACATAATCTAGGCCCTCTTATCATCACCATTTTCAACCAATCAACTAGCCAGAAGCAGTGTGATTTATCAGAAGGACATCAAGGATGGGATGAGTAAACATGACGATATCGGTAACGAGTTTATATGTGACATGATCAAAGAGTTTGATCAGCCTAGATCACATAGTATCACCTCATGATATCGTTGGTACCGTTAAGTTAATGCAATGAGTGCAATGAGTAACTTATAAGGTTCCCTCATTCTTCGTAAATACACAGGAGCCATCATGGACATCCATAGTCCCGCTGTTTGTTATTGTTCTGTTTGTTCTGGAACATTTCTGTTTGTTACCAAGCCTTTACGGGTCACACTATTAACCTTGCATACCATTAATTGAGATAATAAAGGTTTTTTATTGGCTATATGAATGTTGAATGTCGATACGATGTCACAGAAACAAGTCCGTTGTCAACCGAAGATATTTCATGGAAGTTGCTATAAGGGAGAAATAATGCTGGTGGTAGGCAGAATTTTATATGAGAGATAACGGATGACATAAGATATCCTAGGATGTGAGAAATATGTTTCTAACATCAGTAGTTAAGGTAGATTATGTTATCTGTAGGGTTCATAAGGATCTAGAATATTTTTCAGAAAAATCGAGAAGGGGGGAGTGCCGGAGGGCAGAAGAATTGCTCCCATGGCCGCACCACTTGGTGGGGCTGACAGGTGGTCCCTAGGGACACCTAGCTTGGCGCATGGAACCTCATAGAGTTTTTCCTAATTTTAATTTACGGGAAAAAGGAAAAATGAAGGGAAAAGGAAAAAAGGGGTAGAAGTGGAGTTGGACTCCCCAAATAGGAGTCCAATCCCACCTCCTCGGTGCGCCCAGCCCCTCCTCCTAGAAAAAGTAGGACTTGTCCCCACTTTGGTATGTTACCCCTCCCCAAAACTATAAAACGACGCCCAAGGCTTGAGGCAAAACATAATTTTCTAAGAAAATGTCTCTCAAGCCTCTCCCTCTCTCTCTCTCTCAAGTAGAACTAGAGGGTCTAATTGGAGCTTCTAGTTAGATCCCCTCTAACTGAATTATAGATTCTTTTAATTGGGTTTTAGAGGTGTCCTCTCCCGATTAGACCTCACTCTAATTGCTAATATCTCTCATGTGTTCAGAAACTTTCAGAATCATATAGCTCTAACCGCAGTCGATTAGTGCTACCTATTAGGAGCGCTGAAAGACTGTATATTTTCATCACCTCCCAGTCTTGGATGGAGGAGCGCTGACGGGTCGACACGAGCATATCCATGCACACCATAAGAGGTATTAAATATGTTATCCTTGGTGAGGAAAGCTTAGTGACATTGTCGCACCCGGACTTCTAGAGGATACTCACCGTACGAACTGAACAGTATTCTGATGGGATTACGGGGCTTTCCGGCACCCGCGTCCTCTTACGAGTAGGCCAACACTTATGTGTGACAACCCATCGCTACTGGTCACCGTCGATGTAAACTATCCTGTAGAAATTAGGACACTACCATTGACGTACTTCATACCATACACACATGGTACGTCAACGGCTTTGAACAAAAGGATAACACAACATGCCTCTACGACACAAAAGATTGAAATAAGGTAGCAAATGGCCTTTACTAAGGCAGAAATAGCAAATACAATCATCCAGAGGACACATGTCCCAACATAGCATTCATTACATCAGCGGAAGCATTCAAAGGGTCTGAGTACAGACAAAATCCAAATAGGCTTAAGAAGCCGGAAACTGAAATAAAGACGGAGCCCATCCACGATGTCTCGGATCCTGCCCGGGTCCGCTAACTACTCGTCAGCAGCCTCGTCAAACTCCACGTAGTAGCCGTCACCTGGATCCTCGTAATCGTAGTCTGCGGAAACCACAGCCCCAAAGGGGTCAGTACATAGACGTACTGGCAAGCAAGACTCGCAGTTCACCAAAGTATAGCCCGTCAACACAAGCACAGATGACTTGGGTTCAACGCAGGGAAAAGTTATATAAGATGCTGCAACTGGCTGCGCTAACCAACTACAGAGATTCTATCACTTCCATCTATCAGAAAGGGGATAAGATCGAGTGGTTGTAACCAACTGAAAGATAACATCAAACAAACCCATCCTGGACCTCGCCCCTTATCCAAAGAAGCAGTCCGAGGATAACTCACACAGTTGGATTAAGATGAAACAAGTTATTGTGACAATAATCCTATTACTAGTCAAATTGATAATCATGGGGTGTGAGATTATGAATCATTAGGTTTAAGTTGTCCTGAGTACTTGTTAGCCAGTACTTTCACCAAGTTAACCATAACCGCGGAAAACACGGCTTCTCGAGAAGATTATCCCTGCAGGGTTGCACCAATTTGGCCGTACACGTATGAATAACCCGCCAGATGGGATGCCTCCCACCAAGCGGGGCACTCAACACAACTCAACTCTTCTCCGCATCAAGCCCAAAGCACCTTGGGCGCACGGCTAATCAAGCCCCGAAGAAAAGGGACCCTCATAGCACTCTAAGACCGTGTCCCCCTATATGCCGACTACGAAAGTTCCACCCTGCGCTGGGCTCGCAAAAACATGCATGCGGCAAATAGAAAGCACGAACTAAATGAGATGATTTGGACGAGATGCGAATCGAATCAAATTGAGGGGGGCGCCCATACTCTCTTCCCACATGCGGGTAGTGCGCTCATCATGGATCAGTAGACAAGACCCTTTTCCTATTAGGGTCGACACTAGCAGACCTCAAAACCTCACAGGGCCTCCTGCCGGTGCCTTATCATCAAGTTATTATTTAAGTAATAACATTAGCATGATTGATTGATTGATTAAACATTGAGCCCCCAGAACATAATAAAGATATAGCAACTGAAAGTAACGGGTAACAGACTGGAGCAAAACAACCTAAGCATGCTAGTAAGACACGGGCTCAATCAATAGGGTTGTAGGAGGGGTGGTGAGGCAATATCAGGGTTAAAGGATTCATGTGATAGGTTCGTAACAGAAACAACTACCACTAAGGCTAGCAAGAATAGACAACGGAATGTATCGGTAACCAGGGTTGAAAGGAACACAATGGTTCATGTGAGTGATAACTTGCCTGCGAACTCAGCAGCCGGGTACTGAGCTAGATCCTCAGAAAGGGTGCTGTAAGGATCGTCTGTCTCAACGTCGTCGTCTATTCGAGAAGAAGCAAACAAACAAAACAGGAATGTAAACAATCATTGCCATGGCATTGTGCACAATCAAGATGATGCATGACAAGTTAATGGTTGCATCAAAGTAAACTAGCTAACAGATAACACAATTTAAATGGACCACTATGCTAAAATGAGTTGCATATGGAAAAGGTCCATAGATTAAGTGGGACAAATGATTTACAATTAATTATTATGTGAAAGTTGTTATCATGATGCATGCATGATGGTAACCACAAAATAACAACAAGGTAGCAATGATAGATGCAAAGGAAAAGGGATAAAACAGGTTTGGAAATTATTTATTAAGTTTGGAAAATTTGGTTACTTAAACATGTCACACAAACAATTATTGTTTTCATCAATTTAAAGTGGTGCAAAACAATTAACAAAATTTATATTTGAAAAGAACATCAAATTTTAGTTGGATTACATGTTTCAAATATTGAAATATGAATTAGGATGAATTTATTATGAGTTAAACAATATTAAACAAGTTTTAATTGAATTTAAAACAAGTTGGAATATTATTTGAATTTTTATTTGTTCAAATCATAAATTCAAATTCACATTTGAAAAGTTCACACTTTGATGGTTTGAAAACATATTTTGCATGTTCAAAAATATTTTATTTTGAGCAAGTTATGATTTTTAACAAATTTAAATGAATTAAATAAGTATTAAATTATTTAGGCAATTTAAATTACTCAAACCAGGAAACAAATTTTATATTTGAATATGATATTCAAAATGGTATGAGAAACATATTTTATTTGCCTTATTTGGAATTAGTATGAATTATTTATGAATTATTGCAAATTACATTTGAATTACCCAAATTTGAATTTTTAAATGCATTTTGAAAACTCAAAACAGCACACAAATGGAACAATTGGATAGACAATAAAATTTGGAGCAATAAACATATAAAACTTTTAGTTATTGGACTTACAGATTAAAAGTTATTAAAGATTTGGATTTAGTGTTTATTCTGCTATTTAAAAGAAATAGGAATTAATAACAGAAAAGTTTTAAACTTTTTCTACGGGCCAGCACCTAGCCGCAGCCACTGCAGGGTGGGCCACGGCCAACGTGGCGCTGAGCGAGCGCCTGCGTGGCCACCAGTGCCACTGACTGGTGGGCCACTGCGCGGGAGAAAAATCTCCAAAATAACTGCGCGTCGGGGACTCGAACCCACGACCGCTCGCTGCGCGCTCGACACTCTGAACCAGTTGCGCTGTCGCGCTGTGTTTGACAGTATAGGCGACGCAGTAAGGTTGAGCTTCAGATCTAAACGCTAATCTGACGAAACTGACGAGCAAAAGCTTGCTCGACTGACAGAAAGTTGATCGTCGGCGGGGAAAACACCGTTGTGCTGCGCCGTGGAAGCTACTGGATGCGTGCGTGTGCAGACCATGGATGCGTAACAGAGAGGAGATGAGAGAAGGCGACGGTGGTGTGCTCACAGCAGGGCGTCGTGGAAGCAAATGGTCGCGGTGGCGCGGCCGGCGGCGATGCAGCAGACGGCGGTGCGGATCCAGCCACTGCCCGTGCTTCCGCAGGTGTCCAAAAGATCGAGTGGTTCACGGCGGGTTGCTTCCCGCGAACAGAACACGATGACCGTCCCTGCAGCGTTGACGGCGACCAAAGATTCAGTGATAGAGGTACGGTGGCCGGAGGCGTTGAGGAACGCGGCGAGCAATTCAGAGGCTTACCACGGCCGGGTGGATGTCGTAGAGGTAGAGGAGGGTGAGGGGAGACGATCTCGCGGTTCAGGTAGGGTGGAGGATGGCCATGGCTACGGCGGCGAGCAGGAATTCAGTAGGCGGCTCCGGTGGCCGACAGAGGAGAAAAATCCGGCCAGGGAGAGAGGGTGGCGGCGGAAACGATGGAGGAAACGGAAACCCTAGGCTCTAGGGTAGCTGGCGCGCTGCCCTAGGCTACTTATAGGGGCCTGCGCGACGTGATCGCCGTCGGCTGCCGCCGTACTCCGACGTGGAGGCCGCGGATGCGCGCCGTACGCCAGACAGAACGTGTGCACGATTTGCGAAGCGGTAAGTGAGGGAGTTAGGCGGGGTGGGTCGCGCGCGCGTTAGCTTAGGTGGGTTTGGGGCTGGTATCTGCTGCGCGCGCGCGCTGGTTTCTATCCTTTTCTTTTTCTGTTTTTTTTTTTTTTGCTGAAACAGATTTGGAAGAATTTGATAAGGTTTTGTTTAATAAAAATTCCAGAAAAATTAGGTTAGGCTAATTAGGTAATTAGAAACCATTTTCCAAGATTGGATTTCAAAAAGTTGAGATTTAAAATGATGTTTGTATTTGAATCCAAAATTTGAAAGAATTTTAATATTGATTAATATTAAGAAAACAAAGCATTTTTATAGGGTGGCCCCTATAGATTAAATGTTTGAAATTAGTTGATTTGCTTAGAGATTTCATAAATTCAAGTGGGTTGTTGTTTGATGACTTGGATTTGAAATGGTAGATGATTTGAATTAATTGATTGAAATAAAACCAACAATTTAATGAGTGATCAACATGGAATAAAATGGTTGTTTTCATTTGTTAATTTTTATTCCAAAAGTTGTAACAGATCAAGTATGAAATAACCATTTGAAATTTGCTTGAGTTCGATTATGAAAACAAGATAAAACAGATGCAAAACAAATAGTAACAAATGCAATAAAATAATTAAACATGATGACATGATGCAATGCTTGAATCAAAACAATAAATCAAACATTCTAAGGGATATTTTCATACTTGGGATGTTACAAAACGCCCCCCCTTGAAGGAATCGCGCCCCGAGATTCCTTACTGAGAAGTGAAAAGGTCCGGATACTTCTTGCGAAGATCCTCTTCGGTCTCCCAGGTTGCCTCTTTATCGGAATGATGCGACCATTGCACTTTCAAGAACTTGGTGCTCTTGTTGCGAGTCTTACGCTCGGTCTCATCGAGAATACGAATAGGGTGCTCCTCATAAGATAGATCATCTTGCAGTTCAATGGAATCATGATCAACCGCACGATCTGGATCTTTGAAACACTTCTTGAGTTGTGACACGTGGAACACATCGTGCACCTTGGATAGTTTTTCTAGAAGTTCAAGACGATAAGCATTTTCTGCCCGCCTTGAGAGAATGTTGAAAGGACCAATGTATCTTGGTGCAAGCTTTCCTTTCACACCAAAACGATGAGTGCCTCTGAGGGGTGTTACACGGAGATATGCCTTATCACCAGGTGCATAGATCGTATCCCTGTGCTTGCTATCATAATAGCTCTTCTGACGAGACTGAGAAATCCTAAGATTGTCACGAATGATACGAACTTTCTCCTCGGCTTCCTTAACAATGTCAGGGCCTAAGAGTGAACGTTCACCAGCTCCAGACCAATTGATTGGACTCCTGCATCTGCGGCCATACAATGCCTCAAATGGTGCCATGCCTAGGCTTGCCTGGTAGCTGTTGTTGTAGGAGAATTCAGCATATGGAAGGCAATCCTCCCATTTCATGCCAAAGGAGAGACCACATGCTCTGAGCATATCCTCGAGAATCTGATTGACTCTTTCGACTTGCCCCTGAGACTGAGGGTGATAAGCTGTGCTGAACAGAAGTTTAGTGCCCAAAGCTTCTTGAAAGCTTTTCCAGAAATGAGAAGTGAAGATACTTCCACGGTCTGAGCTTATTTCCAAAGGAACACCATGAAGGGGAACAATTTTTGCTGTGTATAGCTCTGCTAACTGGCTAGCTGAGATAGTTTCCTTTACAGCAAAGAAGTGAGCAACCTTAGTGAGACGATCAATAACAACGAAGATTGCATCGTTGCCCTTCTTGGACTTTGGAAACCCAGTAACGAAGTCCATTTCAATCATGTCCCACTTCCACTCAGGAATTTTCAGAGGTTGGAGTAGACCGGCTGTTTTCTGATGGACTGCCTTAACACGTTGACAAACGTCGCATTCAGAAACGTATTGAGCAATTTCACGTTCATGCCAGGCCACCAATACAGAGTCTTGAGATCCTGATACATCTTTGTACTTCCAGGGTGAATGGATAGAGGAGTTTCATGAGCCTCCTTGAGAATGATATCCTTGAGACTTTGAATCTGAGGAACTGCAATGCATCCTTCGAAGAACACAGTTCCCTTATCATCAATTGAGAAGGACTTGAATTTATCGTTGCCTTCCTTAATGTGCTCTACAATCTTCTTGATTTCAGTATCACGAAGTTGTTCAGAACGAATCTTGTCCTCGAGAGTTGGGCTGGCTGTCAAGCTAGCAAGGTATCCTTCAGGGACAAGACCAAGGTTCAGCTTCTGGAATTCTTCATGAAGTGGAGGTTGGCTTTCCATGATCATGAGATTATTGCAATAGGATTTGCGACTGAGAGCATCGGCCATAACATTAGCCTTGCCTGGAGTGTAAGAAATGGTGAGATCAAAGTCTTTAATCTTCTCAATCCATCTCCTTTGCCTGAGGTTTAGATCTGGCTGAGTGAAGATGTATTTCAGACTCTTATGATCGGAAAAGATTTCAGTTTTGTTACCCAACAAGTATTGTCTCCATTTCTTGAGGGCAAACACAACTGCTGCCAGTTCTAGGTCATGTGTGGGATAGTTTTGCTCATGTGGATTCAACTGACGTGATGCATAAGCCACAACCTGATGTTCTTGCATAAGAACTGCTCCTAGGCCTTGGAGAGATGCATCACAGAATATCTGGAAAGGTTTGGTAGTATCTGGGCCAACCAGAACTGGGGTGGAAGTGAGTTTAGTTTTCAAGAGATTGAAACTTTCATCACACTGTGGAGTCCAAACGAACTTCTTGTCCTTCTTTGTGAGATCAGTGAGAGGTTTAGCAATCTTGGAAAAGTTTTGGACGAAACGACGGCAATAGCTAGCCAAGCCAAGAAAACTTCTGACTTGCTTCACCGTCTTAGGGGGTTTCCAGTCAACAATTGCCTTAACCTTTTCAGGATCAATGGCTATGCCTTTGGCAGAGATGATATGACCAAGATATGCAACTTCTGGAATCCAGAACTCACATTTGGAGAACTTGGCATACAGACGATGCTCGCGAAGTTTCATGAGAGTGAGACGAAGGTGTTGTCACATCCCAATTTTGGAATACCTGTTAACACAGTGTTTTGCTAATTGCTTGGCTAATAAACCTTGATTGTGTTTGTTTGTGTTTGTTTAAGTGCAACTAAACAAACTTAAAAAGGATAGCAAAGCAGTAAACTAAAAATATTCAACATATTGTTCCAATGATAAAAATATTCAACATATTGTTCCAATGACTTTGGCAATATTTTCTCAAGTAAATATTGATCAAAGAGTTTTACAAAACTATCTTATGAATCCAATACTTGTTGAATATTATTACAAGGCCTAAATTAAGAAAGAGGAAAACACTTAATAAATTTCCATAAAGGATTATCAGAAAAAGAGGCATTCTTAAATGCTTCACCAAAATATTATCAAATGTTTTTCCAACCTTGCAAGCTTAGAAACAAAGGTATTAGAGAGCATTGACTTGCTATCTCTAGTCACATAAATATTTTGGCAAAGCATGGTTAAAGAAAAGCCAAGTGCCTTATTAAATAGAAATTCCAATATTTCCAGAAACAGAAAACTAAAACAAGTTACTATTGGAAACTTGCTTAAAATGGTTTGAAATTCATACCATTGCTTCCTTATATCAAATAAGGAACACTCACAAGAGAAGACCAAAAATTGAATCCATTAAAGCCCTGAAAACATGAATTTTCTCCACAGCAACATTTGGAATTTTGAACAAGTTTGTTCTACAAACTTTTTCCAAATGCCATGAAATAAATACCACATGCTCTATATCATAAATAAGGATGAAAACCAAAAGGGCACAAGTTTTTGAATAATTTAAGTTGCCAAAAACCCCTGTTTTCTTGACAGCACCTTTTTGAAATATGAACAAGTTTGTTCTATGAAGTAACTCTAAATGACTTGAATTTTATATCACCTAAGGAACACATCAAATAAGGAATGTGTGCCAAAAATTATCATTTTTGGAAGCTCCTAAGTAGTCTAATAAATTCAATGTCCATTTCTGTAAGAATTCAAATTTGAACAACTTTGAATTATCAAGTTTATCTAATTGAGCCAATTTTCATATATGTTGTGCATCTTAACTAATTAGAATTTTGGGCAAAAGGATTTAAATTTTAAACTTTGTTTGATTGGTGAAAACAGGCTTTTTCAGAGAAGAGAAGGACCTGTTTGTAAAATCGCAGGGACCTAAATAAAATCCCAGTCATCTCCTACCTCTAGCCATGCTGTAGCAAACAGAAGACCTACACCATTGCTTCGAGTGGAAGGAATTCGGGAGGATAAAGAGGCCCCCCATGTGACCTTGTCTGCCCACATGCCCTCTCTCTCCCCCCCCCCATCGAGCTCCCTCTCTCTCTCTGCAAAAAAGGAACAAACCGAAACCCTAGCTTACATGCCCGCCGTCGATTAGGCCGATAGGGACCACGTCGCCGGTCGCCGTTGGCATTGTCTCCGCCTCGTCGTTGTGGTGCTCGGTGCGAAGGGAATCGAGCCGGATTGCACCGTGGTGGCGGCGCCATCCGTTTCCCTCTTCGGCACCGACGGAGCTCCGGCGAGCCATTGACGCTCCCTCGCCCATCCTCCGACCTCACCGAGCGTCTCCACGCATCCACGGTGAGCAGGCGCTCCTCGCGGTCGCTTTTCCCCTCTCCCTCTCCCTTTAGTTCGCCGCCGCGCCGTGGACGAGTCCGGCCGCCGCCGTGTCCGTGTCGCCGGCCGCGCTCGGGTGCTTCCCTGGAAACGAGACCGCCCGTTTTGGGTTCCTCTCGACGAGCTCAACGCGTAGGTGAAGTTTAATCGCAAATCGGTGCCCGTTTTCACTCAGATTGGAGCTCGCCGGAGTTGTCCGCCGGCGAGTGACATCACCACGGCGTCACGCTGACGCAAGCCGACCCCGCGCGCGTGGATGCAGTCAAACTGGCTGGTGGCCCCCGTGCTGGCCCGCGTGGCTGCCACCGTGTCACCTGGCCCGCTGGTCAGTGACACGGGCTAGATCTACCCGCGGTAGCACTGGATCTGGCCGGCCCATTTGGCAGATCTAGCCCAGTCTAGTTCTTTTTTTTTTCATTTAATTTTTGCAGAAACTGGTATGATTACTTTTGGCTCTAAATAAATATCTAAAAGATGATTTTGACCAAGCCAAAAATCACAGTGGTACCTCAACTAATTCTAAACCACCTCCAACTTGTAGATCTACATTTGGATGGATATTTTTGCAATGAAAAATGATTTGGCAACAGGTACCAGAAACACCAAAATGAGCACCATTTTATTTTCACAACTCAAAATGAAGTGAGGCCAATTGCATTGGAAAGCCCTGGAAATTATCTAACAGGAGCCATTAACCTCGTTTCCAAATTCATTGCATTTTTGAAATGGCATGCAAGTTGGTAAAACACCAGAGAGCACTTTGGTGATTTTTATAAATTAATTAAAGATGAATTTTGATGCAAACTAAATTGGATGGTCTTGTATATGTTTAGTACTATCCAAACCTAGAAGGGTTTAATTTTTAGAGCATCCTAGAAAATTTGGTGGACAGATCTTTGATTTGCTTGTTTCTGCCATTTTGGCATTTTAGTTAATTAATTTGTGTGATTATATTTTTGTGTTGCAATATTGTTTTCTAGCATGTATAAGTTGTGTGAACTTGCTTTATAAGTGTTACTTAACTATTTTAGCAGGTTAGAATGTGTGGACTTGAGTGGAGAAGAAATATGATATTTGTTAGTAGCATATGTTTATCTCTAGTGTATAGTTGCATATAATTTTTGAGTGATGAATTGATGTGCTAGCACTTGGATTTTTGATTGGATCCAGTGCCATGTTAGTAATTATATTTTGTTATAACCTCTGCTAGATTGCATTTGAGTTGGTAGAAAAGCATTATTAGCTTTGTCATAACTATGAGGATGTTTGGAAAAATTCCCTCATGTGTGGAATTTTTGACATGAACATTTGTGATTGTGTAGCCACATAATTTTGTGTTGTATCCATAGGACCAGTAGCATTTTTATTATGTTGTTATGAGTACTTTATCCCTAGAGTTTTCACTTGTGTGGAAATAATAGCATGAGTAGCATTGCCTTGCTTATTTTTGCACCCTATTATTTTCTGCTAGTATTGTTATTGCACTAGATGCTAGTTTAGTCTTTTGTTAATTTTTAGCAAGTATGACCAGAGGCTTTGTGACCTCTTAATGCCTTGTTATTCTAGTGGAACACCCACTGGTTTCATTGCATTTTTGGTGGAAACATTATTTCCCCAAACTAGATGTATTTCTTTCATATAGTTCTATAACTAATGAGTGCTTAGTATTTTTGCTTTGGGAATTTTTGTGCTAAATAAAAATGGGTATGATTCTGTTTGTAAGTGGTTGTAATCATGTGTGGCTCGCTAGGAAAAATACATCTTTGGAGTGTTGATTGATTCCTCTGAGTAATGCCCTTTTTATTACTACTAGTATGTAGGAGTTGCCCTGCAAATTGATGCATTGTTTTATTAAATGGGATATTTTTGTTATAGCAAGTATAGATAATTTTTCACTACTGTTTTTGTGACATGGACCCTCTGGTTGTATTTCAATTACTTGATTGAAATACATCCATTGATTCTTCATGTGTGAGTAGTACTAGTTTCCTTAGCAGTTTGTGTATTGAATTATTTTTTCCTGCCAACTTGTGTTTGGTAGAAATTAGTGTATCCTTGCATGAGGACATGTTTTCATTTTCCATTATGATAACATGGTTCCTTGTTTGCATTTTAGTACTTTATTTATTATGCTTGCTTGCATAGCAAATTTTTAGTAGAAACATGTCTATAAGGATTCCTCCTTTTTAGCCATTGTTTCTATTGTTCTCACTATGAGAAATTGTGTGTTTTGTGATGAGTCTATTACCTTGTTACATTTGTGTAGGCTCACTGATTTGTAAAAGTAACTTTTGCAAATCATGTGTCTTAATTATTCTTGATGAGAATTTAGGCTTAGCAGATTAGCTACCTTGTTCTTTTTGTGGCGTGGTTGATAGACCCATTGCCATGCTTATTGTTGTGCATGTTTTATACACTTTTAGTAGTCTCACCCTTGTGAAACTAAGTGTATTTTGAGCTTATTAATATCTTGGTATGAGAGTGGCACACCCACTGAATCCATGATATAAAGGTTGTGAGATATGTCCCTCCAACCTTAAGTTGTCTTATTAAATGGCATATCTGCCAAGTGTGTTTGTTTGATTGTTTGCCTAAGCTAATAATTGTGTGATAGGTTATTATTAGATTTCCTTGCTGTATGTATTGTTACATATGGTTGCTTGCCTTGATTGGTTCTGAATGTGTGTCCTTTATTCCTTGTACGACGTTAGAAAACGAAGAGGAAGGAAGTGTCGTGAAGATCTGTTTCAAGTTCCAGTCACTCCAAAACCAGGGACACAAGGAGATACCAGGCAAGCCATCCTGATTGCTTGCTGATACAATACTTATCATTATCTATCATGCATGTTTTACCTCTGAAGTTTTACAAAAACTTGATTATCAAAACTATTTTTGAGGTGGAAATTACCACTATACTATATTATAGGTTACTATCATGCCAATAGTTAAACTTGGTAATACCAAGCCCATAAGCCACCACATGGTATTTATTACCATCAAATATACTAGTCCCTAAGTGGACACCCTAAAATTGTGATTCTACAAAACAAAGGCTTTACGGAAAAACCCGGAGAAAAGGCGGATCCTTGTTCTCCGGAGGAATGTGGAAGTGGTCATTTTTGAGAAAGTGGTGTTTTCAAAAATGACACATAACCTAGTCTTCGCCGGACAACCTTTACCGTACTGCCACCCTACCCCAATATGGGCAAGGGGCTTAACTTGAAGTTTGTTCTTATTAGTGTGTGCTATCTCAATGTGCTATAGGGGATGCGATCCTCTGAACCGAATGTCGTGGAGACATATAAAGTGTGGGATTAATTTTCCCTCCGGATGCATCAGATGAGGCATCCTGGCTTGGCGGGGATTAGCTCGGTGCCGGGGATGTGGTAAAACTCAACTGAGAGATAGGCATATTCTAGCTTGAACATAGTGGATAGTTATGATCAGATACCTGATGTTTACATACTGTTGTTACAGTCCGTGATTGTTCACGGGAGGTGTACTGGATCTGGTGGATGTGTACACCTCTGCAGAGTATAACTTTTTCGAAGAAGCCGCGTCCTCGGATATGGACAGTTGAATGGCCATGTAGCTAGCATTGTGTCAATGTTTTCAAAAAGGAAGTTTTTGAAAGGGAAATTTGGAAAGGAAGTGTTGAACTTGTGAAGTTCGGAAAGAAATGGAAACTTATACCGTGGAGGTATCGTGGATGATGAAAAGCCAGATGATGTTATACAAAACAAAATGTTTTGCAATGAAAACCTTTTCTACTCTAAGCAAGAATTCTGGAAACTGATTCCAAGAAGTTTTGCAAAGAGAAATTATTCTTTAACAAAGTTTTACAAAACCTCTTGTACATGTGATATCGACAAGAGAAATAAAACTATAATATTTTATTTTCTTCTGAAGTATCTTCTTCGACGAAGATACAGATTAACCTGACTGCAACTGTGGTGTCATCATATATGAACACCATTGATAGTGAACCATATTTATAGCCTACCTATTCCACCATATAAGCATACTTGCATGTTGGTAAGTGACATGATGGATGTCTTGCTGAGTACATTCAAATGTACTCATTATGGTTTCGCCCCTGGTATCTACTTATCAGATTTGGAGAAGGAGCCTCCAAAGGATATCTATGAAGAGAAGTACGGAGTTGACGGCTTTGCGAACTAGGATCGTCTCCGGGTCAGCAGCCTGTAGGTTAAGGCGTGACTTGGGCTCAACTACGTTGTGTTTTAATTGTCTTCCGCTGTGTTGGTTAAGTTGCGTGCCCTTTGTGGCAGATGCGTTAAACTTGATCATGTGATATTTGTGTAATACCTTTATGTATTCGTGTAATGGATGATGTATTTCTGTGTGCCAACTGTGTATGTTGTTCACGACTGATCTTTCTGGGATCGTGAATGTATGCATACGTAGGGTTTCAGACTGCCGGTCTGGGGTCCTTACAGAGTTGGTATCAGAGCCATCCTGACCTTAGGAGACCTTAGTTAGCATGGACGTCAGATAGGAAAGAAAAGTATTTTTGAGTAAAAACCTATTTACTATCTACATTATTTTTAGCTAAGGGAATTTTAGTATATTTTCCCTCCTTCTGATCTTTTCAAAAGATTCTAAATGCATATCAAGGGCGTCCTTGAACAGTAGTTCGAAGGGCGAGCCTTATAGAGTTGGTATATCTCTCGGTTAAGAGTTTATTTCTTACTTGTTTGCAACTGTTCCGCTCTGTTTTTGAAACATCTCTCGTCTTTGAAGTTTTCTGTCCAGAAAATAGTGGGAGTTTCAAAAACAGATTGTTGCATAAAGTTTCATCAAAACTTTACTTCAATTTATCTTGTTTTCATACAAAAACTTTTATACTTGCCGATGTCCCGAGAAGACCAAAATAATTGCCTAGCTCTACCGTGATGATGGTCAGCAATAGATATAGTTCTTCAGCCACTTCTAGGATTTTGGATTAGTCTAGTTTGGAGTAATTTAGCAATGACTCCATGAGTAGCCTCCCCGACGTAGCTCCAATGGAGCCTTGCTTGTGTGTTTTGGCTTGCTTATGTGTGTCCGTAGGACTTTGTGCTATTGTGTGGTGTAGAATTTGGTTCATCTAGGCTTCTATTTGTTTGTGGGGTGCTCAAATTTTGCAAATTTGTGATTGCCCCGCTCTTGTTTTTGAATCGCCTCGTGTTAAATTTTTGCAAGCAAAAATGTTTGTATAGCATTCAAAAAACAAGAATTTGTTGCTTAGACTTATACTTGTTTTCGCTTCATGGTGCGACCCGTCGTGAACCACCACCATTTCCCCACCATCAATGAAAGCACCGTTGGGCCTATATAGAGGACCATCAAGCCACACGAGCTGATAGCGTTGCTACCAGTGATGCACTCCAACGGATAAAGCTCCAACAACGACAACCCTCAAAGAAGAAAAGGCGTGAAGAAAACCAACCACTACTGACCAAAACTTCTATGTTTGTCTGTTTGCAAAAGACTCTTTTTACCCTGTTGGCTAAATGTCGCACTTTTTTTTATGTCCCCTTTTAAAGGACCAAACTAAAGAGATCCCCTTTAGAAAGTTATATACCTCCCTCCTCTGGAGAAAGGTGCAAAAGAAGTCTTTACATCCATGATGCGCAACCCCCTAAAAAGCAAATCAAAAGAGCACAAATCAATATCCGACGTATGACGCTAGTCGTATCTTGTCGGACAAACATAATTAAATAGAAAGCTAACAAGACTAACATGCTTGGTCTAAACTTAGGTTGACACCTAACCAAAGCATGTAAACCACTGACAGCTCTTTCTAAACCAAGGAATTAAGTGACTTACGACACCTTTTAATCTAGTTGGTAAAAAGGAGAAGTCACGAGAAAATAAGAGGATGACCTATTCGTTTACTACTCAATAGGAAATCGGGTGTATCTACTTTGGAAATCAAAAAACTTGGTAGACATTATAGGTACTATGAGATTCGAGGTTTAGAAATTAAGTGAACGATGGAATGATTATAATAGATCTGGAAAACAACAGTTTTTCCTGTTTTTGTTTCTTTGTGTGCTCTTGATTGAAATAAATTTGTGTTTTATTCAATCTTGCTTCCTAACTTATATGGAGTTGTTAGGACTTGTTATTATGTTGTTTTCTTACAAGAAATCTACCCTAGAAAGTGTGTGCATGACTGGAAACTCGAATAAGAATGAAATAGCATTTGTTACCTTCCAGTTTTATTATTGGGATTGTTGAGTGGGCAAATCCTTATAGATTTGTTGTACCTAGATTTTTGTTATGGTTATGATAGATCCAGTACCATTTTGGTACTGTTATTTATATGCTGTTATCTTCATTAACTTGCATGAGATCTTATAGCAAAGCATGAGTAACATTTGCTATTTTTCCAGTTTTTATTATTTGGAATTATTGTGAGAGCTAGATCTGTGTATATTTTCTTAGTAGATTTTGTGCTATGTTTTCTTTGAGACCAGTACCATTTAGGTGCTGTTATTTTGATGCTTGTACCTATGTTAGCTTGCATGTCTTTTAATAATAAAGCATGTGTAAGAATTGCTATCAATATGCACTAGTATTGTTTCACTAGATTAAATAGCCTTATATTTTTATCGTGCATGCAAAGTTTTTCATGAGTAACCAGAGGCTTAGTACCTATTTTTACTTGGTATTAGTAGGCCAAAGCCCACTGGTCCCATTGCCTTTTGGCTTGAGGATGAAAATCCCCAACCATACACCTGTGTGAAAATAGCATGTTTCACTATGTGATTGATTTCTATTTTCCACCATGGAAAATATAATTGTTTGTTCTCACCTATGAAAGTGAGAAGTTTATCTCTTATTAGTAAAGACTAATATGTTTAGGTGTGATCCTTTTGTTAGCATAATATTCCTTAGGGGTATCATGTTAAGAAATGTTTCACTATCGTGTGCTAAAATTAAATTGTTCGCAAATAAAATAAATTCCTCTTGATTGGTAGATTGTTTGTGAATGATTTTTAAATTGAGTGTATGGATTTTTGAAAATGTTTAGAAACGTTTCATTAATTACATAGCTACTGGTTGTGTGAGTTATACCTTGCTTGTTTGCTAGTAATTTGTTAAAGAAGAACAGAAATTGCTAGAAGAAATTTCTGCATGTTTAATACTTGTATCATGGGATTGTTTTGATGTTGTGCTTACTAACATGAGTAAGTTTTGTGTACTGTTATTAGGTACATTTATATTCATGACTTGCTTGTTTAAGTTTAAAACCTCATGATAGCATTGTTTGCTTCTCTAGCGCGAAAACTAGTTTCACCACTAGAAAATGGTGATTTTTGCTCTAGTATTACCCTCTTTTTATTTTATGAGGATATGTGTGGATATAGCATGTTTAGGAAGTTATTACTTCTGTTATCATGCCATGAATTATTTAGCTTCATGTTCTATGGTTATAGGATATGATTATCTCTTATAGCATGCTAGTGTAGATTTTTCATACTAGTGTGTGATTTGTGCAGTCCTGTTATTTTTATGCCTGTGAAATAGGAGTTTTTATCTTGTGTAAAGATGGTGTTTTAGAGCATCTTTATGATTGGATTCATTGGTTTTTAGCTACTGGTTGTTTGCTAAATTGTTCATGATTGATGGATTTCAAAACCTCTAATAAACAATAACCTAGTGAATAAATAGGCTATTCATCCGTGGTGTTGTTTGCTTGCTTATTGGATTTTGTTTAAATGTTTTACCTTAGCATGAGTTTATACTTGTGTTATGATTGTGCTTAAGAGTATCTTGTGAAACTAAAACATCCAACTAAAATCATGAACACATTAAGTGGTAGTTGCTTATGGTGAGTAATGCCCACTGCCATGGGTATTATTCTGTCTGTTTGTTTTACCTTAGCAACCTAACCTTGGCACCCACAAGCTATATTTTTAGCTTCTTATATACCTTCTTATGAGAGTGGTAGACCACTCCATATGTGTTATGTAAGATGTGGGATATAGCTAAGAACTCATGTAATAGTTGACGGTATTTTTCCAGGTAGTTCTGCACTAAAAGGAACTAGTTGGCAGTAGTGATGTTATCAGAAAATTTTAAAATCTGGTGGTTGAGTAAAGTGATAGCTAGAGAAAATTTTAAAGTAAATTTGATAATTTAAGGGATATACCCCGCCTCCCAAGAAAAGTCAAAGGGGGGAAGCACCTGCACCCCAACGCTAACATTGTGTTTGTTGGCCCTCCCTTAGTCCTCGCTTGTGAATCTCGGGGACGAGATTCTTTTTAAGGGGGGAAGAACTGTCACATCCCAATTTTGGAATACCTGTTAACACAGTGTTTTGCTAATTGCTTGGCTAATAAACCTTGATTGTGTTTGTTTGTGTTTGTTTAAGTGCAACTAAACAAACTTAAAAAGGATAGCAAAGCAGTAAACTAAAAATATTCAACATATTGTTCCAATGATAAAAATATTCAACATATTGTTCCAATGACTTTGGCAATATTTTCTCAAGTAAATATTGATCAAAGAGTTTTACAAAACTATCTTATGAATCCAATACTTGTTGAATATTATTACAAGGCCTAAATTAAGAAAGAGGAAAACACTTAATAAATTTCCATAAAGGATTATCAGAAAAAGAGGCATTCTTAAATGCTTCACCAAAATATTATCAAATGTTTTTCCAACCTTGCAAGCTTAGAAACAAAGGTATTAGAGAGCATTGACTTGCTATCTCTAGTCACATAAATATTTTGGCAAAGCATGGTTAAAGAAAAGCCAAGTGCCTTATTAAATAGAAATTCCAATATTTCCAGAAACAGAAAACTAAAACAAGTTACTATTGGAAACTTGCTTAAAATGGTTTGAAATTCATACCATTGCTTCCTTATATCAAATAAGGAACACTCACAAGAGAAGACCAAAAATTGAATCCATTAAAGCCCTGAAAACATGAATTTTCTCCACAGCAACATTTGGAATTTTGAACAAGTTTGTTCTACAAACTTTTTCCAAATGCCATGAAATAAATACCACATGCTCTATATCATAAATAAGGATGAAAACCAAAAGGGCACAAGTTTTTGAATAATTTAAGTTGCCAAAAACCCCTGTTTTCTTGACAGCACCTTTTTGAAATATGAACAAGTTTGTTCTATGAAGTAACTCTAAATTACTTGAATTTTATACCACCTAAGGAACACATCAAATAAGGAATGTGTGCCAAAAATTATCATTTTTGGAAGCTCCTAAGTAGTCTAATAAATTCAATGTCCATTTCTGTAAGAATTCAAATTTGAACAACTTTGAATTATCAAGTTTATCTAATTGAGCCAATTTTCATATATGTTGTGCATCTTAACTAATTAGAATTTTGGGCAAAAGGATTTAAATTTTAAACTTTGTTTGATTGGTGAAAACAGGCTTTTTCAGAGAAGAGAAGGACCTGTTTGTAAAATCGCAGGGACCTAAATAAAATCCCAGTCATCTCCTACCTCTAGCCATGCTGTAGCAAACAGAAGACCTACACCATTGCTTCGAGTGGAAGGAATTCGGGAGGATAAAGAGGCCCCCCATGTGACCTTGTCTGCCCACATGCCCTCTCTCTCCCCCCCCATCGAGCTCCCTCTCTCTCTCTGCAAAAAAGGAACAAACCGAAACCCTAGCTTACATGCCCGCCGTCGATTAGGCCGATAGGGACCACGTCGCCGGTCGCCGTTGGCACCATTGTCTCCGCCTCGTCGTTGTGGTGCTCGGTGCGAAGGGAATCGAGCCGGATTGCACTGTGGTGGCGGCGCCATCCGTTTCCCTCTTCGGCACCGACGGAGCTCCGGCGAGCCATTGACGCTCCCTCGCCCATCCTCCGACCTCACCGAGCGTCTCCACGCATCCACGGTGAGCAGGCGCTCCTTGCGGTCGCTTTTCCCCTCTCCCTCTCCCTTTAGTTCGCCGCCGCGCCGTGGACGAGTCCGGCCGCCGCCGTGTCCGTGTCGCCGGCCGCGCTCGGGTGCTTCCCTGGAAACGAGACCGCCCGTTTTGGGTTCCTCTCGACGAGCTCAACGCGTAGGTGAAGTTTAATCGCAAATCGGTGCCCGTTTTCACTCAGATTGGAGCTCGCCGGAGTTGTCCGCCGGCGAGTGACATCACCACGGCGTCACGCTGACGCAAGCCGACCCCGCGCGCGTGGATGCAGTCAAACTGGCTGCTGGCCCCCGTGCTGGCCCGCGTGGCTGCCACCGTGTCACCTGGCCCGCTGGTCAGTGACACGGGCTAGATCTACCCGCGGTAGCACTGGATCTGGCCGGCCCATTTGGCAGATCTAGCCCAGTCTAGTTCTTTTTTTTTTCATTTAATTTTTGCAGAAACTGGTATGATTACTTTTGGCTCTAAATAAATATCTAAAAGATGATTTTGACCAAGCCAAAAATCACAGTGGTACCTCAACTAATTCTAAACCACCTCCAACTTGTAGATCTACATTTGGATGGATATTTTTGCAATGAAAAATGATTTGGCAACAGGTACCAGAAAAACCAAAATGAGCACCATTTTAATTTCACAACTCAAAATGAAGTTAGGCCAATTGCATTGGAAAGCCCTTGAAATTATCTAACAGGAGCCATTAACCTCGTTTCCAAATTCATTGTATTTTTGAAATGGCATGCAAGTTGGTAAAACACCAGAGAGCACTTTGGTGATTTTTATAAATTAATTAAAGATGAATTTTGATGCAAACTAAATTGGATGGTCTTGTATATGTTTAGGACTATCCAAACCTAGAAGGGTTTAATTTTTAGAGCATCCTAGAAAATTTGGTGGACAGATCTTTGATTTGCTTGTTTCTGCCATTTTGGCATTTTAGTTAATTAATTTGTGTGATTATATTTTTGTGTTGCAATATTGTTTTCTAGCATGTATAAGTTGTGTGAACTTGCTTTATAAGTGTTACTTAACTATTTTAGCAGGTTAGAATGTGTGGACTTGAGTGGAGAAGAAATATGATATTTGTTAGTAGCATATGTTTATCTCTAGTGTATAGTTGCATATAATTTTTGAGTGATGAATTGATGTGCTAGCACTTGGATTTTTGATTGGATCCAGTGCCATGTTAGTAATTATATTTTGTTATAACCTCTGCTAGATTGCATTTGAGTTGGTAGAAAAGCATTATTAGCTTTGTCATAACTATGAGGATGTTTGGAAAAATTCCCTCATGTGTGGAATTTTTGACATGAACATTTGTGATTGTGTAGCCACATAATTTTGTGTTGTATCCATAGGACCAGTAGCATTTTTATTATGTTGTTATGAGTACTTTATCCCTAGAGTTTTCACTTGTGTGGAAATAATAGCATGAGTAGCATTGCCTTGCTTATTTTTGCACCCTATTATTTTCTGCTAGTATTGTTATTGCACTAGATGCTAGTTTAGTCTTTTGTTAATTTTTAGCAAGTATGACCAGAGGCTTTGTGACCTCTTAATGCCTTGTTATTCTAGTGGAACACCCACTGGTTTCATTGCATTTTTGGTGGAAACATTATTTCCCCAAACTAGATGTATTTCTTTCATATAGTTCTATAACTAATGAGTGCTTAGTATTTTTGCTTTGGGAATTTTTGTGCTAAATAAAAATGGGTATGCTTCTGTTTGTAAGTGGTTGTAATCATGTGTGGCTCGCTAGGAAAAATACATCTTTGGAGTGTTGATTGATTCCTCTGAGTAATGCCCTTTTTATTACTACTAGTATGTAGGAGTTGCCCTGCAAATTGATGCATTGTTTTATTAAATGGGATATTTTTGTTATAGCAAGTATAGATAATTTTTCACTACTGTTTTTGTGACATGGACCCTCTGGTTGTATTTCAATTACTTGATTGAAATACATCCATTGATTCTTCATGTGTGAGTAGTACTAGTTTCCTTAGCAGTTTGTGTATTGAATTATTTTTTCCTGCCAACTTGTGTTTGGTAGAAATTAGTGTATCCTTGCATGAGGACATGTTTTCATTTTCCATTATGATAACATGGTTCCTTGTTTGCATTTTAGTACTTTATTTATTATGCTTGCTTGCATAGCAAATTTTTAGTAGAAACATGTCTATAAGGATTCCTCCTTTTTAGCCATTGTTTCTATTGTTCTCACTATGAGAAATTGTGTGTTTTGTGATGAGTCTATTACCTTGTTACATTTGTGTAGGCTCACTGATTTGTAAAAGTAACTTTTGCAAATCATGTGTCTTAATTATTCTTGATGAGAATTTAGGCTTAGCAGATTAGCTACCTTGTTCTTTTTGTGGCGTGGTTGATAGACCCATTGCCATGCTTATTGTTGTGCATGTTTTATACACTTTTAGTAGTCTCACCCTTGTGAAACTAAGTGTATTTTGAGCTTATTAATATCTTGGTATGAGAGTGGCACACCCACTGAATCCATGATATAAAGGTTGTGAGATATGTCCCTCCAACCTTAAGTTGTCTTATTAAATGGCATATCTGCCAAGTGTGTTTGTTTGATTGTTTGCCTAAGCTAATAATTGTGTGATAGGTTATTATTAGATTTCCTTGCTGTATGTATTGTTACATATGGTTGCTTGCCTTGATTGGTTCTGAATGTGTGTCCTTTATTCCTTGTACGACGTTAGAAAACGAAGAGGAAGGAAGTGTCGTGAAGATCTGTTTCAAGTTCCAGTCACTCCAAAACCAGGGACACAAGGAGATACCAGGCAAGCCATCCTGATTGCTTGCTGATACAATACTTATCATTATCTATCATGCATGTTTTACCTCTGAAGTTTTACAAAAACTTGATTATCAAAACTATTTTTGAGGTGGAAATTACCACTATACTATATTATAGGTTACTATCATGCCAATAGTTAAACTTGGTAATACCAAGCCCATAAGCCACCACATGGTATTTATTACCATCAAATATACTAGTCCCTAAGTGGACACCCTAAAATTGTGATTCTACAAAACAAAGGCTTTACGGAAAAACCCGGAGAAAAGGCGGATCCTTGTTCTCCGGAGGAATGTGGAAGTGGTCATTTTTGAGAAAGTGGTGTTTTCAAAAATGACACATAACCTAGTCTTCGCCGGACAACCTTTACCGTACTGCCACCCTACCCCAATATGGGCAAGGGGCTTAACTTGAAGTTTGTTCTTATTAGTGTGTGCTATCTCAATGTGCTATAGGGGATGCGATCCTCTGAACCGAATGTCGTGGAGACATATAAAGTGTGGGATTAATTTTCCCTCCGGATGCATCAGATGAGGCATCCTGGCTTGGCGGGGATTAGCTCGGTGCCGGGGATGTGGTAAAACTCAACTGAGAGATAGGCATATTCTAGCTTGAACATAGTGGATAGTTATGATCAGATACCTGATGTTTACATACTGTTGTTACAGTCCGTGATTGTTCACGGGAGGTGTACTGGATCTGGTGGATGTGTACACCTCTGCAGAGTATAACTTTTTCGAAGAAGCCGCGTCCTCGGATATGGACAGTTGAATGGCCATGTAGCTAGCATTGTGTCAATGTTTTCAAAAAGGAAGTTTTTGAAAGGGAAATTTGGAAAGGAAGTGTTGAACTTGTGAAGTTCGGAAAGAAATGGAAACTTATACCGTGGAGGTATCGTGGATGATGAAAAGCCAGATGATGTTATACAAAACAAAATGTTTTGCAATGAAAACCTTTTCTACTCTAAGCAAGAATTCTGGAAACTGATTCCAAGAAGTTTTGCAAAGAGAAATTATTCTTTAACAAAGTTTTACAAAACCTCTTGTACATGTGATATCGACAAGAGAAATAAAACTATAATATTTTATTTTCTTCTGAAGTATCTTCTTCGACGAAGATACAGATTAACCTGACTGCAACTGTGGTGTCATCATATATGAACACCATTGATAGTGAACCATATGTATAGCCTACCTATTCCACCATATAAGCATACTTGCATGTTGGTAAGTGACATGATGGATGTCTTGCTGAGTACATTCAAATGTACTCATTATGGTTTCGCCCCTGGTATCTACTTATCAGATTTGGAGAAGGAGCCTCCAAAGGATATCTATGAAGAGAAGTACGGAGTTGACGGCTTTGCGAACTAGGATCGTCTCCGGGTCAGCAGCCTGTCGGTTAAGGCGTGACTTGGGCTCAACTACGTTGTGTTTTAATTGTCTTCCGCTGTGTTGGTTAAGTTGCGTGCCCTTTGTGGCAGTTGCGTTAAACTTGATCATGTGATATTTGTGTAATACCTTTATGTATTCGTGTAATGGATGATGTATTTCTGTGTGCCAACTGTGTATGTTGTTCACGACTGATCTTTCTGGGATCGTGAATGTATGCATACGTAGGGTTTCAGACTGCCGGTCTGGGGTCCTTACAGGTGTTCTCCATGCTCTTCCTCGGATTTTGAGTAGACTAGAATGTCATCAAGATATACCACAACGAACTTGTCGAGGTATTCATGGAAGACAGAATTCATGAGTCTTGAGAACGTTGCCGGTGCATTGGTGAGACCAAAGGACATGACGGTGTATTCATATAGACCGTAACGAGTGGTGAAAGCTGTCTTAGGAATATCTTCCTTTCTGATCTTTATTTGATGGTACCCCATCCTCAAGTCCAATTTTGAGAATATTGAGGCTCCAGCAAGTTGATCAAAAAGATCATCGATACGAGGAATTGGATACTTGTTCTTGATGGTTTTCTCGTTGAGAGGACGATAGTCAACCACGAGTCTTTTTGTTTGATCCTTCTTGGCAACAAACAGAGTTGGGCAACCCCAAGCGGAGGAACTAGGCTGAATGTAACCTTTCTCCATGTACATATCGATTTGCTCCTTCAACAATTTCAGTTCAGGAGGAGCTATCTTGTATGGATGCTTAGAGATTGGAGCAGTACCTGGCTCAAGCTCTATCACGAACTCAACTGCTCTGTCCGGAGGCATCCCTGGCAACTCTTCTGGAAAGACGTCAGGGAATTCACAAACCACCGGAACATTTTCAATTGCAGGAAGGGGTTTGGCATCTAGGTTGAACAGCTGAACAGAACTTGATCCATACGGAGAATAGACTATCTGGCCTGAAGTGTGAGAGAGAGTTATTGACTTTTGAGCACAGTCAATTTTAGCTTTGTGGGTCTTCAACCAATCCATACCCAGAATGACATCAATGTCAGAATTTCCCAGCAGCATGAGTGAAGCAAGGAATATGCGACCTCCAATTAGGATCTGATTGTCCATGCTTATCTTGGAAGTAATCATTTTAGTTCCCGGAGAGTGCACATAGATTTGATTGCTTAGTGGAACCAGAGCTAAATTGTACGTTGTAGCAAAGATCTTTGACACGAACGAATGCGATGCTCCAGTATCAAACAACACTTTAGCTGGAAAAGAGTTTACGGGTAATATACCGAGAACGACGTCAGCAGCTTCCTCAGCTTTGTCGGCCTTGATATGGTTCACCCTCGCGGTCCTCCCGACAGGCCTGTTGTTGGAGTTGAAGGCTTTAGCCGGGGGAGCACGAACCATTGCCTGGTTGGTGTTGGGGCGAGGAGGTGGAGGTAGCTGCCTCTGAGTGCACTTATCAGTGTAGTGTCCAGTCTCCTTGCACTTGAAGCAAGTGACGACACGAGGAGGACCTGGCCTTGGCTGCCCCATTGGAATCCTCTGACCCTGCATCTGAGATGGGTTGGGTGGGCGGGGACCAAAGCCTGGAGAAGCTTGGGCATTTGGAGCCCGAGTGACAGCACCATTTGGCACCCAGATGCGGCGCTTCTGCGGAGGGGTGGTCATGTTGGAGGAGGAACCACCCTCACGCGAGGCTTACGGGAATCCTCGAACGCCTTGCGCCCATTCTCCTCATTGAGCGCGGTGTTCACGAGCTCCACGAAGTCCTTGCACTTGATGTTGGTGAGAGCGTACTTCAGTTCCGGGTTAAAACCTCGACGGAACCTTGCCATCTTCTTGGCTTCAGTGGACACCTCGTCACCAGCGTATCGAGCGAGACGATTGAACTCGTTCTGGTAGCCGAGGACGTCCAGCTTGCCCTATTTGAGAGAGCAGAATTCCTCACGCATCCTTTCCATGAGACCATCTGGGATGTGGTGCTTCAGGAAGGCATCCTTGAAACATCCCCAGGTGATAGGATAGCCAGCTCTCATGGTCTGGTAGTTCTCCCACCAAGTAGCTGCCTGACCCTTCAGTAGGTAGGTGGCATACTTGACCTTATCTTCCTCAGCAACATGAGCTATCTCCAGAGCCCTGTTCATCTCCCTGATCCAGTCATCAGCATCCAGAGGCTCACGTGTTGCCACGAAAGCTCTCGGCCCAATGCTCAGAAACTCCTTGATGCTGACTCGCGGAGCATTCTGGTTGTTGTGCTGGTTAGCCTGGATCTGGGCCATCTGAGCCACGACCTGAGTCATCTGAGTCAACAGCTCCGTGAGCGGAGGTGGCTCAGGCGGGTTGCTCCTGGTTGGCGGCATCCTGAATAGACATTCATTTTAGCACAACAACAGAAAAGGATAGACTTGGTAACCGAAAGATAGATTATTCCGACGCATGAATAGATAACCAACAGGTACATCATCACATGTTCAAATACATCAGAATATCCAACAGACCAATATATGGTTCGAAAGACAAGGATAACTAAACATAGCTAGGAACGGATACATCGGTACTCCCATGCTCATCACGCAGGACGGCGGTGAGTAGTACGACGAGAGATACGGTGCGGAGGAATCCCCCGGAAGTAGGTATGACGACGATCCACGTAGAGCGGGACTGCTCTGAGAGCAACTCTCGGTGTGGTGAAGTAGAAAGCGTCGTCTCCCTGTGCTCCAAAGCGGGGAATCCCAGTGTAACCAGGACCAAGGTCGAGAAGTGGACCTCTGATCGGCTCGTAACCTCCAGCATCTGGCAGCGGAAACCCAGCTGGCTGAGTGAAACGTGCAAAGCGCTCGTCTCCAACAAAGTCTGTGGTGTACGTAGCCAGACGAGTCAACGCCAGATAAAGCTGCTCCCTGACTGAGGCTAACTCCTGAGAAAGTGTGGAAGCAACGGCGTCACTGTGCCTCACGAACTGAGCAGTGGTGTGCAGCCTGGAGCTATCAGACTCGTAGGTATCCAGGTTGCTGTGGAGGGTGAAGTGAACTCCCGCTGCCGTGATGTAACCACGAGGGATGTGACGATAGATGGAATCATCAAACCCCTAGTAGTCAGCACGGAGGACGGTGAGACTCACGTAAGCTGCCTGCTGCACGGCCATATCCACTGTGGAACCTACTGCCTCGTAGCGGTGGACAACGCTCCTGCCATCATCCGACAGAATGTAGACGATAGCCTGGTAGTAGGCCTGGTCAAACTCTCGCTGCTGCTCGTAGACCTGGTACTCTGGTGCCCAATGGAACCCCAGATAGGTGACCATGTCTCTCAGCATCTCCGGATAACCGGCGGTGCTCTCACAGCGAGTCATCCGAACCACCTGCGGGTAGAACCTGAGATCCATCTGCAGATGATTTGGGAGGTTTTGATTAGACTCCGGTAGAAGAAATGAAGTGGAAAACAACAACAAGGTTTCAACGGAGGAAAGGTTCTTCAGAAGAACAGGATATCGAAGCAACATCGGGAAAACGAGATCAAAAGCTCCTGAGGTACTACGGAGAACCCAAAACACGTGAAATCCTAACTTGAAAGTTTAGGTGAGAAGAGAAAACAACGTTGCACTTCCTTACCAGAAAAGGGTGGGTGGGTGGGGAAAGAAGAAAAATGGCAGAATTCCTACTCTCACGTTTCATTTTTCCCTATATAGCTACAAAATAGTTTCTAGACTCAACTGCGACCAGTAAAAAGGGATCCTACAGGCAGACAGGCTCTGATACCATTTATCGCACCCGGACTTCTAGAGGATACTCACCGTACGAACTGAACAATATTCTGATGGGATTACGGGGCTTTCCGGAACCCGCGTCCTCTTACGAGTAGGCCAACACTTATGTGTGACAACCCATCGCTACTGGTCACCGTCGATGTAAACTATCCTGTAGAAATCAGGACACTACCATTGACGTACTTCATACCATACACACATGGTACGTCAACGGCTTTGAACAAAAGGATAACACAACATGCCTCTACGACACAAAAGATTGAAATAAGGTAGCAAATGGCCTTTACTAAGGAAGAAATAGCAAATACAATCATCCAGAGGACACATGTCCCAACATAGCATTCATTACATCAGCGGAAGCATTCAAAGGGGTCTGAGTACAGACAAAATCCAAATAGGCTTAAGAAGCCGGAAACTGAAATAAAGACGGAGCCCATCCACGATGTCTCGGATCCTGCCCGGGTCCGCTAACTACTCGTCAGCAGCCTCGTCAAACTCCACGTAGTAGCCGTCACCTGGATCCTCGTAATCGTAGTCTGCGGAAACCACAGCCCCAAAGGGGTCAGTACATAGACGTACTGGCAAGAAAGACTCGCAGTTCACCAAAGTATAGCCCGTCAACACAAGCACAGATGACTTGGGTTCAACGGAGGGAAAAGGTATATAAGATGCTGCAACTGGCTGCGCTAACCAACTACAGAGATTCTATCACTTCCATCTATCAGAAAGGGGATAAGATCGAGTGGTTGTAACCAACTGAAAGATAACATCAAACAAACCCATCCTGGACCTCGCCCCTTATCCAAAGAAGCAGTCCGAGGATAACTCACACAGTTGGATTAAGATGAAACAAGTTATTGTGACAATAATCCTATTACTAGTCAAATTGATAATCATGGGGTGTGAGATTATGAATCATTAGGTTTAAGTTGTCTTGAGTACTTGTTAGCCAGTACTTTCACCAAGTTAACCATAACCGCGGACAACACGACTTCTCGAGAAGATTATCCCTGCAGGGTTGCACCAATTTGGCCGTACACGTATGAATAACCCGCCAGATGGGATGCCTCCCACCAAGCGGGGCACTCAACACAACTCAACTCTTCTCCGCATCAAGCCCAAAGCACCTTGGGCGCACGGCTAATCAAGCCCCGAAGAAAAGGGACCCTCATAGCACTCTAAGACCGTGTCCCCCTATATGCCGACTACGAAAGTTCCACCCTGCGCTGGGCTCGCAAAAACATGCATGCGGCAAATAGAAAGCACGAACTAAATGAGATGATTTGGACGAGATGCGAATCGAATCAAATTGAGGGGGGCGCCCATACTCGCTTCCCACATGCGGGTAGTGCGCTCATCATGGATCAGTAGACAAGACCCTTTTCCTATTAGGGTCGACACTAGCAGGCCTCAAAACCTCACAGGTCCTCCTGCCGGTGCCTTATCATCAAGTTATTATTTAAGTAATAACATTAGCATGATTGATTGATTGATTAAACATCGATCCCCCAGAACATAATAAAGATATAGCAACTGAAAGTAACGGGTAACAGACTGGAGCAAAACAACCTAAGCATGCTAGTAAGACACGGGCTCAATCAATAGGGTTGTAGGAGGGGTGGTGAGGCAATATCAGGGTTAAAGGATTCATGTGATAGGTTCGTAACAGAAACAACTACCACTAAGGCTAGCAAGAATAGACAACGGAAAGTATCGGTAACCAGGGTTGAAAGGAACACAATGGTTCATGTGAGTGATAACTTGCCTGCGAACTCAGCAGCCGGGTACTGAGCTAGATCCTCAGAAAGGGTGCTGTAAGGATCGTCTGTCTCAACGTCGTCGTCTATTCGAGAAGAAGCAAACAAACAAAACAGGAATGTAAACAATCATTGCCATGGCATTGTGCACAATCAAGATGATGCATGACAAGTTAATGGTTGCATCAAAGTAAACTAGCTAACAGATAACACAATTTAAATGGACCACTATGCTAAAATGAGTTGCATATGGAAAAGGTCCATAGATTAAGTGGGACAAATGATTTACAATTAATTATTATGTGAAAGTTGTTATCATGATGCATGCATGATGGTAACCACAAAATAACAACAAGGTAGCAATGATAGATGCAAAGGAAAAGGGATAAAACAGGTTTGGAAATTATTTATTAAGTTTGGAAAATTTGGTTACTTAAACATGTCACACAAACAATTATTGTTTTCATCAATTTAAAGTGGTGCAAAACAATTAACAAAATTTATATTTGAAAAGAACATCAAATTTTAGTTGGATTACATGTTTCAAATATTGAAATTTGAATTAGGATGAATTTATTATGAATTAAACAATATTAAACAAGTTTTAATTGAATTTAAAACAAGTTGGAATATTATTTGAATTTTTATTTGTTCAAATCATAAATTCAAATTCACATTTGAAAAGTTCACACTTTGATGGTTTGAAAACATATTTTGCATGTTCAAAAATATTTTATTTTGAGCAAGTTATGATTTTTAACAAATTTAAATGAATTAAATAAGTATTAAATTATTTAGGCAATTTAAATTACTCAAACCAGGAAACAAATTTGATATTTGAATAGGATATTCAAAATGGTATGAGAAACATATTTTATTTGCCTTATTTGGAATTAGTATGAATTATTTATGAATTATTGCAAATTACATTTGAATTACCCAAATTTGAATTTTTAAATGCATTTTGAAAACTCAAAACAGCACACAAATGGAACAATTGGATAGACAATAAAATTTGGAGCAATAAACATATAAAACTTTTAGTTATTGGACTTACAGATTAAAAGTTATTAAAGATTTGGATTTAGTGTTTATTCTGCTATTTAAAAGAAATAGGAATTAATAACAGAAAAGTTTTAAACTTTTTCTACGGGCCAGCACCTAGCCGCAGCCACTGCAGGGTGGGCCACGGCCAACGTGGCGCTGAGCGAGCGCCTGCGTGGCCACCAGTGCCACTGACTGGTGGGCCACTGCGCGGGAGAAAAATCTCCAAAATAACTGCGCGTCGGGGACTCGAACCCACGACCGCTCGCTGCGCGCTCGACACTCTGAACCAGTTGCGCTGTCGCGCTGCGTTTGACAGTATAGGCGACGCAGTAAGGTTGAGCTTCAGATCTAAACGCTAATCTGACGAAACTGACGAGCAAAAGCTTGCTCGACTGACAGAAAGTTGATCGCCGGCGGGGAAAACACCGTTGTGCTGCGCCGTGGAAGCTACTGGATGCGTGCGTGTGCAGACCATGGATGCGTAACAGAGAGGTAGAGGAGGGTGAGGGGAGACGATCTCGCGGTTCAGGTAGGGTGGAGGATGGCCATGGCTACGGCGGCGAGCAGGAATTCAGTAGGCGGCTCCGGTGGCCGACAGAGGAGAAAAATCCGGCCAGGGAGAGAGGGTGGCGGCGGAAACGATGGAGGAAACGGAAACCCTAGGCTCTAGGGTAGCTGGCGCGCTGCCCTAGGCTACTTATAGGGGCCTGCGCGACGTGATCGCCGTCGGCTGCCGCCGTACTCCGACGTGGAGGCCGCGGATGCGCGCCGTACGCCAGACAGAACGTGTGCACGATTTGCGAAGCGGTAAGTGAGGGAGTTAGGCGGGCTGGGCCGCGCGCGCGTTAGCTTAGGTGGGTTTGGGGCTGGTATCTGCCGCGCGCGCGCGCTGGTTTCTATCCTTTTCTTTTTCTGTTTTTTTTTTTTTTGCTGAAACAGATTTGGAAGAATTTGATAAGGTTTTGTTTAATAAAAATTCCAGAAAAATTTGGTTAGGCTAATTAGGTAATTAGAAACCATTTTCCAAGATTGGATTTCAAAAAGTTGAGATTTAAAATGATGTTTGTATTTGAATCCAAAATTTGAAAGAATTTTAATATTGATTAATATTAAGAAAACAAAGCATTTTTATAGGGTGGCCCCTATAGATTAAATGTTTGAAATTAGTTGATTTGCTTAGATATTTCATAAATTCAAGTGGGTTGTTGTTTGATGACTTGGATTTGAAATGGTAGATGATTTGAATTAATTGATTGAAATAAAACCAACAATTTAATGAGTGATCAACATGGAATAAAATGGTTGTTTTCATTTGTTAATTTTTATTCCAAAAGTTGTAACAGATCAAGTATGAAATAACCATTTGAAATTTGCTTGAGTTTGATTATGAAAACAAGATAAAACAAATGCAAAACAAATAGTAACAAATGCAATCAAATAATTAAACATGATGACATCATGCAATGCTTGAATCAAAACAATAAATCAAACATTCTAAGGGATATTTTCATACTTGGGATGTTACAGACATCCCCGCAACTAGGCTTAGTTGTGAGGATCTATGATTGTGAAGATCCCTTCTACGACTAAATCAAATTCGTTGCCCGGTGAGCCGTAATCCTGATCATGCATGTATGGCCATGCATCATTATATGCATAGTGATTTTGGCGAACTACGTAGGGAAAAGTTTTAAAATTCTTTTGGAGTGTTCCAACATTTTTAAGTAAATGCAGGAACCCCTGTGTTATTGTGCTAGTTCGTGGATTAATTGCTAGCACCGCAGTACAATACAAAATATCATGCAAATGCGTCAAATATCTATTACAGCTTAAGATCCAGTCTTTACAGAATAATTTTATTACAACTTTCTTAGTCACAAAAGACTACAGGATACAATAGGAAACATAGTACTACAATGAGCCTCGTCTTCTTCATGTGCACCAGGCAAAACATGTTGGCGTTAGACTCGAGATCCTAAACAAAAACGTCACTCGTTAACAAATTCATCTGCAATATGGAATATGCAGCCACACGGGGTCAGTACAATTTGTTGTAGTGGCAAAGACACTATGGTGGATATATTCAAGTACCTATTTCTACATGATATCTAGTTTGGTGAAGCTTGGCTACTTGCGGAAAGGATATTTTTGTCCTATATCTTTTGTAAACATTCATAATTTTCAAAGGTTGACATCTATGATAGAAACCAGGAGCAAAAAAATATTAAGGAGTACCAATAGTGAAAACCATGGAACCTCCTACCCTTGCTTATCCCACAAAATTTTATTATGAAATTGCTATGAGGAGAATCCTCCGTCAACTTCATGTTCATCTACTCATAGTGGTCCGTAACCGGGGACACGACTAAGATCTTAGTTTGTTAAATATGCATAGTGTGTGCACTTTCAGCTTTAGACTCGATCAACCCAAACATCGCATACACCAAAAGAGCAATAAGGAAAGGAGAAGATCGAGACAAGATCTTTTAGAAGAAGAATTGACCCCACTAGCAAAACCCGTTCAAAACCAATACCCTCCACACCTGCTTGTCAAGCCGATAGGTTAAACTCTCACAACTTAGTTGATCAAGAAAGAGACCATGTTGTCTAGAGGTTGCACGATAAGCAATCAAAAAAGGCAGTGACATGTAATCTCTTTGTTCATGGGCGGAAATCCAGAAGTGAACACCCCAGGTCGAACCATAGAAATGGCCTTGACGAGACACTCAACTCTAACAGCCAATCAAGTCCAATCCACCCAGTTAATTCATTTAACGTAGTAGTTTTATTCTCAATGTATAAGCAAAACATTTGATGAGTATCACTAAGAACTTATACTAAGTTCAATGCCACCTACACTAACATGATATAAATGGATGGCTACACACTACTTGAGATATTAAAATAGCATATAACCATTTTCAAAACCTATCATGACACTATTGAAAAAGCACTGAATACATATAGAAAAATAATATGTCTTGTGTGATTTGTCACTTGCCTTTTTGAAGTTGGTGTAGAAGTACACTATATTCACAATCAGAACGTTTCTCTTTGTACAATCTAAATAACTCAAATAAATAGCCATAAACAAACTTTCACAAACTAATAAAGAACAAAGCATAACAATCAAGAATCAGAGTCAAAAAGGTTTTAAGCCAGATGGGTCAATGTAATGTTAAAGACTAACAGAATAATTTAATTTACAAAAAAAAATTGACAGGGTTAAGGGTCTACCAAAAGGGTATTGGCTGAACAAGGTTTGCAGTTTAAAGGATTTAAACTTAATTTACCATATTTTTCTAGGAAGTTCGAAGAGTTCACTAGTGATGTTTAAGTATTATCACATTACTAAATATGCAAAATAAGTATATTTCATAATAAGGTTTGGAGATGAACACATAATTTCATTCACAAATATGATTTAAAGTGTTTGGGTAGGCTTATCATTTTGGTTAAGGTTAGTCTAGGTTCTTCACAAAAATTCCAAGAATTATCGTGACAAGGATTTTGGGACAAGGATTATTACATTATCTAACTATGGTTGTCTATTTAGATCTAACGACTACAAAGGAGGGTGGCTCACCGGGACGGTGCTAGGACGCTAGAAATGTAGATGTCGGCGGTGATCCGCTCAAAAAATGACGACTACGACCACTAGTGGTCTCCTGGCTCGGGGAACGCGACCACGGGGAGCAGCACTACACGGCGAAGCCGATGGCGATGATGTAACATCCCAGTGTTTGGGATGTTACAAGGATCAAAATAGAATATGGGCACTTGCAATGCATGAAAATCTAAAAATACAGGAAAATTTGGCGCGAAAGATTAAACGAAGCAAAGTTACCAATGTTTCTCTCGACATGATGAAGTAGTTCTAGATAATCTTGTCAAGATTTCATTTGGAGTGATCTTTATAACAAGTATCTTATAACTAAATCATTCGATTACAAAAATCAGCTTTGGTTTTGACCAGCACTAACTTTCAACAACTTCAACCACAAGTTTATAAGTGACATGAGAGAATTCATCTAGGTATTTAGAACCTGAAGAGGGGTGAGTATCCAAACCACCTAACTAATGATCTTGTTTTCACAAACTAGGAATCCACAATTGAATAATCTCATAAACAGAGATTATATGTCTTTAAAGACATGAAAAAACTTTAAGTTGTGAATCAATTCACATTACACGTTGGTAAGTCATGTCATAGCTATTAAATGAACCTTTAGAAGTGAATGACCACGGTTTAATAGAACACAACTGATACAATCAAGCATTAATTCAAACCCCACAAGTGGGAAGTTATATAATTATTATTAATACCATATTTATGGAATATGTACATATCTCAAAATAATAAAGAGAAGAATATAAAATAACAACATGACACTCTGAGAAACCAACTAACGACTCTGACTTAAATCACTAAACCCCAATAACCTTCATATTCTCATTGTCTCATTTATCTTAAACCAGTGAGCACATGAGATCTCAACACATTAAGGGACCATTTGATCAACTTACTATCTTAAGTCATCATTCCATAAGCACTCCACATTCCTATCCAAATCCACCATTTAACAACTAAAGTATCTATATATACCACTAATGAATAACAACAAGTAATAATATCTATTAGAGGAATTGAATTAAAAGATAAGTAAAACCAATCATATATTAAATAAGTACATATCTTATGTAAAATAAAATGACAAGCATATGGAAGGAGAATAAAAGCCTTAACTAATTCTTAATATAGATCTTGTTACTTTGACTAGACCATTTTATCTTATTGTGTTCCAATCTTCTGAAAGTCATCCTGCAAGAGAAGCAACCCACTAGAAAAGAGGAACTACCACAAGAAGATCTTCACAAGGATTCTTGAAATTGTTCTATTATTGCTAAGTCAATATATCCGAGAGAATTTGTAAAAACATGTATTAAAATCTATTCTTATTAACTCCTCTAGAAATAGTGTGATATTACAAATTTTTGTGTTATATAGAAGTAGTTTGTTAACAAGCTTACAGACCTTGTTAACAAATCACTTTTGTATATTCCAACAATTGAAGGTCGTATACAAATAAACATAATGTTAGATAACCTAGTACATCTCAGCCACTTGAATATGATAATTAATTTGGGGACAAGCCTTGCAAACTTGTCAACAAATTCTTCTTGTGCATATGGAAAATTGATGTAATAAAATACACCTACATTCTTTTATAACCTACAATGGGAACAATAGTAATGAGGAAATAATAAATCACATTATAACACACGCAACATAATAGAGCCCATGGAGAAAGTAAAGCCAAATCATAAAGCCCGCATAAACACCACCCATAACCATAATGGCATGAAGTAACCCTCAATTTTGTATGAGTGGTCTAGTATCATAAGAGAGAAGTTCACAAGTTCATCTAGTGAATGAAGCCATTTGGCTTGCTCCTGAGTTCTTTCTCAAGAAGAGATGAACTTGGACATCTCGATAACAAAATTGTATGGACTACTTAGTCAACAGTTGTTCTAACAAATTTCCTCCACACACTAAAGCATCAATTCCTATCAAATAGGTTGCATCATCTTGTTCAACATCAAGGTGAGTTAGGGAATCAAGAAAAATTATATTCGCATTAGTTTACTCATCTATTTTGTCATAAGACCTGATTACAGACAGGACATTTATAGAGTGTGCATCCACACACATCTGATCATGTTTTCACATGATTTAGTTGTCTATTATCAGAAATCAAAATCACTGAGACAATGTATCATTCTTGGCATGTCCTTCGAACCAAAGCAAATTTAATACCCTTTGTAGTCATCAGAGGGAACAAATTAGGTAAATATTGTTAGACAACAATTTGGTGTTACCGAGGAGTTAATAAGGTACTTAGACCATAAAGTTTAATATCTATATCCATTTGTAGACATGAAGTCAAGGAAGAAAACATATTTAGCACTACAAATCTACAAGTAGTCTTGAATAAAAGAAATGGCAATATATTTTCATATTGCTAAAATTAATGTACCACAGAAATAGAGGTGTTAAGCTATACATTTAAAATTAGAAATAAATTCGAAATAAGTAAATCCACTATTAATAACAAATAAATTTAAAGAAGAAAACAATTTTCATATAATGTCGTTACATGCATAACAAAAACATAAATCATAAGCCACAAATCTTAAAATAATAAATGAATCCAACATAAGTATATTCACTACAAGTGATCAAATAATTAAAAATATAATACACTTTTGTGATCATGCCATTTCATGCATAAATAACAACTTGGTTAGTGTCTAAATTTTAAATTGGATGAGAATTGACAAAAACCACTTAAAATGATTAACCCAAATTTAAATTGAAAACATTTTCAAATGGGGCAACACAAAACATGGTGACCTTGGAAGTTTGATAGGGAATTCAAGTCTTATGTCTGATAATTTTTCCGTTTAAAAAAGGCCCTAAAAATATATGTTTTCTATTTTGTTTAGTGACAGAAGGGTTTATTTGTGAATTCGTCAAACTTGAGGGGGTTATAGGGAAAATCCCTTTTGTCTTCCCGCCAGGAGAGATTAGCAGCGTGCCTGCCGCCGGCGCCCTCGGCAACACGTCCTGCTTCACGCCTGATGAGCCACAAGTATAGGGGATCGCAACAGTCTTCGAGGGAAGTAAAACCCAAATTTATTGATTCGACACAAGGGGAGCCAAAGAATATTTGTGAGACTTAACAAGTGAGTTGTCAATTCACTTGCACCTGAAAGTTAACTTGTTTGCAGTGGTTTATCAGTACTAACAGTTTTATAGTAGCAGCAACAGTGAAATAATAACAGCAGTAGTATGAAAACAGCAGCAGTAGTGATTGAAGTAAACAGTGGGATTAAATATTGTAGGCATAGGGATGGATGAACGGGCGTTGCATGGATACGATAGTTCATATAATGATCAAGTCATGGGCATTGCAGATAAATAAGATAAATCATCCAAGCACTAAGTAACCATATGCATGTGTTCCGTAAATAGTCGTACGTGCTCGCAATGAGAACTTGCACAACATCTATTGTCCTACTAGCCCATTTTCAGCGGGGCCACAAGGGAACTACTGGTAATTATGGTGTTCCTTTTAATAGAACACCAGAGCAAAGAATTAACACTCCGTGAACACATGTGATCCTCACATCACAGCCATGCCCTCCGGAACCCAAGGACCCAAAGTGACAGAAATTGGGACAACCGGAGGGGATGGTTGTGATATGAGGATCACATGTGTTCACGAAGTGTTAATGCTTTGCTCCGGTGTTCTATTAAAAGGAACGCCTTAATTACCAGTAGTTCCCTTGAGGCCCCGCTGCCACGGGCTGGTAGGACAAAAGATGTTGTGCAAGTTCTCATTGCGAGCACGTACGACTATTTACGGAACACATGCCTATGATTACTTAGTGCTTGGATGTTTTATCTTATTTATCTGCAATGCCCATGACATGATCATTATTTTAACTATCTTATACATGCAACGCCCGTTCTTCTATCCCCATGCCTATAGTATTTAATCCCGATGTTTACTTCAATCACTATTGCTGCTGTTTTCATACTACTGTTGTTATTATTTCACTGTTGCTGCTACTATAAAACTGTTACTACTGATAAACCACTGCAAACAAGTCAACTTTCAGGTGCAAATGAATTGACAACTCACTTGTTAAGGCTCACAAATATTCTTTGGCTCCCCTTGTGTCGAATCAATAAATTTGGGTTTTACTTCCCTCGAAGACTGTTGCGATCCCCTATACTTGTGGGTCATCAAGACTAATTTCTGGCGCCGTTGCCGGGGAGCATAGCTTTATTTGCGAGCTCACCGGAGAGTATTATTATCTACTGCCAATCATTCATCATGGGTAAGTCTCGTGATGGAAGAGTTCCTATATTATCATCCACTACAAGAAGAGGTACAACTCTGAACACATCTGTTGCTCTTGATTCACCGTCTGTTATGAGTAAGCTGCTTACACCACCACATACACATGCTAAACATGCTACTTCTGCTAAATCTAAAAATTCTTCTGATACTTTTGATGATGCTTCTACTGTGCTTGATGAGAGTGTTTCTCTCGGTCCTTTCTTAGATGCTACTATTGCTAAAGATAAAAATATTGCAAACACTGAAACTCCTGATAAAAAATCCTGTTACTCCTGCTTTTTCACCTGAGTTTAGAGAGAATCCTAGTGATGATTTTGATGATGCCTATATTGAACTGAGTGATGATCTTATTGATGGAATACATGCTATGAAGGATAAAGATGCTTCTATACAACTTATGGAAAGTCGTGTTGTTAAATATAAATTATCTACTGATGTTAAGTTTGCCACTTCTACTATTAATATTAGGCATAAGTATTATGATTTCTCTCTTGATTTATATTATATATCTATTGTTGAGAAAGAACCTTTTTGTGAAACTGAAAAATGAAAGTGCTATGAAACATATGAATGAGCTCTCCTCTTTGAGTAATTTATTCTCTGATGATCTTAAGTAATGTAGCTACTTTGTTGCTAAAATTTTCCCTTTATCATTAAAGGATGAAGCTAAAACTTGGTTTAAAAATTTGTCTCCTGGATCTATTGATAGTCCTATTGGTTTGGTCAATGCTTTCTTTTAGAAATATTTTCCTGCTAGTGCTCAACATGCTGCTTTACAAAATATATTTAATTTCAAGCAATTGGAAGAAGAGAAATTGTATGTATCTTGGGGAAGGTTCGGTTCTTTAGTAAGTGCTACACCTGGGCATAATCTAGAAGATAATAAACTTCTTGATATATTCTCTAATGGATTAAATGTTGAATCTAGGACATACCTGGATAGTTGTGATGTATGTGTTTTCAGGAAAATAACTCCATAGGAAGCTGAGGAATTAATGGCTAAAATAAGCCAAAATCATGATGATTGGACTATGGTTGAGCCTGAGCCGACCCCTACTCCAGTATCAATACCAGCACCAACACCCAAGAAGAGGGGAATGATTGAATTAAATGATGAAGTGATGAGAGAAGTCAAGAAATCTTTTAAAGAGAGGGGTATTAAATCTGAAGATGTGAAGAATGTTCCACCTATAGAGGTACACTCTCTCCAATATTTTGATAGTAGAGATATTCCCTATAGAAAACCTCCTGATCAATGCTTAGATGAATTTGCTAATTATATTATTAAGCAACATAATTTTAATATGAGAGTGTAGAATCACCTAATGGAAAACTCTAAAGCTATTAATGATTTGCATGGTATTACATAAAGAACCTCTAATGATGTTAAAATGCTTGTTAAACATTTTCAAATGGTTCAAACTCAAATTGATCAACTTGCTAAAGTGCAAAAAAGATTTCCAAGCTAATGCTTCTAAAGAAGAACATTATTATGGGATAAGAACTATAAGTGGTATTTCTACACAAGATCCTTTATATCCTCAGGGACATCCTAAAAGAATTGACAAAGATTCTCAGCAAACTAATAAAAATATTATTCATACTAAGAAGAAAAACAAGAAGAAACATAAAACTGTTGTAGAATCCTATGAACTTGCTAAAGATCCTAATAGTATATCCGTCTCTGATGTTGAAACTGAAAGTGGTAATGAAAAGAATGATGCTTCTGATAAAGAAGAAACTGTAGCTGAACCTGAAAAGCAAGCTAAAACTGCAAAGTACACTAAGGAAGATTTTACTGCTAATAAACATGGTAATGAAAGAGAACCTTGGGTACCAAAACCAATGCATTTTCCTAATAAGAAACACAAATCTAAGGAAGAAGAACACTATAACAAGTTTTGTGAATGGATGAAACCTTTGTTCTTGCAAATTCCTTTAACTGATGCTATTAAATTGCCTCCTTATGCAAAATATATGAAAGATATTGTCTCTAACAAAAGGAAGATTCCTAATGAGGAAATTTCCACTATTCTTGCTAATTATTCTTTTAATGGGAAGGTTCCTAAGAAACTAGGATATCCTGGTATACCAACTATTCCCTGTTCTATTAAAAATAATTATGTTAGAACTGCTTTGGGTGATCTAGGAGCTGGAGTTAGTGTCATGCCTTTTAGTCTCTATAAAAGACTCCTCCTAGAAAAGTTGATACCAACTGATATATGTTTGCAAATGTCTGATAAAGCTACTGCTATTCCTGTGGGTATATGTGAGGATGTTCTTGTTCAAGTTGCTAATAGTTGTCTGATATTAACTGACTTTGTTGTGTTGGAAATGCCTGAAGATGATAATATGTCTATTATTCTTGGAAGACCTTTTTCTTAATACTGCAGGGGTTGTTATTGATTGCAACCAAGGAAAATTTACATTTAATGTTAATGATAAAGAGCACACTATTTGTTTTCCCAAGAAGATTGATAGAAAATATGGTCTAAATTCAATTGAAAATATTGAGACCATCAAGATTGGAGAATTTTATTGTCCCATTCCAGTACCACCTAAAGAATATGAAATTATTATGATTGTTACTATGCCTATCAAGGTGGAACAACATAATTATTTAGTGTTTAGCAATGTTTTTCTTCATATGAAAATTATTCTGGTAGCAAGACTTGATCACCCTTGTTAACAAAATGATTTCTAATGAAGAGGACATTGTTTTCACTGTGTTTTCAGCTTCCCCGTTATGTTTTCACCATGTTTACTTCTGTTATCACATTATTACTTGAGTACAATCAAGTTTTTCACCATCCTTATGCATGTTTTTCCTGATGTTTTCACTCTATTTACTGAAGTTATGCATGTTTTCACCACCCATACTTTTGTTTTCACCACTACCACCTTTGTTTTCTTTGGTTATTCCTTCATTAAAGTGTCATAGAACCTCTGTAGTTCTAGTTTTGGTTTTGTTTTCCATGTTTTCACTTTTGTTTTCCCGGTTTTTATTAATTATTAAAATTCTGGAAATACCTCAAAAATAAAGTTTCTCGAAAAATTCCAGAAAAATTATAATAAATGTTTACGTCAAAAATGAGGCAGCAAGCCACCTGGGAGACCCCAGGGGGACCCACCAGTTAGGCACACCACAGGGTGGCGCAGCCAGCCCCTAGTGGCGCCAGCACATGATGTGGGGCCCCCTGGCCCTCCACTTACTCTCTCCACTGCCAAAGTCTTCTCTCTCACCCCCAAAACTGAAAACATTTCTTAGAACCTGTGTTCTTGCTGTTCTTCCTCTGTAATTTCGATCTCCTTCTTCAACCCATTATTTGTGCTGATATTTGGTGTGTTTGATCTCCGGTATGTGACTCCTCCCATGATCCATGTAGAATTTTCTTTAGTGAAGTATTTCTTGAGTATTCTGGTACTGTAAGTGACATCTTATGTGAGTTTGCATGCTTGATTTGAGTAGAAATAATTTATTTTTGATGTATGTTTAGCTCTCATATAAGTCCCTATGGTAGTCTCCACCTTATAGTTGCTTGAAATTAATTTTTGTTATGATTGTTGAAAAATTTCAGAGATGGATAGTTATAACTTTGGAGAGATATTTAGGAGTGATGCTCCTATAAGGACATGGCCCTCACGCTCATCCACTTCAGCGAGGCCATCATATAATGAGGATGTTATTGCGTCAACTATTGACGATGCGGAAGATGATGGTATCATTCACCCATCTAGCTTTCCTTGCCATACATTTTTAAGAACTGTAGGTCTTTTAGATGATTTTCTTATGATTGTTGATAGAGTTGGTCTAACCAACTTTATGGAAGACGAAAGACCTCAATATGCCACGCTCACAAAAGCTTTTGTTAAGAGCTTAAAATTTCAGAATACTCAATATGGTCCAACTGTTGCATTCAAGTTATATGGTAGTCCTACTTCTTTGTCCTTGGAAGAATTTTGTGCTATTATAGGTATCAACCCCACCGGGACAGCAAGCAGGATTCAAGATAGACCAGCTGACCTCCAGGGGATTTATCGAGAAGTCACCAACGATGATGGTCGCTCATCCCAACGTGGGAAGATAAGGAACATTCAACTTCCTGCCCTTAGATACTTTGCTTATTATATTGGTACTAGTATCCTTGGTAGGGAGAACACTAGCAATATTTCTACTTACCACCTTGCTTTCATTGATGTTGCGCTGAATCGTAGCACAAAGTATAACCTTGGTGCACTTGTTGCACACCGCCTTGCTGCTGTTGGGCCTATTTTTGGTGGCATTATTGCTACACGTGTCGCAACTGCTTTGCACGTTCCCATTGATCCTAATGATGAAATAATTGCTCCACATAGGCTTAACCTTGCTGCTATCAAATCCCATCAGTTTGTCACTTTTAACTCTACTATTGAACATTTAGTCTATAGATTTTTATATATGGATGGAGAAGAGAGGAAAGTTACTTTGACGCAGCTTGTTTTGTTTAAGATTGACAGGTCACCATGGTCGCTCTCCGAGGAGCAGATAGACGAGCATCTGAGCACCATGGATTTTTATCGGCAGCAGGAGAGGCAAGACGCGCCTCCCGAGGACCGCAACATGCAGTATACCGACGCATCCTCGAGCACATATGGGGGGAGGATTCCTCCTCGGCATACTACGGGGGCGGAACCTCATGGGCCCCTTGGTTATTGATCTTCACTTAGGCCAAAAGCCTAAGCTTGGGGAGAGGTATACCGACATCACGCTCATTTACATATCATGTTCTGTAACATCCCAAGTATGAAAAACCACCTCTAGAATGTTTGATTTCTTGTTTTATTAAAGTTTTGCATCATGTCATCATATTCATTGAATTGTTTGCATTTGTTTTACTTTGTTTTCCATTTGTTTGCTTCTGTTTTACTCTGTTTTCACAGTTGAAATTCAAACTTTATTCAAACATTTATTTCATACTTGTTATGTTACAACCTTTTAAATCAAGAGTTCAAATAAAAAACAACCAATTTGTTTTCATTTTATTCCATAATGCTCAACTATTAAAATGATGGTTTTAATCAATTAATTAATTCCAAATCACATTCAAAATTCAAATCAAGTCATCAAACATCACCCAATTTGAATTTATGCAAATTACACAACAATCCTAATCAATTGTTGATAATTAAACAATAGGGTTCCAAATAATTAAATCCTTGTTTTCCATAATTCAATTAATACTCAAACTAATTCAAATTTAAACCATTTTGCAAACAGCAAAGTATTTTGAAATTTTGTAAAACAAAACTTGGCATTTGGTTGTTTTTGACCTTACTAACTCACCCTACTTTTCCTACAATTTTTACTAACTCAAAAACCCCATTTTTCTTCCTATTCTATTTTCTGCAAAAAAAAAACAGAAGGAGAAAATTTTAAAAAAATAAAAAAAAACGAGCGCCAGGGTAGTGGGCAGCCCAGCCCACCACCCAGCACACCCGCGCGCGCAGGCCTGCTGGCCTTTCTTCCAGCTCCGTACAGCTGACGTCATCATACGCCAGCTCGCACGTGCCCGAGCTCCACCTGCTCCTCCCGAGCCTATATCTACCCCCCCTATCCCACCAAACCCTAGCCCTAGGTCTCTGTTCCTCGACCTGCCGCCACCGGAACCTCCTCGGGCCTCTGCTCGACTAGAATCGCCGGTGAGCTCGCCGTTTCCACCATCTCCTCCCTCTCTGCATGTTGCGCACGATCGATCACGCACACCACAGCACACCCCAGCACAGCAGCAGAGCATCACAACCACGGCACGCCGTCGTTCGCCGTCGTTCTGCTGCCAGTTTTAGTCGCGCGCGCGCAAAGTTCAGTTAACGCGCAGTTGAACCATAACCTGTCTGCGTCCCTGTATCTGTCAAAACTGAAAGCGTACTGCAGTGGTTGCAGTGCTAGCGCGAGCGAGGCAGGTCCTGGGTTCGAGCCTTGGCTCCGCGGATTAAAATCCAACCTTTTGCGCGGGGCACTGACAGGCAGGCCCTACCTGTCTGTGGCACTGGTGCCACGCGTGCATGCCACGCTGGCCCAGGGCCCAGTGGCAGTGCCCTGGGTTAGCTAGCAGTGCGGTAGAAAAGGTTTTCAACCTTTTCTGTTTTAACTTAAGCCCTTTTAAATTACAGATTGGTCCTCCAAATTAAATTGCTTATAACTTTTAAATTATAACTCCAAATAATAAAAGTAAAATATGTGTGTTGATCCAAATTAAATTATCTATCTATTTATGACATTTGTTTTCTGTTTTGAATTTTCCAAATGCAATCAAAATTTGAATTCAAACAATTCGTTTGTAAATTTGATAAAAGCCATAACTAATTCATACTTAATCCAAATAATGCAAATAAAATATGTTTTCCATGCTATTTCAAACCACCTATCCAAATATAAATTTTGTTTCATGGTTTGAATAATTAAAATTGCTTAAATAATTTAAACCTTGTTTAAATCATTTAAATTTGCTAAATTCATAACTTGCTCAAATTAAATTATTTTTGAACATGTAAAATATGTTTTCAAGCTAGAAAAATATAAACTTTTCAAATATGAATTTGAATTTATGTTTGGAACAAATAAAATTCAAATAATATTCAACCTTGTTTTAAATTCATTTAAAACTTGTTTAATTTTGTTTAACTCATAATAAATTCATCCTAACTCCTTTTTCAATATTTGAAACATCTAATCCACCCAAAATTTTATGATCTTTTCAAATATGAATTTTGTTATTTATCTTGCACAATTTAAATTGGTGAAAACAACAACTATTTGTGTAATCCCTTTAAGGAACCAAAAAATTCCCCTACTTAATAAATAAATTTCTAAATTGGTAAACCTTATTTCCAATTGGTTCTAATGTTGTTATTTTGTTGTTTTCCTCATCCATGCAACATACTAATCCACATTCACCTGTTGGTTAATTGGAAAACAATTGTTTCAACCAAAATTCATGGGCTTTTCATATGCAACTCAAAATTGCATATGTGTCCATTTAATCTATGTTACCATGCCAACTAGTTTATTTTGATGCATCCATTAACTTGACATGCATCATCCCATGATTGTGCACTATGCCATGATATTGATTGCTTATCTTCCTGTATTGTTTGTTTGCTTCTTCTCGGATAGACGACGACGTTGAGACAGACGATACTTACGACACCCCTTCTGAGGATCTAGCCCAGTACCAGGCTACTGAGTTTGCAGGCAAGTTATCACTCACATGAACCATTGTGTTCCTTTCAACATTGGTTACCGATACTTTCCGTTGTCTATTTCTGCTAGCCATATGTATCGTTGCTTCTGTTACGAACCTATTACATGATACCCTGAACCCTGATATTGCCTCACCTCCAGTCCTATAACCCCGTTGCTTGGGCCCGTGTCTTACTAGCATGCTTAGGGTTGTTTTTGCTCGAGTCTGTTATCAGTTACTTTCTGTTATCATATTCTATTTATATTCTGGGGCTCGATGTTAACCAACAACCTGTTAATTTGAGGTAATAATAATTTGCTGATAAGGCACCGGCAGGAGGCCCGGCGTGGTTTTGAGGCCTGCTAGTGTCGACCCTAATTAGGAAAAGGGTCTTGTCTACTGATCCATGATGAGCGCACTATCCGCATGTGGGAAGCGTGTATGGGCGCCCCCCTCAATTTGATTCGATTCGCATCTCGTCCAAATCACCACACTTAGTTCGGGCTTTCCATTTGATGCACGCATATGCAGGTACAAACCCGAGGCCAGGGTGGAACTTTTGTAGTCGGCATTTAGGGCGGCGTGGTCTTCCAGTGCTATGAGGGTCCCCTTTTCTTCGTGGGGCTCGATTAGCCGCGCACGCACAGCACGTGGTGCTTTGGGCTTGATGCGAAGAAGAGTTGAGTTGTGTAGAGTGCCTCGCTTGGTGGAAGTGCATTTCCATCCTGGCAGGATATTCTTACGTGTACGGCCAAATTGGTGCACCCCTGCAGGGATAAATCTTCTCGAGAAGCCGTGTTTTCCGCGGTTATGGTTGACTTGGTGAAAGTACTGGCTAACAAGTACTCACAACAACTTACACCTAACTAATGATAACTTGACTAGTAATAGGCTTATTGATACAACAACTTGGTCCATCATTAATACAACTGTGTGAGTTATCCTCGGATTGCTTCTTTGGATAAGGGGCGAGATCCAGGATGGGTTTGTGTGGTGGATAGTTGTAGTTGGTTACGATACGCTATCTTATCCCCCTTTTTGGTAGCCGGAAGTTGTAGTATGTTCTGTAGTGGTTAGTGCAGCCAGTTGCAGCATCTTTTATATCCCTTTCTTCCGTTGAACCCAAGGCATCTGTGCTTGGTGATGACGGGCTACACTTTTGTGAACTGTGAGTCTTGCTTGCCAGTACGTTTATGTACTGACCCCTTTGGGGCTGTGGTTTCGGCAGACTACGCTTACGAGGATCCCCGTGACGGCTACTACGTGGAGTTTGACGAGGCTGCTGACGAGTAGGTAGCGGACCCGGGCAGGATCCGAGACATCGTGGATGGGCTCCGTCTTTTCGTTTCCGGCTTGTTAAGCCTATTTGGATTTTGTCTGTACTCAGACCCATTGAATGCTTCCGCTGAGATGTAATGATGTTATGTTGGGACATGTGTCCTCTGGATGATTGTATTTGCTATCTCTGCTCTAGTGAGAGCTATTTGCTACTTATTTCCATCTTTTGTGTCTTAGAGATCTGTTGTGTTATCATTTTGTTCAACGCCGTTGACGTACCATGTGTGTATGGTATGAAGTACGTCAATGGTAGTATCCTGATTTCTATGGGATGGTTTACGTAGACGCTGAACAGATAGGGGTTGGTTGTCACACATACGTGTGTTGGCCTACTCGTAAGAGATGCGGGTGCCGGTAAGCCCCGTAATCCAATCCACTACTGTTCAACGGAACTGCGAGTATCCTCTAGAAGTCCGGGTGCGACAAATGGTATCAGAGCCTGTCTGCCTGTAGGATCCCTTTTACTGGTCGCAGTTGAGTCTAGAAACTATTTTGTAGCTATATAGGAAAAATGAAACGTGAGAGTAGGAATTCTGCCATTTTTCTTCTTTCCCCACCCACCCACCCTTTTCTGGTAAGGAAGTGCAACGTTGTTTTCTCTTCTCATCTAAACTTTCAAGTTAGGATTTCACGAATCCTGGTTTCTCTAGGATAGTTATATCTACTAGTCCATAGGAATGGAGGTGGTTGTGACATGATTTATCATGTTGCCTACTCATGATTGAGAACGGAGGCGTGTAAGCCCCGGAAGCAAATACTCTATTCCTTAAGCAGTAGATATTGATCCTTTAGAAGCCCAGATGGGTTTTCCGTAGTACCTCAGGAGTTTTGGTCTCGTGTTTCCCGTTGTTGCTTCGATATCCTGTTCTTCTCAACATCCTTATCGTCCGTTGAAACCTTGTTGTTGCTTTCCACTTCAGTTCTCTACCGGCGCCTAATCTAAACTTCCCCGATCATCTGCAGATGGATCTCAGGTTCTACCCGCAGGTGGTTCGGATGACTCGTTGTGAGAGCACCGCCGGTTATCCGGAGATGCTGAGAGACATGGTCACTTATCTGGGGTTCCGTTGGGCACCAGAGTACCAGGTCTACGAGCAGCAGCGAGAGTTTGACCAGACCTACTACCAGGCTATCGTCTACATTCTGTCAGATGATGGCATGAGCGTTGTCCACCGCTACGAGGCAGTAGGTTCCACAGTGGATATGGCCGTGCAGCAGGCAGCTTATGTGAGTCTCACCGTCCTTCGTGCTGACTACTGGGGATTTGACGATTCTATCTATCGCCACATCCCCCGTGGTTACATCACTTCGGAGGGAGCTCACTTCACTCTCTACGACAACCTGGATGTCTACGAGCATGATAACACCAGGCTGCACACCACCGCTCAGTTTGTGAGGCACAGTGACGCAGTTGCCACCACACTCTCTCAGGAGTTGGCTTCAGTCAGAGAGCAGCTCTACCTTGCTTTGACTCGTTTGGCGACGTACACCACAGACTTTGTTGGAGATGAGCGCTTTGCACGTTTCGATCAGCCAGTTGGTCGTCGTCTGCCAGATGCTGGAGGTTACGAGCCGATCAGAGGTCCACTCCTCAACCTCGGTGCTGGTTACACTGGGATTCCCCGCTTTGGAGCACAGGGAGTCGACGCTATGTACTTCACCACACCTAGAGTCGCTCTCAGACCACGTCAGATCTATGTGGATCGTCGTTCTACCTACTTTCGTGGGCGTGCTCCTCACCGTACCCCGCGTCGTACTACTCACCGCCGTCCTGCGTGATGAGCATGCGAGTACCGATGTATCCATTCTTAGCTATGTTTAGTTATCCTTTGGCTTTCGAACCATGTATTGGTGTGTTGGATGTTCTGATGTATTTGAACATGTGATGATGTACCTGTTGGTTATCTATTCATGCGTCGGAATAATCTCTCTTTCGGTTTCCAAGTCTATCTGTTTCTATTGTTGTGCTAAAATGCATGTCTATTCAGGATGCCGCCAACAAGGAACAATCCGCCTGAGCCACCGCCAATCACGGAGCTGTTGACTCAGATGACTCAGGTCGTGACGCAGATAGCCCAGATCCAGGCTAACCAGCACAACAACCAGAATGCTCCACGAGTCAGCATCAAGGAGTTTCTGAGTTTGGGCCCGAGAGCTTTCGTGGCAACACGAGAGCCTCTGGATGCTGATGACTGGATCAGGGAGATGGCCAGGGCTCTGGACATTGCTCACGTTGCTGAGGAAGACAAAGTCAAGTATGCCACCTACCTACTGAAGGGTCAGGCAGCTACCTGGTGGGAGAACTACCAGACCATGAGAGCTGGATACCCAATCACCTGGGGTTGTTTCAGGGATGCCTTCCTGAAGCATCACATCCCAGATGGTCTCATGGAAAGGATGCGTGAGGAGTTTTGCTCTCTCAAGCAGGGCAAGCTGGGCGTCATTGGCTATCAGAAGGAGTTCAATCGCCTCGCTCGTTACGCTGGTGATGAGGTCTCCACTGAGGCTAAGAAGATGGCAAGGTTCCGCCGAGGTTTTAACCCGGAACTCAAGTACGCACTCACCAACATCAAGGCCAAAGACTTCGAGGAGCTCGTAAACACCGCGCTCAATGAAGAAAATGGGCGCAAGGCGTTCGAGGAGTCTCGGAAGCACTCGCGTGAGGGTGGTTCCTCCTCCAACATGACCACCCCTCTGCAGAAGCGCCGTATCTGGGTGCCAAATGCTGCTGTCACTCGGGCCCCATATGCCCAAGCTTCTCCAGGCTTCGCTTCCCGCCCACCCAACCCAGCTCAGATGCAGGCTCAGAGGTTCTCAATGGGGCAGCCAAGGCCAGATGCACCTCGTGTCGTCACTTGCTACAAATGCAAGCAGACGGGGCACTACGCTGACAAGTGCACTCAGAGGCAGCTACCTCCACCACCTCCTCGCCCCAACACCAACCAGGCAATGGTGCGTGCTCCCCCGGCTAAAGCCTTCAACTCCAACAACAGGCCTGTCGGGAGGACCGCGAGGGTGAATCATGTCAAGGTCGACAAAGCTGAGGAAGCTGCTGACGTCGTTCTCGGTACATTCCCCATTAACTCTAACCCAGCTAAAGTGTTGTTTGATACCGGAGCATCGCATTCTTTTGTGTCAAAGATCTTTGCGACAGCAGTTAAACTACCTTTTGTTGGTTTGGGTTCCCGCTAGTAGTAAACTCCCCTGGAGCAACTATGCAAACTTCCAAGATCAGTCATGAGAATCAGATCTTAATTGGAGGCCACATATTCCTTGCTTCTCTCATTCTGCTTGGCAATTCTGACATTGATGTCATTCTTGGCATGGATTGGTTGAAGGCCAATAAAGCTACGATTGACTGTGCTCAGAAGTCAATAACTCTGTTCCACCCTTCTGGCCAGATAGTCTATTCTCCAAATGAATCAAGTTGTGTTCAGCTGTACAACCTCGATGCTAAACCTCTACCTCTACTTGAAAATGTTCCGGTGGTTTGTGAACTCCCTGACGTCTTTCCAGAAGAGTTGCCAGGGATGCCTCCGGACAGAGCAGTTGAGTTCGTGATCGAGCTTGAACCAGGTACTGCTCCAATATCTAAGCATCCATACAAGATAGCTCCTCCTGAACTGAAATTGTTGAAGGAGCAAATCGATATGTACATGGAGAAAGGTTACATTCAACCTAGTTCCTCCGCTTGGGGTTGCCCAACTCTGTTCGTTGCAAAGAAGGATCAAACAAAGAGACTCGTTGTTGACTATCGTCCTCTCAACGAGAAAACCATCAAAAACAAGTATCCAATTCCTCGTATCGATGATCTTTTTGATCAACTTGCTGGAGCCTCAATATTCTCAAAGTTGGACTTGAGGATGGGTTACCATCAAATAAAGATCAGGAAGGAAGATATTCCAAAAACAGCTTTCACCACTCGGTACGGTCTATATGAATACACCGTCATGTCCTTTGGTCTCACCAATGCACCGGCGACCTTCTCTAGACTCATGAATTATGTCTTCCATGAATACCTCGACAAGTTCGTTGTGGTATATCTTGATGACATTCTGGTCTACTCAAAATCCGAGGAAGAGCATGGAGAACACCTTTGTCTCACTCTCATGAAACTTTGCGAGCATCGTCTATATGCCAAGTTCTCCAAATGTGAGTTCTGGATTCCAGAAGTTGCTTACCTTGGTCATGTCATCTCCGCCAAGGGCATAGCCATTGATCCAGAAAAGGTTAAAGCAATTGTTGATTGGAAACCTCCTAAGACGGTGAAGCAAGTCAGAAGTTTTCTTGGCTTGGCTAGCTATTGCCGTCGTTTCGTCCAAAACTTTTCCAAGATTGCCAAACCTCTCACTGATCTCACAAAGAAGGACAAGAAGTTCGTTTGGTCTCCACAGTGTGATGAAAGTTTCAATCTCCTGAAGACTAAACTCACTTCTACTCCAGTTCTGGTTGGCCCAGACACTACCAAACCTTTCCAGATATTCTGCGATGCATCTCTCCAAGGTCTAGTTGCAGTTCTTATGCAAGAACGTCAAGTTGTGGCTTATGCTTCGCGTCAGTTGAATGCACATGAGCAAAACTATCCCACTCATGACCTAGAACTTGCAGTAGTTGTGTTTGCCCTCAAGAAATGGAGGCAATACTTGTTGGGTAATCGCACTGAAATCTTTTCCGATCATAAGAGTCTGAAATACATCTTCACTCAGCCAGATCTAAACCTCAGGCAAAGGAGATGGATTGAAAAGATTAAAGACTTTGATCTCACCATTTCTTACACTCCAGGCAAGGCTAATGTTATGGCCGATGCTCTCAGTCGCAAGTCATATTGCAATAATCGCATGATCATGGAAAGCCAACCTCCACTTCATGAAGAATTCCAGAAGCTGAACCTTGGTCTTGTTCCTCAAGGTTATCTTGCAAGCTTGACAGCCAGTCCAACTATCGAGGACAAGATTCGTTCTGAACAACTTCGTGATGCTGAAATCAAGAAGATGGTAGAACACATCAAGGAAGGCAAGGAGAAATTTAAGTCCTTCTCAATTGATGACAAAGGAACTGTGTTCTTCGAAGGACGCATTGCAGTTCCTCAAGTTCAAAGTCTCAAAGATATCATTCTCAAGGAGGCTCATGAAACTCCTCTCTCCATCCACCCTGGAAGTACAAAGATGTACCAGGATCTTAAGACACTGTATTGGTGGCCTGGCATGAAACGTGAAATTGCTCAATACGTTTCTGAATGCGACGTTTGTCAACGTGTTAAGGCAGTCCATCAGAAAACAGCCGGTCTACTCCAACCTCTGAAAATTCCTGAGTGGAAGTGGGACATGATTGAAATGGACTTCTTCACTGGTTTTCCAAAGTCCAATAAGGGCAACGATGCAATCTTCGTCGTTATTGATCGTCTCACTAAGGTAGCTCACTTCTTTGCTGTCAAAGAAACAATCTCTGCTAGCTAGTTAGCAGAACTCTACACAGCAAAGATTGTTCCTCTTCATGGTGTTCCATTGGAAATAAGCTCAGACCGTGGAAGCATATTCACTTCTCATTTCTGGAAAAGCTTTCAAGAAGCATTGGGCACCAAACTTCTTTTCAGCACAGCTTATGACCCTCAGTCTCAAGGGCAAGTCGAAAGAGTCAATCAGATTCTCGAGGATATGCTCAGAGCATGTGGTCTCTCCTTTGGCATGAAATGGGAGGATTGCCTTCCATATGCTGAATTCTCCTACAACAACAGCTACCAGGCAAGCCTAGGCATGGCACCATTTGAAGCACTCTATGGCCGCAGATGCAGGAGTCCAATCAATTGGTCTGGAGCTGGTGAACGTTCACTCTTAGGCCCTGACATTGTTAAGGAAGCCGAGGAGAAAGTTCGCATCATTCGTGACAATCTCAAGATTGCTCAGTCTCGTCAGAAGAGCTACTATGACAGTAAGCACAGGGATATGGTCTATGCTCCTGGTGACAAGGCATATCTCCGTGTAACTCCCCTCAGAGGCACTCATCGTTTCGGTGTGAAAGGAAAGCTTGCACCAAGATACATTGGTCCTTTCAACATTCTCTCAAGGCGTGCGGAAAATGCTTATCGTCTTGAACTTCCAGAAAAACTATCCAAGGTGCACGATGTGTTTCATGTGTCACAGCTCAAGAGGTGTTTCAAAGATCCAGATCGTGCAGTTGATCATGATTCCATTGAACTGCAAGATGATCTCTCTTATGAGGAGCACCCTGTTCGTATTCTCGATGAGACCGAGCGTAAGACTCGCAACAGGAGCACCAAGTTCTTGAAAGTGCAATGTTCGCATCATTCCGATAAAGAGGCAACGTGGGAGACCGAAGAGGATCTTCGCAAGAAGTATCCAGACCTTTTCCTTTCTCACTGGGAATCTCGGGGCGCGATTCCTTCAAGGGGGGGCGTTTTGTAACATCCCAAGTATGAAAAACCACCTCTAGAATGTTTGATTTCTTGTTTTATTAAATTTTTGCATCATGTCATCATATTCATTGAATTGTTTGCATTTGTTTTACTTTGTTTTCCATTTGTTTGCTTCTGTTTTACTCTGTTTTCACAGTTGAAATTCAAACTTTATTCAAAAATTTATTTCATACTTGTTATGTTACAACCTTTTAAATCAAGAGTTCAAATAAAAAACAACCAATTTGTTTTCATTTTATTCCATAATGCTCAACTATTAAAATGATGGTTTTAATCAATTAATTAATTCCAAATCACATTCAAAATTCAAATCAAGTCATCAAACATCACCCAATTTGAATTTATGCAAATTACACAACAATCCTAATCAATTGTTGATAATTAAACAATAGGGTTCCAAATAATTAAATCCTTGTTTTCCATAATTCAATTAATACTCAAACTAATTCAAATTTAAACCATTTTGCAAACAGCAAAGTATTTTGAAATTTTGTTAAACAAAACTTGGCATTTGGTTGTTTTTTACCTTACTAACTCACCCTGTTTTTCCTACAATTTTTACTAACTCAAAAACCCCATTTTTCTTCCTATTCTATTTTCTGCAAAAAAAAACAGAAGGAGAAAATTTTAAAAAAATAAAAAAAAAACGAGCGCCAGGGCAGTGGGCAGCCCAGCCCACCACCCAGCACACCCGCGTGCGTAGGCCTGCTGGCCTTTCTTCCAGCTCCGTACAGCTGACGTCATCAGACGCCGGCTCGCACGCGCCCGAGCTCCACCTGCTCCTCCCGAGCCTATATCTACCCCCCTATCCCACCAAACCCTAGCCCTAGGTCTCTGTTCCTCGACCTGCCGCCACCGGAACCTCCTCGGGCCTCCGCTCGACTAGAATCGCCGGTGAGCTCGCCGTGCCCACCATCTCCTCCCTCTCTGCATCTTGCGCACGATCGATCACACACACCACAGCACACCCCAGCACAGCAGCAGAGCAGCACAACCACGGCACGCCGTCGTTCGCCGTCGTTCTGCTGCCAGTTTCAGTCGCGCGCGCGCAAAGTTTAGTTAACGCGCAGTTGAACCATAACCTGTCTGCGTCCCTGTATCTGTCAAAACTGAAAGCGTACTGCAGTGGTTGCAGTGCTAGCGCGAGCGAGGCAGGTCCTGGGTTCGAGCCTTGGCTCCGCGGATTAAAATCCAACCTTTTGCGCGGGGCACTGACAGGAAGGCCCCACCTGTCTGTGGCACTTGTGCCACGCGTGCATGCCACGCTGGCCCAGGGCCCAGTGGCAGTGCCCTGGGTTAGCTAGCAGTGCGGTAGAAAAGGTTTTCACCCTTTTCTGTTTTAACTTAAGCCCTTTTAAATTACAGATTGGTCCTCCAAATTAAATTGCTTATAACTTTTAAATTATAACTCCAAATAATAAAAGTAAAATATGTGTGTTGATCCAAATTAAATTATCTATCTATTTATGACATTTGTTTTCTGTTTTGAATTTTCCAAATGCAATCAAAATTTGAATTCAAACAATTCATTTGTAAATTTGATGAAAGCCATAACTAATTCATACTTAATCCAAATAATGCAAATAAAATATGTTTTCCATGCTATTTCAAACCACCTATCCAAATATAAATTTTGTTTCATGGTTTGAATAATTAAAATTGCTTAAATAATTTAAACCTTGTTTAAATCATTTAAATTTGCTAAATTCATAACTTGCTCAAATTAAATTATTTTTGAACATGTAAAATATGTTTTCAAGCTAGAAAAATATAAACTTTTCAAATATGAATTTGAATTTATGTTTGGAACAAATAAAATTCAAATAATATTCAACCTTGTTTTAAATTCATTTAAAACTTGTTTAATTTTGTTTAACTCATAATAAATTCATCCTAACTCCTTTTTCAATATTTGAAACATGTAATCCACCCAAAATTTTATGATCTTTTCAAATATAAATTTTTTTATTTATCTTGCACAATTTAAATTGGTGAAAACAACAACTATTTGTGTAATCCCTTTAAGGAACCAAAAAAATCCCCAACTTAATAAATAAATTTCTAAATTGGTAAACCTTATTTCCAATTGGTTCTAATGTTGTTATTTTGTTGTTTTCCTTGTCCATGCATCATACTAATCCACATTCACCTGTTGGTTAATTGGAAAACAATTGTTTCAACCAAAATTCATGGGCTTTTCATATGCAACTCAAAATTGCATATGTGTCCATTTAATCTATGTTACCATGCCAACTAGTTTATTTTGATGCATCCATTAACTTGACATGCATCATCCCATGATTGTGCACTATGCCATGATATTGATTGCTTATCTTCCTGTATTGTTTGTTTGCTTCTTCTCGGATAGACGACGACGTTGAGACAGACGATACTTACGACACCCCTTCTGAGGATCTAGCCCAGTACCAGGCTACTGAGTTTGCAGGCAAGTTATCACTCACATGAACCATTGTGTTCCTTTCAAAATTGGTTACCGATACTTTCCGTTGTCTATTTCTGCTAGCCATATGTATCGTTGCTTCTGTTACGAACCTATTACATGATACCCTGAACCCTGATATTGCCTCACCTCCAGTCCTATAACCCCGTTGCTTGGGCCCGTGTCTTACTAGCATGCTTAGGGTTGTTTTTGCTCGAGTCTGTTATCAGTTACTTTCTGTTATCATATTCTATTTATATTCTGGGGCTCGATGTTAACCAACAACCTGTTAATTTGAGGTAATAATAATTTGCTGATAAGGCACCGGCAGGAGGCCCGGCGTGGTTTTGAGGCCTGCTAGTGTTGACCCTAATTAGGAAAAGGGTCTTGTCTACTGATCCATGATGAGCGCACTATCCGCATGTGGGAAGCGTGTATGGGCGCCCCCCTCAATTTGATTCGATTCGCATCTCGTCCAAATCACCACACTTAGTTCGGGCTTTCCATTTGATGCACGCATATGCAGGTACGAACCCGAGGCCAGGGTGGAACTTTTGTAGTCGGCATTTAGGGCGGCGTGGTCTTCCAGTGCTATGAGGGTCCCCTTTTCTTCGTGGGGCTCGATTAGCCGCGCACGCACAGCACGTGGTGCTTTGGGCTTGATGCGAAGAAGAGTTGAGTTGTGTAGAGTGCCTCGCTTGGTGGAAGTGCATTTCCATCCTGGTGGGATATTCTTACGAGTACGGCCAAATTGGTGCACCCCTGCAGGGATAAATCTTCTCGAGAAGCCGTGTTTTCCGCGGTTATGGTTGACTTGGTGAAAGTACTGGCTAACAAGTACTCACAACAACTTACACCTAACTAATGATAACTTGACTAGTAATAGGCTTATTGATACAACAACTTGGTCCATCATTAATACAACTGTGTGAGTTATCCTCGGATTGCTTCTTTGGATAAGGGGCGAGATCCAGGATGGGTTTGTGTGGTGGATAGTTGTAGTTGGTTACGATACGCTATCTTATCCCCCTTTCTGGTAGCCGGAAGTTGTAGTATGTTCTGTAGTGGTTAGTGCAGCCAGTTGCAGCATCTTTTATATCCCTTTCTTCCGTTGAACCCAAGGCATCTGTGCTTGGTGTTGACGGGCTACACTTTGGTGAACTGTGAGTCTTGCTTGCCAGTACGTTTATGTACTGACCCCTTTGGGGCTGTGGTTTCCGCAGACTACGCTTACGAGGATCCCCGTGATGGCTACTACGTGGAGTTTGACGAGGCTGCTGACGAGTAGGTAGCGGATCCGGGCAGGATCCGAGACATCGTGGATGGGCTCCGTCTTTTCGTTTCCGGCTTCTTAAGACTATTTGGATTTTGTCTGTACTCAGACCCATTGAATGCTTCCGCTGATATGTAATGATGTTATGTTGGGACATGTGTCCTCTGGATGATTGTATTTGCTATCTCTGCTCTAGTGAGAGCTATTTGCTACTTATTTCCATCTTTTGTGTCTTAGAGATCTGTTGTGTTATGATTTTGTTCAACGCCGTTGACGTACCATGTGTGTATGGTATGAAGTACGTCAATGGTAGTATCCTGATTTCTATGGGATGGTTTACGTAGACGCTGAACAGATAGGGGTTGGTTGTCACACATACGTGTGTTGGCCTACTCGTAAGAGATGCGGGTGCCGGTAAGCCCCGTAATCCAATCCACTACTGTTCAACGGAACTGCGAGTATCCTCTAGAAGTCCGGGTGCGACATGTTCTGTCAGTTCTTTGTATATTTATGTTTTCTTTTCTTTCGCTTATTTTTGTTTCTCACGCTTCTTTTTGTTTTCTTTCGTTTGTTTTCGTTTTCTTTCGCTTCTTTCGTTTCTTTTGTTTTTATTGTTTTTGTTTTTGCTTTCCAAAACACAAAAAGACCAAAAATATTTCTGTTGTTTCTCTCTATTTGTTTCTTTAGTTGGTTTGCTTTGTTTCTTTAGTTGCATTTTAGTATTCAAAAACCCAAAAAAAAAATTGTTTTGCTTGATTTCCTTTTGTTCTTGTTTTATTTCGAAAAAACCAAAAAGATTTTTGCTTTGTTTGCTTGTTCTCATTTGCTTGTGCTATAATTGAAAATTCCAAAATTATTTGTTGTTTTTCTTTGGTTTTGTAAATTTTTTTGCACGGCTCAAAAGTCGTCCGTGATTCCATTGGAGCTTGGTTTTCATTATATATTATTTGAGCCACAAGTGAAGAGCAATAATGACGATCTACGACAATTCAAGTGTGGTGATAGGCTGGTATGAATTCTATTTGCTTTCATTTTTGTACATATATCCATCTATGTGAGCATGCTTAGTTTGTTCATATAAGATATATGTAACTTAATGGCTGCTTAATAGTTCATGCTCTCTCATGTTTTGTCCAATTTATTAATAGTAAACGACATGTCGCATAAATATTTGTTCGCATTGTTCTATTCATAAGAAGAGTATGACATTGTGGTAGCCTTCTCTGACTGTTTCATTTGAATCGACTTGGCACATGCTCACGCATGCTAAGACTGAAAACAGAAAGTCAATAAGCCTCGATGATTTATTTTGCCTCAAAGTTCTAGTATCAATTTTATGCCTCAGTTAATTTTACTTTGTCTCAAACATGATTATGATAGTTGTTGCTCTTTTGATTGTTGCTCCCTGTTTATTGCTAGCCTTCACCTGTACTGAGTATGGAATTCTACTCGTGCATCCAACTCCCAAAAACCAAAGTTTTCCGTTGTGTACACCATACCTACCTACATGTGGTATTTAACTGCCACTCCAAGTAAATTGCTCATGTGCTACCTTTAAAACCTTCTAAAAATTATTCCCGGTTTCTGCCCCTGTTTTAACTCATGAGGACGCAAATAGAGAATCTTTATCTCACTTGTTGATTGGATTTCACACCCTGGAGTAGTGGCTTCGTCCGCTTATCCAAATGATAGAAGAGCTGGCAGCGGGGTGCCCAGCCCCAAATTAATACAAACAAATTATCTTCACTATTTTCCCCCTGATTTATCAGTCAAAGCATAATTGTGTAAACAAAAGAGAAAAAGGGATGACCTTCTACACCATTTGCGTCCTTCACCATGGGAGCCGCTCTTGTGAATCCATTTTGGCTTGTGACGTACTGTATTGTCTGTTTACCATTCATTGACATAAGCATACACCACTCTTAAAAAAAATCAATACCTCTGTTTAATAAAATAAAAAGCTCTAGCACATGAGTGAACCATACTTCCCTCTGCGAAGGGCCTTTCTTAACTTTTATGTTGAGTCTCCGCCTTATTCTTTGAGAACTTTCTTGACAGCATAATTATCATTCTTAGTGCAATATGTTTGTCCCAAAGCACGGTTGATTGTGGTATATTCTTGATTCTTGCATCTTTGATATCTTTACTTCTAGTATTCCTTTGAACTTCAGAGGTGCCCTGGCATTTATGTTTTTCCCCACACTTAAGGGCAAGCGAGATACAACTTTATCATGTCCTATTATGAATACTTCAATCTTGCAAATAGTTATGCTTCATATTGTTTATTATTAATATGTTGTTATCTCTCCATGGTTTGCATAGCTATTATGTGACGGTATCTTGCATGTATCTTATCATGAGCATAACTAAGTATCTGATCATATAGTGAGTATATTTACATATTATGAAACAAATGTATTTGTAAAAGTCTTTTATCGCACTTAGTTGTCACTGAATTGCTCGAGGACAAGCAATACGCTAAGCTTGGGGGGAGTTGATACGTTGAAAACGTATTTCCTTTTCCGAACACTTTTCTTATGGTTTTTATCTAAACTTGTGTGTTTTGAATGCAACTAACACGGACTAACGCTGTTTTCAGCAGAATTACCTTCGTGTCTTGATTTTGTGCAGAAAAATCAACTTTCGGGAAAATGCCCAGAAAAGAGCGCATTGGTGTTTTCACCCCGGAAGACCCCGGGAGCCAGAAGGGGGCCACGGAGGAGCCATGGGGTGGCCACACCCCCCTGGGGCAGGTCCCCCCTGGTCGCGCCAGCATAGGGTGTGGGCCCCCAAGAACCCCCCTCGGACTCCCCTTTCGATTACAAGTAGCCTCCAACTCTAAAACCCGAGGGGGTCCTCATATTCCACAGAAACACAACAGAGCGCCACCGCCATCCCGAACCTCGATTCGGGGATCAGAAACTCCATTATAGCACCCTGCCGGGATGGGGAATTGGAGGAGATCATCACCACCGTCGTCACCAATGCCTCTCCATCGACCATCCATGTTTCCCCATCCATGTGTGAGTAATTCCCCGCTGTAGGCTGAAGGGGATGGTATGGATTGGATGAGTTCGTTCATGTAACAATGACGTGATTGTTAGGTCATAGTGCCTAGTATCCTCTATTAGTGCTATTGACATTGTTGCAACTTGTTATACTTAATACTTGCCACTTTGGGCCCGAGTGCCATGATCTTAGATCTGCACATGTTATCGAATCACGATGATAGTTATTGTTTCTTGATCATACCTGCAAGTTGTTTACACAAATTGTTGTCTGGAACCCGAGGCCCCAAAGTGACAGAAATTGGGACAACCGGAGGGGATGGCTGTGATGTGAGGATCACATGTGTTCACGGAGTGTTAATTCTTTGCTCTGGTGTTCTATTAAAAGGAACACCTTAATTACCAGTAGTTCCCTTGAGGCCCCGCTGCCACGGGCTGGTAGGACAAAAGATGTTGTGCAAGTTCTCATTGCGAGCACGTACAACTATTTACGGAACATATGCCTACGATTACTTAGTTCTTGGATGCTTTATCTTATTTCTCTGCAATGCCCATGACAGGATCATTATTTGAACTATCTTATCCATGCAACACCCTTTCATCTATCCCCATGCCTACAGTAGTTAATCATGTTGTTTACTTCAATCACTACTGCTGTTGTTTTCATACTACTGCTGTTATTATTTCACTGGTGCTGCTACTATAAAACTTTTACTACTGATAAACGACTGCGAACTAGTCAACTTTCAGGTGCAAGTGAATTGAAAACTCACTTGTTAAGGCTCACAAATATTCTTTGGCTCCCCTTGTGTCAAATCAATAAATTTGGGTTTTACTTCCCTCGAAGACTGTGGCGATGGTCATCAAGAATCAACATAAAAGTAAAAGAAAGGCCCTTCGCGAAGGGAAGCAGAGATTACTCATGTGCTAGAGATTTTTATTTTATTAAACATAGGTGTTGAAAACTTTTTTAAGAGAGGTGTATGCTTATGTCAACGAATGGTAAACAGACAATACAGTACATCACAAGCCAACTGGATTCACAAGAGCGGCTCCCATGGTGAAGGATGCAACTGGTGTAGAAGGTCACCCTTCTTTCTCTTTTGTTTACACAATTATGCTTTGATTGATAAATCAGGGGCAAAAATACTGAAGAGAATTTGTTTGTATTAATTTGGGGTTGGGCACCCCACTGCCAGCTCTTCTATCATTTGGATAAGCGGATGAAGCCACGAGTCCAGGATGTGAAATCCAATCAACAAGTGAGATACAGATTCTCTATTTATGTCCTCATGAGCTAAAACAGGGGCAGAAACCAGGAATAATTTTTAGAATGTTTTAAAGGTAGCACATGAGCAATTTACTTGGAGTGGCAGTTAAATACCACATGTAGGTAGGTATGGTGTACACAACAGAAAACTTTGGTTTTGGGGAGTTGGACGCACGAGTAAAATTCCATACTCAGTACAAGTGAAGGCTAGCAATAGACAGGGAGCGACAATCAAGAGAGCAACAACTATCATAATCATGTTTAGAACAAAGTAAAATTAATTGAGGCATAAAATTGATACTAGAACTCTGAGACAAAATAAATCATCGAGGCTTATTGACTTTTTCTTTTCAGTCTTAGCATGTGTGAGCATGTGCCAAGTCGATTCAAATGAAACAATCGGAGGAGGCTACCACAATGTCATACCATTCTATGAATAGAACAATGCGAACAAATATTTATATGACAGGTCATTTACCATTAATAAATTGGAGCAAAACATGAGAGAGCACGAACTATTAAGCAGCCATTAAATCACGTATATCTTATACGAACAAACTAGCATGCTCACATAGATGGATATATGTACAAAAAATGAAAGCAAATAGAATTCATACCAGCCTCTCACCACACTTGAATTGTCGTAGATCATCATTACTGCTCTTCACTTGTGGTTTGAATGAAATATATAATTAAAACCAAGCTCCAATGGAATCACGGACGACTGTCGAACTCTGCACCAAACCTTACAAAACAAGAGAAGAACAACAAAATATTTTTGGGATTTTCAATTAGAGCACAAGCAAACGAGAACAAGCAAAGAAGGCGAAATCTTTTGGTTTTTTTTTGAAATGAAACAAGAATAAAAGAAAGCAAGCGAACAAACAAAACAAAATATTTTTGTGTTTTTGAATATTAAAATGCAACTAAAGAATAAAGGAAACCAACTAAAGAAACAAATAGAGAGAAACAACAGAAATATTTTTGGTCTTTTTGTGTTTTGGAAAGCGAAAACAAAACAATAAAAACAAAAGGAATGAAAGAAACGAAAACAAGCAAAACAAACAAAAAGAAGCGAAAAAAACAAAAAGAGGCAAAAGAAACAAAAAGAAGTGAAAGAAGCGAAAACATGGATATACAAAGAACCGACAGAACATGATATATAAATGAGTGCGATGTCGGTATACCTCCCCCCAAGCTTAGGCTATTGGCCTAAGTGGAGATCAATCACCAAGGGGCCCATGAGGTGCCGCCCCGTAGTATGTCGAGGAGGAACCCTCCCCCTAATATGTGCTCGAGGATGCGGCAGTGTACTGCGTGTTGCGGTCCTCGGGAGGCGCGTCTCGCCTCTCGAGCTGCCTATAAAACTCCATGGTGCTCAGATGCTCGTCTACCTGCTCCTTGGAGAGCGACCACGGTGCCCTATCAATCTTAATCAAAACAGGTTGCGGCAAAGTAACTTTCCGCTACTCTCCATCAATATATAAAACTCTATATACTAAATGATCAGCAGTAGAGTTAGAAGTGACAAACAGGTTGTGGAGCAACTATTTCATCATTAGGGTCAATGGAAACATGTAAATCAGCTGCTACACGTGTAGCAATAATGCCACCAAAAATAGGCCCAGAAGTAGCAAGGCGGCGTGCAACAAGTGCACCAAGGTTATACGTCATGCTACGGTTCAGCGCAACATCAATGAAAGCAAGGTGGTAACTAGAAACGTTGCTAGTGTTCTCCCTACCAAGGACACTAGTACCAATATAGTAAGTAAAGTATCTAAGAGCGGGAAGTTGAATGTTCCTTATCTTCCCGCGCTGGGATGAGCGACCGTTATCGTTGGTGACTTCTCGATAAATCCCCTGGAGGTCTGCGGATTTGTCTTGAATCCTGCTCGCTGTCCCGGTGGCGTTGATACCTATAATAGCAAAAAAATCTCCCAATGACAAAGAAAAAGGACAACCATATAACTTGAAGGCAACAGATGGACCATAATGTGTGTTCTGAAATTTAAAATCTTAACAAAAGTTTTTGTAAGTGCGGCATTTCATCTTCCATAAAGTTGGTTAGACCAACTCTTTCAATAAGCACAAGAAAATCAGCTAAAAGACCTGCACTTCTTAAAAATGTACGGCAAGGAAAACTAGATGCGTGAACGATACCATCATCTTCCGCATCGTCAATAGTTGACGCCATAAAATCCTCATTATATGATGGCCTCGCTGAAGTGGATGAGCGTGAGGGCCTTGTCCTTCTAGGAGCATCACTCCTAAATATCTCCCCAAAATTATAATTATCCATCTCTAAATTTTTTCAACAATCATCACAAAAATTAATTTGTAGAACCTATAAGGTGGATACTACCATAGGGACTTCTATGAGAGCTAGCATACATCAAAAATAAATTATTTCTACTCAAATCAAGCATGCAAACTCACATAATCTGTCACTTATAGTACCAAAATACTCAAGAAATACTTCACTAAATAAAATTCTACTTGGATCATCAGAGGAGTCACATACCGGAGATCAAACACACCAAATATCAGCACAAATGATGGGCTGAAGAAGGAAATCGAAAATCCAGAGGAAGAACAGCAAGAACACGGGTTCCAGGAAATGTTTTTAGTTTGTGAGTTGAGAGAGAATACTTTCGCAGGGGAGAGAGTTAGTGGAGGGCCAGGGGCCCCACACCACGTGTTGGTGCCACCCTATGATGTGCCTGACTGGTGGTCCCCCCTGGGGCCTCCCAGGTCGCTTTCTGCTATTTTGAGGAACTTTATTACAATTTTTCTGATATTTCAAGAAACTTCATTTTTCGGACTTTTTCAAAATTTTAATAAATAATAATATTTCTGGAAAACAAAGGTGAAAAGGTGGAAAAAACCAAAACCAGCACTACAAAGGTTCTATGACACTCTAATGGAAGAATATCCAAAGAAAATCAAGGTGGTAGTGGTGAAAACAAAAGTATGGATGGTGAAAACATGCATAACCTCAGAAATCAGAGTGAAAACATCAGGAAAACATGCATTAGGATGGTGGAAAACATGATTGTACTCAAGTAGCAATGTTATAACAGAAGTAAATATGGTGAAAACATAACGGGGAAGGTGAAAACAATGTCCTCTTCATTAAAAAATCATTTTGTTAACAAGGGTGATCAAGTCTTGTTCCCAGAATAATTTTTATATGAAGAAAAACTTTGCTAATCACTAAATAATTATGTTACCTCAACCTTAATAGGCATAGTCCCAATCATAATAATTTCATATTCCTTTGGTGGTACTGGAATGGGACAATAAAATTCTCCAATCTTGATGGTCTCAATATTTTCAATTGAATTTAGACCATATTTCTTATCAATCTTCTTGGGAAAATAAACAGTGTGCTCTTTATCATTAACATTAAAAGTAAATTTTCCTTGATTGCAATCAATAATAGCCCCTGCAGTATTAAGAAAAGGTCTTCCAAGAATAATAGACATATTATCATCTTCAGGCATTTCCAACACAACAAAGTCAGTTAATATCAAACAATTATTAGCAACTTGAACAGGAACATCCTCACATATACCCACATGAATAGCAGTAGATTTATCAGCCATTTGCAAAGATATATCAGTTGGTATTAATATTTCTAGGAGAAGTCTTTAATAGAGAGTAAAGGGCATGAAACTAACTCCAGCTCTCGGATCACACAAAGCAGTTCTAACATAATTATTTTTAATAGAACAGGGAATAGTTGGTATACCAGGATCTCCAAGTTTCTTAGGAACTTTGCCATAAAAAGAGTAATTAGCAAGCATAGTGGAAATTTCCTCATTAGGAATATTCCTTTTGTTAGTGTAACATCCCAAGTATGAAAAAAAAACCTAGAATGTTTTCTTTTTGTTAAATTATTGTTTTGCATCATGACATCATATTCATTGCATTTGTTTTCCATTTGATTCCATTTGTTTTCCCTTGTTTTCTATATGAATTTCAAACCAATTTTCAAATTCTTGTTTCATACTTGTTATGTTACAATTGTTTCAAATAAAAATTACAAAACAATCCAATCTTTTGTTTCCATTAAAGTAGAAAGTTCAAAACATCAAAGTGTTCTCTTTAATTATTCAATTAATCTCAAATTCATTCAATTTCAACCAAATTCCAAACAGCAACCAAAAATTCAAAAATTTGGAAACAAACAGTTCCACAACTGTGCTTCTATCATAATTAATCCATACAAAATTTTCCTAAATTTTTTCTAGCCCCTAAAACCCTTTCATTTCTCTCCTTTTTCAAATCTGCAAAAAAAAAACAGCAAGAAAAAATAAAGCAAAGGAGAGGGGAAAAGGGCAGCCAGCCCAATTGGGCCAGCCCACCTAGCCCCTGGCCTGCTACCCCCCGTTTTCTTCCACCTTCGTACGGCAGGGCGATGCGCCTGTACACGTCGACAGGTACAGGGCAGGGACGGCCACGGGCACTCCCCCTCCTCCTTTTTAGCTGAGCCCGAGCCCCCCTCTGTGCCCTAGCTTTCTCCACCTCTCTCCCTCTCCGCCGCCGCAGGTTCCCTTCTCCTTCCACCTCGGTTTCTCTGTCTCTGAACATCACCACCGGAAACCACCACCGCCATACCTCTCCGGTGATCGCCGCCGATTCTATGCTCCACCGTGCTGGATAGGGCCGGGAACGGATCCCCCGTACCCCCCTCGTCCTCCTCGACCACTCGTAGGAGACGGAGGTCCACCGGAGCGCCGCCGCCGTCTCCATCTTCGTCGCCGGCTGGCCACCACCACCGCGGCTGCACCGAGCCACCTCCTCCTTCCACCACGGTGAGCTCCTCTTCTCCTATCCCCTCTCTGCCCCTCGTGTTGACACGCGCACGTCCGCACGCAACCACACCAGCTCCACGGCGAACAGCCACCGCGCGCAGTCGCAGTTGCCGCTGGCGACCATCCCCTCGATCGATCGTTTCTGTCCGCTGTAAGTTCAGTTTCGTCAGATTTTTTGTGCAGGCCCGAAGCAACACCTCAAAAACCTTCGCAAACATAACCTATCAAATCCGATCGAGTACCGCAGTGGCTACCGCACTGCGCTCTCACCCAGGAGGTCGCGGGTTCGACTCCCTCCCCGCGCGTTAGCAACACACCTTTTTTTTCAGATCCAGCACAGCACCCTATTTTTTCACACGCAAGTCCTTGTAGATATTTTCTAGGTCCCTGTAATGTTTTTCTAAGTCCCTAGATGTTGAATAAATGGCAGATTACACCCTAATCTTGGAAATTGCATAAATAATTCTTTTCAACTCCAAATAATACAAATGAAATATGTATTCTGCACCAAATTAAATTCTCTACATGATTAAATCAATTGTTTTCTGTTTTGAGCATTGCAAATGTTTGTTAAATTCAAATTCAAACAACTCATTACAAATTTAATTAAATGCATAACTAATTCAATATTAATCCAAATGTCACATATGAAATATGTTTTCCATGCTAAATTAAACCCTCTTTCCAAATATAAACTTTGTTTCATGTTTTGAATAATTAAAGTTGGTTAAATAATTTAAACCTTGTTTAAATCATTTAATATTGCTAAATTCATAACTTGGTCAATTTAAATTCTTTTTGAACATATAAAATATGTTTTCAAACCAGAAAATCATAACCTTTCCAAATATGAATTCTATTTAATGTTTTGAACAAATAAAAATTCAAATAAATTCATACTTAAATTAAATTCAATTAAATCTTGTTTAAACTTGTTTAATTCATAATTAATTCATTCTATTTCCTTTTTCAACAAATGAAACATGTATTCCACCTAAAATTTTGTGTTCTATTCAAATATGAACTTTGTTATCTGTTTTGAACAATTAAACTTGATGAAAACAACAAATGCTTGTGTGACTCCTTTAAGAAGCCAAATTTCCTAACTTACTAAATAAAATTCCAAACTTGGTAAACCACATATCAAATTGAAGCTATTGTTGTTTCCTTTTTGTTTTCATCATCCATGCATCATGCTAATCCACCCTCACATGTTGGTTAGCTGTAGATCAATTAATTCAACCCTAACTCATGGGCTTTTCTATATGAAATCCAAATTGCATATGGGTCCATTTAAACATGTTACCATGTCAACTAGCTTATTTTGATGCATCAATTAAATTGACATGCATCATCCCATGTTTGTGCATTATGCCATGTTATTGATGTCTGTCTCTCTGCGTTGTTTGTTTGCTTCTTCCCGCATAGACGACGACGTTGAGATAGACGAGGTTGACGATACTACCTCAGAGGAGTTAGCTCAGTACCAGGCTGCTGAGCTTGCAGGCAAGTATTCACTCACATGAACCATTGTGTTCCTTTCCACACTGGATACCGATACTTTCCATTGTCTATTCTGCTAGCCTTATGTATCGTTGCTGGTGTTCCGAACCTATCACATGTTATCCTGTAACCCTGATATGGCCTCACCTCCACACCTATAACCCCGTTGCTTGTGCCCGTGTCTTACTAGCATGCTTAGGGTTGTGTTTGCTCGAGTCTGTTGTCCGTTACTTTCTGTTATCATATTGTATTATGTTCTGGGGCTCGATGTTAAACAATCAACCTGTTAATCTTGGGTAATAATAATTTGATGATAAGGCACCGGTAGGAGGCCCGGCGTGGTTTTGAGGGCTGCTAGTGTCGACCCTAATTAGGAAAAGGGTCTTGTCTACCGATCCATGATGAGCGTGCTCACCGCATCCGGGTGGTGGTATGGAACCCCCCTCGACTTTGACCTGATCCACACTTAGTTCGGGTGTTCCATTTGGCTCATACGCATGAATGGGTCGCTCCCATGGTTACTGTTGATAATGATGACGCACACATATAGGGCGAGGCCTGTATTGCCGGGGTGTTGCGTCCTGCGGGAGTTTTGCACACTTGCGCTGAGTATTCGGCTGCGTGGCTGGGACCTTATAGCTCTGTGGCTCCTAGGACAGGCTGTAGAGATGGTTCGAGTCGTGTCAAGCCAACCTGAGTTTTAGTTGGTGGCTTGAGTGTGTACGGGTACTGGAGCACACCCTGCAAGGATGAATCTTCTCGAGAAGCCGTGTTGTCCGCGGTTATGTGACGACTTGGTGAAAGTACTGTCTAACAAGTACTCAGACAACTTACACCTAACTATAACAACTTGAATAGTAATATAGATTACTTCCACCCTAAGAATGATGTCACCCTAATCAACAGTGTGAGTTATCCTTGGGTTGCTTCCTTAGTAGGGGGCAACATTGGATGGGTTTGTTTGGAGTTAGCTGCAGTTGGTTACGATACGCTATCTTACCTTCTTTCTGTTAGCCGGAAGTTGTAGCAAGTCTCTGTAGTTGGTTAGAGCAGCCCGTTGCAGCATCTTTTATATCACCCATTTCTTCCGTTGAACCCAAAGCATCTGTGCTTGGTGTTGACGGGTTACACTTTGGTATCTTGTGAGTCTTGCTTGCCAGTACTTGTCTGTACTGACCCCTTTGGGGCTGTGGTTTCCGCAGACTACGTTCCCGAGGATCCCCATGGTGGCTACTACGTGGAGTATGACGAGGCTGCTGACGAGTAGATAGCGGACCTGGGCAGGATCCGAGACATCGTGGATGGGCTCCGTCTTTTCATTTCCGGCCTCTTAGGCCTATTTGGATCTTGTCTGTACTCAGACACTTTGGATGCTTCCGCTGTGTTGTAATGATGAATTGTTGGGACATGTGTCCTCTGAATGATTGTATTTGCTATTCTATGCTCTAGTGAGAGCTATTTGCAACTTATTTCCATCTTTTGTGTCTTAGAGATATGTTGTGCTATCATTTTGTTAAAAGCCGTTGACGTACCATGTGTGTATGGTATGAAGTACGTCAATGGTAGTATCCTGATTTCTATGGGATGGTTTACGTAGACGATGAATAGTAGGGGTTGGTTGTCACATATACGTGTGTTGGCCTACTCGTAAGAGGTGCGGGTGCAGGTAGGCCCCGTAATCCAATCTTCTACTGTTCAACGGAACTACGAGTATCCTCTAGAAGTCCGGGTCCGACAAATGGTATCAGAGCCTGTCTGCCTGTAGGATCCCTTTTACTGGTCGCAGTTGAGTCTAGAAACTATTTTGTAACTATATAGGAAAAATGAAACGTGAGAGTAGGAATTCTGTTCTTTTATTTCTTTCCCCACCCACCCTCCCCTTTTCTGGTAAGGAAGTGCAACGTTGTTTTTCTCTTCTCACCTAAACTTTCAAGTTAGGATTTCACGTATCCTGGTTTCTCTAGGATGGTTATATCTACTAGACCATAGGAATGGAGGTGGTTGTGACATGATTTATAATGTTGCCTACTCACGATTGAGAACGGAGGCAATAAGCCCCGGAAACAGATCCTCTATTCCTTAAGCAGTAGATATTGATCCTTTAGAAGCCCGGATGGGTTTTCTCCGTAGTACCTCAGGTGTTTGTGGTCTCCTGTTTCCCAGTTGTTACTTCGATATCGTCCTTCACAAATCGTCTCTTTCGTTGTTAACCTCCATCCGTTTTGTTCCGGAGATTTTTCTTCTTCAACACAGCATCCGTGTGGTACTCGAACCATTTATGATGAACATTGAGGGTAGTATATGTTTGCTCCATGCTACCTTCTTACCGTCTAAAGTAATCCTTTTAAGCACTTATATTGGATTTTGTTATCCGGTCAGTGTGTTAATCTTGGTATCCTCTTCAGGATGGAAAGTGGTGACGAAGAACCCACACTGCCACCCGAGATGGGGAAAGTGTTGTCTTAGATGACACAAGTTATAAGGCAGATGCAGCAGAACCAAGACGTTGGGAATAATGGCAACACCCGGGTGTCTATTCGGGAGTTCCTTGAGCTCAACCCGCGCACGTTTGATACCTCCTCCGAGCCATTGGATGCTGATGACTGGCTCCGTGAAATGAACCGTACTCTTATGGTAGCTCATGTGGCTGACGAGGACCGTGTTCCTTACGTGACCTACCTTCTCCATGGACAATCCATGTCTTGGTGGGAGAACTTCCAAGAAATGAGATGTCCTAGTGTGGCAATCACATGGGAGGATTTCAAGCAAGCCTTCGTGCGCCATCACATTCCCGATGGGCTCATGGAGAGAATGCGTGAGGAATTCTATTCTTTCACACAAGGCAATTTGGACGTTCTCGAATACCAAAGAGAGTTCAATCGTTTGGCTCGCTACGCCGGAGATGAAATCTCCACGAAAGCGAGAAAGATGGCAAAGTTCCGGAGGGGTCTCAACCCGGAACTCAAGTATGCTCTCACCAACGTCAAGGCCAAGAATTTTGAGGACCTCATCAACATCGCTCTAAATGAAGAGCATGGGCGCAAGTTGGTTGAGGAATCTCGTAAGCACTCTCGTGAACAGGCTAATCTCTCAAAAGCTATCATGCCTCCACAAAAACGAAGAGTTTGGGTTCCATATACCACTCCAACACCGCCCATCTGCTTGCCAAGCCCGGTAGGATTTCTTTACCGCCCTCCCACCCTAGTGGTATCTTCAGGAGGTGCTCCATCTCAGCCAAGTCCAACAGCTCCTCGTTCTGCTAGTACATGCTTCAAGTGCGGTCTACCAGGACACTACTCCTACAAGTGCCCGCAGAACAAGATACCATCACTACCTATCTCTAATGTCAATCATGTGATGGTACACACTTCTTCGCCTAGGCCCCGCAACAAGAACAAGTCTGTCTTGAGAACTGTGAGGGTGAACCATGTCAAGGCCCAGGGAGCAGAAGAATCTCCAGAGGTTGTAATGGGCACACTTCTTGTGAACTCGTTTCGTGCTAAAGTCTTGTTCGATTCTGGTGCTTCACACTCCTTCATCTCTCAAAACTTTGCAAACAACAGTAAAATCAACTTCGAACAGTTGTCTATCCCTCTCCTAGTGAAATCACCGGGATCTAGCTGGCAAAGCAATAAAGATAGCCAGAACATCGAGATCACAATTGGAAACCTTCCATTCCAGGCATCTTTGATAGCTCTCCACTCTTCAGATATTGATGTCATTCTTGGGATGGATTGGCTGGTAGCCAACAAAGCAGTCATTGATTGTCCTGCTAAGTCTGTCAAAATCACACACCCTTCTGGCCAGATAGTCTATTCTCCAAATGAATCAAGTTCCATTCAGCTATGCAACCTCGATGCAAAACCTCTTCCTTCAATTGAAAATGTTCCGGTGGTTTGTGAATTCCCTGATGTCTTTCCAGAAGAATTGCTAGGAATGCCCCCTAACAGAGTTGTTGAGTTCTTCATCGAACTTGAACCAGGTACTGCTCCAATCTCTAAGCATCCATACAAGATAGCTCCTCCTGAACTGAAATTGTTAAAGGAGCAAATCGATATGTACATGGAGAAAGGTTACATTCAACCTAGTTCCTCGGCTTGGGGTTGCCCAACTCTGTTCGTGGCAAAGAAGGATCACACAAAGAGACTCGTTGTTGACTATCGTCCTCTTAACCAGAAAACCATCAAAACCAAGTATCCAATTCCTCGTATCGATGATCTTTTTGATCAACTTGCTAGAGCCTCAATATTCTCAAAGTTGGACTTGAGAATGGGTTACCATCAAATAAAGATCAGAAAAGAGGATATTCCAAAGACAGCTTTCACCACTCGCTACGGTCTATATGAATTCACCATCATGTCCTTTGGTCTCACCAATGCACCGGTGACATTCTCTCGAATCATGAATTCTGTCTTTCACGAATACCTCGACAAGTTCGTTGTGGTATATCTTGATGACATTCTTGTCTAATCAAAATCTGAGGAAGAGCATGAAGAACACCTTCGTCTCACTCTCATGAAACTTCGCGAGCATCGTCTATATGCCAAGTTCTCCAAATGTGAGTTCTGGATTCCAGAAGTTGCTTACCTTGGTCATATCATCTCAGCCAAGGGCATAGCCATTGATCCAGAAAAGGTTAAAGCAATTGTTGATTGGAAACCTCCAAACACGGTAAAGCAAGTAAGAAGTTTTCTTGGCTTGGCTAGCTATTGCCGTCGTTTCGTCCAAAACTTTTCCAAGATTGCCAAACCTCTCACTGATCTCACAAAGAAGGACAAGAAGTTCGTTTGGTGTCCACAATGTGATGAAAGTTTCAATCTCCTGAAGACTAGACTCACTTCTACACCAGTTCTGGTTGGCCCAGATCCTACCAAACCTTTCCAGATATTCTGTGACGCTTCTCTCCAAGGTCTAGGTGCAGTTCTTATGCAAGAACGTCAAGTTGTGGCTTATGCTTCACGTCAGTTGAACGCACATGAGCTCAATTATCCCACACATGACCTTGAACTTGCAGCAGTTGTGTTTGCCCTCAAGAAATGGAGACAATACTTGTTCGCACTGAAATCTTTTCCGATCATAAGAGTCTGAAATACATCTTCACTCAACCAGATCTAAACCTCAGGCAAAGGAGATGGATTGAAAAGATCAAAGACTTCAATCTTACCATTTCTTACACTCCAGGCAAGGCTAATGTTATGGCCGATGCTCTCAGTCGCAAGTCGTATTGCAATAATCTCATGATCATGGAAAGCCAACCTCCTCTTCATGAAGAATTCCAGAAGCTGAACCTTGGTCTTGTTCCTCAAGGCTATCTTGCAAACTTGACAGCCAGTCCAACTCTCGAGGACAAGATTCGTTCTGAACAACTTCGTGATGCTGAGATCAAGAAGATCGCAAATAACATCAAAGCAGGCAATGTGAAGTATGAGTGCTTCTCAATTGATGACAAGGGAACTGTGTTCTTCGAAGGACGCATTGCAGTTCCTCAAATGCAAAGTCTCAAAGATGTTATTCTCAAGGAGGCTCATGAAACTCCTCTCTCCATACACCCTGGAAGTACGAAGATGTACCAGGATCTCAAGACACTGTATTGGTGGTCTGGCATGAAACGTGAAATTGCTCAATACATTTCTGAATGCGACGTTTGTCAACGTGTTAAGGCAGTTCATCAGAAAACAACCGGTCTTCTCCAACCTCTAAAAATCCCTGAGTGGAAGTGGGACATGATTGAAATGGACTTCGTCACTGGTTTTCCAAAGTCCAAGAAGGGCAACGACGCAATCTTCGTTGTCATTGATCGTCTCACTAAAGTAGCTCACTTCTTTGCTGTCAAAGAAACAATCTCAGCTAGCCAGTTAGCAGAGCTCTACACAGCAAAGATTGTTCCTCTTCATGGTGTTCCATTGGAAATAAGCTCAGACCGTGGAAGCATATTCACTTCTCATTTCTGGAAGAGTTTTCAAGAAGCATTGGGCACCAAACTTTTGTTCAGCACAGCTTACCATCCTCAGTCTCAAGGGCAAGTCGAAAGAGTCAATCAGATTCTCGAGGATATGCTCAGAGCATGTGGTCTCTCCTTTGGCATGAAATGGGAGGAATGTCTTCCATATGCTGAATTCTCCTACAACAACAGCTTCCAGGCAAGCCTAGGCATGGCACCATTTGAGGCACTCTATGGCCGCAGATGCAGGAGTCCAATCAATTGGTCTGGAGCTGGTGAACGTTCACTCTTAGGCCCTGACATTGTTAAGGAAGCTGAAGAGAAAGTTCGCATCATTCGTGACAATCTCAAGATTGCTAAGTCTCGTCAGAAAAGCTACTATGACAGCAAGCACAGGGATATGACCTATGCACCTGGTGACAAAGCATATCTCCGTGTAACTCCACTCAGAGGCACTCATCGTTTTGGTGTCAAAGGAAAGCTGGCACCAAGATACATTGGTCCTTTCAACATTCTCTCAAGGCGTGCGGAAAATGCCTATCGTCTTGAACTTCCAGAAAAACTATCCAAGGTGCACGATGTGTTTCACGTGTCACAGCTCAAGAGGTGTTTCAAAGATCCAGATCGTGCAGTTGATCATGATTCCATTGAACTGCAAGAAGATCTCTCTTATGAGGAGCACCCTGTTCGAATTCTTGATGAGACCGAGCGTAAGACTCGCAACAAGAGCACTAAGTTCTTAAAAGTACAGTGGTCTCATCATTCCGATAAAGAGGCAACGTAGGAGACCGAAGAGGATCTTCGCAAGAAGTATCCGGACCTTTTCTCTTCTCAGTAGGAATCTCGGGGCGCGATTCCTTCAAGGGGGCGTTTTGTAACATCCCAAGTATGAAAACAACCCCTAGAATGTTTTCTTTTTGTTAAATTATTGTTTTGCATCATGACATCATATTCATTGCATTTGTTTTCCATTTGATTCCATTTGTTTTCCCTTGTTTTCTATATGAATTTCAAACCAATTTTCAAATTCTTGTTTCATACTTGTTATGTTACAATTGTTTCAAATAAAAATTACAAAACAATCCAATCTTTTGTTTCCATTAAAGTAGAAAGTTCAAACCATCAAAGTGTTCTCTTTAATTATTCAATTAATCTCAAATTCATTCAATTTCAACCAAATTCCAAATAGGAACCAAAAATTCAAAAATTTGGAAACAAACAGTTCCACAACTGTGCTTCTACCATAATTAATCCATACAAAATTTTCCTAATTTTTTTCTAGCCCCTAAAACCCTTTCATTTCTCTCCTTTTTCAAATCTGCAAAAAAAAAACAGCAAGAAAAAATAAAGCAAAGGAGAGGGGAAAAGGGCAGCCAGCCCACCTAGCCCCTGGCCTGCTACCCCCCGTTTTCTTCCACCTTCGTACGGCAGGGCGATGCGCCTGTACACGTCGACAGGTACAGGGCAGGGACGGCCACGGGCACTCCCCCTCCTCCTTTTTAGCTGAGCCCGAGCCCCCCTCTGTGCCCTATCTTCCTCCACCTCTCTCCCTCTCCGCCGCCGCAGGTTCCCTTCTCCTTCCACCTCGGTTTCTCTGTCTCTGAACATCACCACCGGAAACCACCACCGCCATACCTCTCCGGTGATCGCCGCCGATTCTATGCTCCACCGTGCTGGATAGGGCCTGGAACGGATCCCCCGTACCCCCCTCGTCCTCCTCGACCACTCGTAGGAGACGGAGGTCCACCGGAGCGCCGCCGCCGTCTCCATCTTCGTCGCCGGCCGACCACCACCACCGCGGCTGCACCGAGCCACCTCCTCCTTCCACCACGGTGATCTCCTCTTCTCCTATCCCCTCTCTGCCCCTCGTGTTGACACGCGCACGTCCGCACGCAACCACACCAGCTCCACGGCGAACAGCCACCGTGCGCAGTCGCAGTTGCCGCCGGCGACCATCCCCTCGATCGATCGTTTCTGTCCGCTGTAAGTTCAGTTTCGTCAGATTTTTGGTGCAGGCCCGAAACAACACCTCAAAAACCTTCGCAAACATAACCTATCAAATCCGATCGAGTACCGCAGTGGCTACCGCACTGCGCTCTCACCCAGGAGGTCGCGGGTTCGACTCCCTCCCCGCGCGTTAGCAACACAACTTTTTTTTTTAGATCCAGCACAGCACCCTATTTTTTCGCACGCAAGTCCTTGTAGATATTTTCTAGGTCCCTGTAATGTTTTTCTAAGTCCCTAGATGTTGAATAAATGGCAGATTACACCCTAATCTTGGAAATTGCATAAATAATTCTTTTCAACTCCAAATAATACAAATGAAATATGTATTCTGCACCAAATTAAATTCTCTACATGATTAAATCAATTGTTTTCTGTTTTCAGCATTGCAAATGTTTGTTAAATTCAAATTCAAACAACTCATTACAAATTTAATTAAATGCATAACTAATTCAATATTAATCCAAATGTCACATATGAAATATGTTTTCCATTCTAAATTAAACCCTCTTTCCAAATATAAACTTTGTTTCATGTTTTGAATAATTAAAGTTGGTTAAATAATTTAAACCTTGTTTAAATCATTTAATATTGCTAAATTCATAACTTGGTCAATTTAAATTCTTTTTTGAACATATAAAATATGTTTTCAAACCAGAAAATCATAACCTTTCCAAATATGAATTCTATTTAATGTTTTGAACAAATAAAAATTCAAATAAATTCATACTTAAATTAAATTCAATTAAATCTTGTTTAAACTTGTTTAATTCATAATTAATTCATTCTATTTCCTTTTTCAACAAATGAAACATGTATTCCACCTAAAATTTTGTGTTCTATTCAAATATGAACTTTGTTATCTGTTTTGAACAATTAAACTTGATGAAAACAACAAATGCTTGTGTGACTCCTTTAAGAAGCCAAATTTCCTAACTTACTAAATAAAATTCCAAACTTGGTAAACCACATATCAAATTGAAGCTATTGTTGTTTCCTTTTTGTTTTCATCATCCATGCATCATGCTAATCCACCCTCACATGTTGGTTAGTTGTAGATCAATTAATTCAACCCTAACTCATGGGCTTTTCTATATGCAATCCAAATTGCATATGGGTCCATTTAAACATGTTACCATGTCAACTAGATTATTTTGATGCATCAATTAAATTGACATGCATCATCCCATGTTTGTGCATTATGTCATGTTATTGATTGTCTGTCTCTCTGCGTTGTTTGTTTGCTTCTTCCCGCATAGACGACGACGTTGAGACAGACGAGGTTTACGATACTACCTCAGAGGAGTTAGCTCAGTACAAGGCTGTTAAGCTTGCAGGCAAGTATTCACTCACATGAACCATTGTGTTCCTTTCCACACTGGATACCGATACTTTCCATTGTCTATTCTGCTAGCCTTATGTATCGTTGCTGGTGTTCCGAACCTATCACATGTTATCCTGTAACCCTGATATGGCCTCACCTCCACACCTATAACCCCGTTGCTTGTGCCCGTGTCTTACTAGCATGCTTAGGGTTGTGTTTGCTCGAGTCTGTTGTCCGTTACTTTCTGTTATCATATTGTATTATGTTTTGGGGCTCGATGTTAAACAATCAACCTGTTAATGTTGGGTAATAATAATTTGATGATAAGGCACCGGTAGGAGGCCCGGCGTGGTTTTGAGGCCTGCTAGTGTCGACCCTAATTAGCAAAAGGGTCTTGTCTACCGATCCATGATGAGCGTGCTCACCGCATCCGGGTGGTGGTATGGAACCCCCCTCGACTTTGACCTGATCCGCAGTTTGTCCGAAGAGCCACACTTAGTTCGGGTGTTCCATTTGGCTCATACGCATGAATGGGTCGCTCCCATGGTTACTGTTGATAATGATGACGCACACATATAGGGCGAGGCCTGTATTGCCGAGGTGTTGCGTCCTGCGGGAGTTTTGCACACTTGCGCTGAGTATTCGGCTGCGTGGCTGGGACCTTATAGCTCCGTGGCTCCTAGGACAGGCTGTAGAGATGGTTCGAGTTGTCGCACCCTGGGTTTCTAGAGGATACTCTCCGCACGAACTGGAAGTCAGGTGCTTGGATTATGGGGCATACATGCTCCCACGTCCCAGCTTCCTGGTAGGCCTGCGCTTATGCGCGACAACACAAGCCCTGCTTCCACCGTCGAAGTAAACTATCCGCTAGGAACCTAAAGGCACTACTGTCGACGTACTTCATAATCAAACACGCACGGTACGTCAACAGTTTGGTACGAATGATAGCACAGAATGTCTCTACGACACAAAAGAATGAAATAAGTGCAACTGGCCTTCACTAAGGCAGAAAATATCGAATACAGTCATCCAGAGGACACATGTCCCAACATATCATCCATTACAACAGCGGAAGCAATCAAAGGGGTCTGAGTACAGACAAATCCATGGCTTAAGAAGCCTGAGAACATAAAGAAAACGAAGCCCATCCACGAAGGTCTGGATCCTGCCCTGGTCCAGCTAACTACTCGTCTGCAGCGTCATCGAACTCCACAAAGTAGCCATCCTGGGAAGCATCGTAGTCGTAGTAGTACTCTGCGTAAACCACAGCCCCAACGGGGTCAGTACATCCAAGTACTGGCAAGCAAGACTCACAGTTCATCAAGGAGTTACCCGTCAACGCAAGCTTTGATGCTTGGGATCAACGGAAGAAAGAGGTGATATAAAGTTGCTGCTGGCTGCTCTAACCAACTACAGAAAATAACTACAAGTTCCGGCTAACAGAAAAGATAAGATCGAGGATTGTAACCAACTGAAAGATAACTTCAACCAAACCCATCCTGGATCTCGCCCCTTATCCAAAGAAGCGATCCGAGGATAACTCACACAGTTGTGATAAGGTGAATCAAGTTATTGTGTGAATAACCTATTACTAGTCAGGTTATTAAGCATTGGGTGAAACAGGATTGATAGTTAGGTTGAAGTTGTCCTGAGTACTTGTTAGCCAGTACTTTCACCAAGTAATCCATAACCGCGGAAAACACGGCTCCTCGAGAAGATTATCCCTGCAGGGTTGCACCAATTTGGCCGTACACTCAAGAATAACCCGCCAGATGGGAAGCTAACCCACCAAGCGGGGTACTCTACACAACCAACCATTCTCCGCATCAAGCCCAAAGAACCTTGGGCGCACGGCTAATCAAGCCCAGAAGAAAATGGACCATCATAGCACTCTAAGACCGTGTCCCCCTATATGCCGACTACGAAAGTTCCACCCTGCGCTGGGCTCGCAAAAACATGCATGCGGCAAATGGAAAACACGAACTAAATGAGGCGATTTGGACGAGATGCGAATCAGGTCAAGTTGAGGGGGGCGCCCATACTCGCTTCCCAAATGCGGGTAGTGCGCTCATCATGGATCAGTAGACAAGACCCTTTTCCTATTAGGGTCGACACTAGCAGGCTCCAAAACCACTCATGGGCCTCCTGCCGGTGCCTTATCATCAAATTATTATTACCATTAGCAATTAACAGGATTGATTGATTAATAACGAGCCCCGGTACAAGATAATAAGATAGCAACAGTAGTAACCGACAACAGACTCGAGTAAAAGCAACCCTAAGCATGCTAGATAATAACAGGCACAAGCAATGGCTGTAGGTGTGGAGGTGGTGGCAATATCATGGCTCAAGGTATCATGTGATGGGTTCGGAGAACAAGCAACGATACATAGGGCTAGCAATAGTAGACAAAAGATAGTATCGACAACAAGTGTGGAAAGGAACTCAATGATTCATGGGAGTGATAACTTGCCTGGCAGCTCAGCCTCGTACTGGGCTAGGTCCTGAGTAGTGGTGTCGTAAGGCTCGTCGGTACCAACGTCGTCGTCTAACCGAGAAGAAGCAAAACAACAACGAAGGAAGACAGGCAATCAATACATGGCATAGGTGCACAAACATTGGATGATGCATGTCATGTTTAATAGATGCACCAAAATAACTTGCTTGACATGAAACACAAATTTAAATGGATTCCAGATGCAAAGGGGTGCATATGGAAGCCCATGTTTGGAGTTGGATTAATTGTTCTATCACTAAGCATTAGGTGTAGTTGAATTAGTATGATGCATGCATGATGAATAACAATAACATAACACTTTAAATGCAAATAGAATGATAATTAACAATTTAGAAAGGCATTTATCAAATTTGGAATTTTGTTACTTAACATGGCACACAAGTAGATGTTGTTATCATCAAGTTAAAGTGTGCAAAACAATTTACAAATTTTATATTTGAAAAGTTTATCAAATTTTAGTTGGATTACATGTTTCACAATTTGAAATTGGACTTTGGATTAATTAGTTATGAATTAAACAATATTAAACAATTTTTAATTGAATTAAACAAGATTTAAATAGTTTAGGCAATTTAAATTGTTCAAACCAGAAAACAAAATTTATAATTGAATAGAGCATTCAAAATGGTGTGAAAAACATATTTTATTTGTATTATTTGAAAACAGTATGAATTAGTTATGAATTATTTCAATTTGCATTTGAATTATTCAAATTTGAAATTTAATGAATTTTGAATATTCAAAACAGAACACAAATTGCAAATTTGGAAAGATTATGAAATTTAGATCAAGTTTCATATAAAGTTTGTATTCATTGGATTAATAAAATAAAAGATATTGAATTTAGAAGTTTCTATTTCAAATCTGTTATTTAAAAAAAGAAATAGAAAACAGTTTATTCTTTTGTCACCGTGCACAGAGTCTACCCACGCGCTGCCAGGTGGCCCTGTGGCCCTGCGTGTGTGCGTGGCAGTGAGGGTCTATGACAGTGGGCCACGGGAGCGGGCAGAAATCGCGAAAAAAGTTTGGCCTTTGCGGCCGCGGGGGTTCGAACCCCGCTCGCTGGCTCGCGCGCGCAGGGAGCGTGCCATCTGCGCTAGCGTGCGGATCGTGACAGTAACGGGGAGCGAGGGAGGATAAGTTTCAACGCTGCGTTAACTGAATTTCTGCTGCAGCGTTTCTCTGAACCTGACGACCGAAAGCTTGATCGGCAGAACGCCGGCGAAACAGCGGCTGCTCGCCGCGGCTGCGCGCTGCGGTGGCTAGCCCGTGCGCTTGTGCTACTGGTGGATGGACTAGGCGCGCGGCCGTGCAGAGGAGTAACAGAGAAAGGCGAGGAGGAGGCGACGGACTGCTCACCGTGGACGGCAGCCGCTCGTCGGAGAAACGCGGACGGCGGCGGGGTTCTGGATCCCCTCAAGCCCCACTCGGGTGTCGATGATGAAGGTGGGGGTGAGGCCTACCAATTCCCGCGCTTCGCCATCGTCGTTCGTCACCGGAGACGGCGCACGCGGCCGGGATTCAGAGAGTGGCGCTGCGAGCTTCAGAGAGAAAGCAGCGAGCTTGAGGAAGAGGAGGGGAGGTTGGCGGCGCCGGGAGGTTAGGGCTAGGGTTGCGGGCAGGCGTAGGGCGCCGCGGTGCCTTTTATGGAAACGAGTGCTTGCGTACGGCGGCCATCGGGGAGGTACAGGAGGCGATCGGATGGTGGCCAAGGCGTTCGTACGCCATTGACGTCAGAAAGAAGAGGAGGAAAACGACGTCGGGGAAGGGTAACGGGCCAGGGAAAAACGGGCTGGGCCCTTAGCTGCTCAGCTGCTGTTGCTCTCCTCTATGTCCTGTTTTTATTTTTTTTTGCACTGTTTTTTTTTTTTTTTTGTAGATTTGCTTTTGGATAAATTAGATAGGTTTTAGTGTAGATAAAAATTTGGGAAAAATTAGGTAAGCTTATTAAGTTAAAAGAAACCATTTGGTAGTTTAGGTTTTCAAAATTTCAAATGTTTTATTGCTGTTTTGAAATTGAACCCAAAATAAATGAATTTTTGCCATATTAATTATTATTTAGAAAATAGGTTGTTTTCAATAGGGTTTACCCTATAGTTTAGAATGTTTGATGAATACCAAAATGTGTTGAACATTATGGATTCAAAAGGATTAAAGAATTGAGATTTGTTTTGAGTTTGGAAAATACTTGGAAATAAAAGATTAACTTGGTTAATTGCTTTTAAGCAACAACTTAAAAGGTGAAATAAAATGGATTGCTTGGAAACAAAGAGGTTTTTAAGTTGCAATTCTTTGTTTGAAAGAAAGTAACAGACAAGTGTGAAAACAATGTTTGATTAAGCTTGACTTTTATTATGAAAACAATGCAAACAGAAATGAAAATGAGAATGATGCCATGATGCATTGCATAAATTAAACAAATAAATAAAAACAACTAAGGTTTTCATACTTGGATGTTACAAAACGCCCCCCCTTGAAGGAATCGCGCCCCGAGATTCCCTACTGAGAAATGAACAGGTCCGGATACTTCTTGCGAAGATCCTCTTCGGTCTCCCACGTTGCCTCTTTATCGGAATGATGCGACCATTGGACTTTCAAGAACTTGGTGCTCTTGTTGCGAGTCTTACGCTCGGTCTCATCGAGAATACGAATAGGGTGCTCCTCATAAGATAGATCATCTTGCAGCTCAATGGAATCATGATCAACTGCACGATCTGGATCTTTGAAACACTTCTTGAGCTGTGACACGTGGAACACATCGTGCACTTTGGATAGTTTTTCTGGAAGTTCAAGACGATAAGCATTCTCTGCACGTCTTGAGAGGATGTTGAAAGGGCCAATGTATCTTGGTGCAAGCTTTCCTTTCACACCAAAACGATGAGTGCCTCTGAGGGGAGTTACACGGAGATATGCCTTATCACCAGGTGCATAGACCATATCCCTGTGCTTGCTATCATAATAGCTCTTCTGACGAGATTGAGCAATCCTGAGATTGTCACGAATGATACGAACTTTCTCCTCGGCTTCCTTAACAATGTCAGGGCCTAAAAGTGAACGTTCACCAGCTCCAGACCAATTGATTGGACTCCTGCATCTGCGACCATACAGTGCCTCAAATGGTGCCATTCCTAGGCTTGCCTGGTAGCTGTTGTTGTAGGAGAATTCAGCATATGGAAGGCAATCCTCCCATTTCATGCCAAAGGAGAGACCACATGCTCTGAGCATATCCTCGAGAATCTGATTGACTCTTTCGACTTGCCCCTGAGACTGAGGGTGATAAGCTGTGCTGAACAGAAGTTTAGTGCCCAATGCTTCTTGAAAGCTCTTCCAGAAATGAGAAGTGAAAATACTTCCACGGTCTGAGCTTATTTCCAATGGAACACCATGAAGGGGAACAACCTTTGCTGTGTAGAGCTCTGCTAACTGGCTAGCTGAGATAGTTTCCTTTACAGCATAGAAGTGAGCAACCTTAGTGAGACGATCAATAACAACGAAGATTGCATCGTTGCCCTTTTTGGACTTTGGAAACCCAGTAACGAAGTCCATTTCAATCATGTCCCACTTCCACTCAGGAATTTTCAGAGGTTGGAGTAGACCTGCTGTCTTCTGATGGACTGCCTTAACACGTTGACAAACGTCGCATTCAGAAACGTATTGAGCAATTTCACGTTTCATGCCAGACCACCAATACAGAGTCTTGAGATCCTGGTACATCTTTGTACTTCCAGGGTGAATGGATAGAGGAGTTTCATGAGCCTCCTTGAGAATGATATCCTTGAGACTTTGAATCTGAGGGACTGCAATGCGTCCTTCGAAGAACACAGTTCCCTTGTCATCAATTGAAAAGGACTTGAACTTATCATTGCCCTCCTTGATGTGATCCACAATCTTCTTGATTTCATTATCACGAAGTTGTTCAGAACGAATCTTGTCCTCGAGAGTTGGGTTGGCTGTCAAGCTAGCAAGGTATCCTTCAGGAACAAGACCAAGGTTCAGCTTCTGGAATTCTTCATGAAGTGGAGGTTGGCTTTCCATGATCATGAGATTATTGCAATAGGATTTGCGACTGAGAGCATCGGCCATAACATTAGCCTTGCCTGGAGTGTAAGAAATGGTGAGATCAAAGTCTTTAATCTTCTCAATCCATCTCCTTTGCCTGAGGTTCAGATCTGGCTGAGTGAAGATGTATTTCAGACTCTTGTGATCGGAAAAGATTTCAGTTTTGTTACCCAACAAGTATTGTCTCCATTTCTTGAGGGCAAACACAACTGCTGCAAGTTCAAGATCATGTGTGGGATAGTTTTGCTCATGTGGGTTCAACTGACGTGAAGCATAAGCCACAACTTGACGTTCTTGCATAAGAACTGCTCCTAGGCCTTGGAGAGATGCATCACAGAATATCTGGAAAGGTTTGGTGGTGTCGGGGCCAACTAGAACAGGTGTGGAAGTGAGTTTAGTCTTCAGGAGGTTGAAACTCTCATCACATTGTGGAGTCCAAACGAACTTTTTGTCCTTCTTTGTGAGATCAGTGAGAGGTTTAGCAATCTTGGAAAAGTTTTGGACGAAACGACGGCAATAGCTAGCCAAGCCAAGAAAGCTTCTAACTTGTTTCACCGTCTTAGGGGGTTTCCAATCAACAATTGCCTTAACCTTTTCAGGATCAATGGCAATGCCTTTGGCAGAGATGATATGACCAAGATATGCAACTTCTGGAATCCAGAACTCACATTTGGAAAACTTGGCATACAGACGATGCTCGCGAAGTTTCATGAGAGTGAGACGAAGGTGTTCTCCATGCTCTTCCTCGGATTTTGAGTAGACTAGAATGTCATCAAGATATACCACAACGAACTTGTCGAGGTATTCATGGAAGACAGAATTCATGAGTCTTGAGAAGGTCGCCGGTGCATTGGTGAGACCAAAGGACATGACGGTGTATTCATATAGACCGTACCTTGTGGTGAAAGCCGTCTTAGGAATATCTTCCTTTCTGATCTTTATCTGATGGTAACCCATCCTCAAGTCCAACTTTGAGAATATTGAGGCTCCAGCAAGTTGATCAAAAAGATCATCGATACGAGGAAGTGGATACTTGTTCTTGATGGTTTTCTCGTTGAGAGGACGATAGTCAACCACGAGTCTCTTAGTTTGATCCTTCTTGGCAACAAACAGAGTTGGGCAACCCCAAGCGGAGGAACTAGGCTGAATGAAACCTTTGTCCATATACATATCGATTTGCTCCTTCAACAATTTCAGTTCAGGAGGAGCTATCTTATATGGATGCTTAGAGATTGGAGCAGTACCTGGCTCAAGCTCGATCACGAACTCAACTGCTCTGTCCGGAGGCATCCCTGGCAACTCTTCTGGAAAGACGTCAGGGAATTCACAAACCACCGGAACATTTTCAATTGCCGGAAGGGGTTTGGCATCGAGGCTGAACAGCTGAACAGAAGTTGATCCATATGGAGAATAGACTATCTGGCCTGAAGTGTGGGAGAGTGTTATTGACTTTTGAGCACAGTCAATTTTAGCTTTGTGGGTCTTCAACCAATCCATACCCAGAATGACATCAATGTCTGAATTTCCCAGCAACATGAGTGAAGCAAGGAATACACGACCTCCAATTAGGATCTGATTGTCCATGCTTATCTTGGAAGTAATCATTTTATTTCCCGGAGAGTGCACATAGATTTGATTGCTTAGCGGAACCAGAGCTAAATTGTACGTTGTAGCAAAGATCTTTGACACAAACGAATGCGATGCTCCAGTATCAAACAACACTTTAGCTGGAATAGAGTTTACGGGTAATATACCGAGAACGACGTCAGCAGCCTCTTCGGCTTTGTCGGCCTTGATATGGTTCACCCTCGCGTTCCTCCCGACAGGCCTATTGTTGGAGTTGAAGGCTTTAGCCGGAGGAGCACGAACCATAGCCTGGTTGGTGTTGGGGCGAGGAGGTAGGGGTAGCTGCTTCTGAGTGCACTTATCAGCATAATGTCCAGTATCCTTGCACTTGTAGCAAGTGACGATGCGAGAAGGACCCGGCCTTGGCTGCCCCATCGGGAACCTCTGACCCTGCATCTGAGATGGGTTGGGTGGGCGGGGACCAAAGCCTGGAGAAGCTTGGGCATTTGGAGCCCGAGTGACAGCACCATTTGGCACCCAGATGCGGCGCTTCTGCGGAGGGGTGGTCATGTTGGAGGAGGAACCACCCTCACGCGAGTGCTTGCGCGACTCTTCGAACGCCTTGCGCCCATTCTCCTCATTGAGCGCGGTGTTCACAAGTTCGACGAAGTCCTTGCACTTGATGTTTGTGAGAGCGTACTTCAGTTCCGGGTTAAAACCTCGGCGGAACCTTGCCATCTTCTTGGCTTCGGTGGACACTTCGTCACCAGCGTACCGAGCGAGACGATTGAACTCGTTCTGGTAGCCGAGAACGTCCAGCTTGCCCTGTCTGAGAGAGCAGAATTCCTCACGCATCTTTTCCATGAGACCATCCGGGATGTGGTGCTTCAGGAAGGCATCTCTGAAACATCCCCAGTTGATAGGAAAGCCAGCCCTCATGGCCTGGTAGTTCTCCCACCAAGTAGCTGCCTGACCCTTCAGTAGGTAGGTGGCGTACTTGACCTTATCCTCTTCAGCAACATGAGCTATCTCCAGAGCTCTTGCTACGTCACGGATCCAGTCATCAGCATCCAGGGGCTCACGTGTTGCCACGAAAGCTTTTGGGCCCAAGCTGAGGAAGTCCTTGATGGTGACCCTTGGAGCATTCTGGTTGTGCTGCTGGTTAGCCTGGATCTGGGCCATCTGTGTCACCACTTGGGTCATCTGAGCCAACAGCTCCCCCATTGGTGGTGGCGGTGGCGGGTTGTTCCTGGTTGGAGGCATCCTGAACAGAAATTCATTTTAGCACAACAACAGAAAAGGATAGACTTGGTAACCGAAAGACAGATTATTCCGACGCATGAATAGATAACCAACAGGTACATCATCACATGTTCAAATACATCAGAATATCCAACAGACCAATACCTGGTTCGAAAACGAAAGGATAAACTAGACACAGCTAGTAATGGATACAACGGTACTCCCATGCTCATCACGCAGGACGGCGGTGAGTAGTACGACGAGAGATACGGTGAGGAGGAATCCCACGGAAGTAGGTATCACGACGATCCATGTAGATAGGAACTGCTCTGAGAGGAACTCTCGGTGTCGTGAAGTGGAAAGCGTCGTATCCCTGTGCTCCATAGCGGGGAATCCCTGTGTAACCAGCTCCGAGGTCGAGAAGTGGGCCTCTGATCGGCTCGTAACCTCCAGCATCTGGCAACGGAAGACCAGCTGGCTGAACGACACGTGCGAAGCGCTCGTCTCCAACAAAGTCTGTGGTGTACGTCGCCAGACGAGTGAGAGCAAGGCGGAGCTGCTCCCGGACTGAGGCTAACTCCTGAGAAAGTGCGGAAGCAACGGCATCACTGTGACTAGCAAACTGGGCAGTGACCTGGAGCCTGGAGCTATCAGTCTCGTAGGTATCCATGTCGCGGTGGATAGTGAAGTGAGCTCCCGCTGCCGTGATGTAACCACGGGGGATGTGACGAAAACTGGACTTATCAAACCCCCAGTAGTCAGCACGGAGAACGGTGACACTCACGTACGCTGCCTGCTGCACTGCCATATCCACTGTGGACCCTACTGCCTCGTACTGGTGTGCAATGCTCCTGCCATCATCCGACAGAATGTAGACGATAGCCCGGTAGAAAGTCTGGTCACACTCTCGCTGGTGCTCGTAGACCTGGTACTCTGGTGCCCAATGGAACCCCAGAAAGGTAACCATGTCTCTCAGCAACTCCGGAAAACCGGCGGTGCTCTCACAGCGAGTCATGCGAACCACCTGCGGATAGTAGTTGAGACCCATCTGCAGATTATTTGGAAGGTTTTGATTAGACTCCGGTAGATGAAAAAGGATGTGGGAAACAACAACAAGGTTGAACGGACGATCATAATGTTGAAAAGAACATGATATTGAAGCAACATCGGGAAAACGAGACCAAAAGTCCTGAGGTAGTACAGATAACCCAAAACACGTGAAATCCTAACTTGAAAGTTTAGGTGAGAACAGAAAACAACGTTGCACTTCCTTACCAGAAAAGGGTGGGTGGGTGGGGAAAGAAGAAAAATGGCAGAATTCCTACTCTCACGTTTCATTTTTCCTGTATAGCTACAAAATAGTTACTAGACTCAACTGCGACCAGTAAAAAGGGATCCTACAGGCAGACAGGCTCTGATACCATTTGTCGCACCCTGGGTTTCTAGAGGATACTCTCCGCACGAACTGGAAGTCAGGTGCTTGGATTATGGGGCATACATGCTCCCACGTCCCAGCTTCCTGGTAGGCCTGCGCTTATGCGCGACAACACAAGCCCTGCTTCCACCGTCGAAGTAAACTATCCGCTAGGAACCTAAAGGCACTACTGTCGACGTACTTCATAATCAAACACGCACGGTACGTCAACAGTTTGGTACGAATGATAGCACAGAATGTCTCTACGACACAAAAGAATGAAATAAGTGCAACTGGCCTTCACTAAGGCAGAAAATATCGAATACAGTCATCCAGAGGACACATGTCCCAACATATCATCCATTACAACAGCGGAAGCAATCAAAGGGGTCTGAGTACAGACAAATCCATGGCTTAAGAAGCCTGAGAACATAAAGAAAACGAAGCCCATCCACGAAGGTCTGGATCCTGCCCTGGTCCAGCTAACTACTCGTCTGCAGCGTCATCGAACTCCACAAAGTAGCCATCCTGGGAAGCATCGTAGTCGTAGTAGTACTCTGCGTAAACCACAGCCCCAACGGGGTCAGTACATCCAAGTACTGGCAAGCAAGACTCACAGTTCATCAAGGAGTTACCCGTCAACGCAAGCTTTGATGCTTGGGATCAACGGAAGAAAGAGGTGATATAAAGTTGCTGCTGGCTGCTCTAACCAACTACAGAAAATAACTACAAGTTCCGGCTAACAGAAAAGATAAGATCGAGGATTGTAACCAACTGAAAGATAACTTCAACCAAACCCATCCTGGATCTCGCCCCTTATCCAAAGAAGCGATCCGAGGATAACTCACACAGTTGTGATAAGGTGAATCAAGTTATTGTGTGAATAACCTATTACTAGTCAGGTTATTAAGCATTGGGTGAAACAGGATTGATAGTTAGGTTGAAGTTGTCCTGAGTACTTGTTAGCCAGTACTTTCACCAAGTAATCCATAACCGCGGAAAACACGGCTCCTCGAGAAGATTATCCCTGCAGGGTTGCACCAATTTGGCCGTACACTCAAGAATAACCCGCCAGATGGGAAGCTAACCCACCAAGCGGGGTACTCTACACAACCAACCATTCTCCGCATCAAGCCCAAAGAACCTTGGGCGCACGGCTAATCAAGCCCAGAAGAAAATGGACCATCATAGCACTCTAAGACCGTGTCCCCCTATATGCCGACTACGAAAGTTCCACCCTGCGCTGGGCTCGCAAAAACATGCATGCGGCAAATGGAAAACACGAACTAAATGAGGCGATTTGGACGAGATGCGAATCAGGTCAAGTTGAGGGGGGCGCCCATACTCGCTTCCCAAATGCGGGTAGTGCGCTCATCATGGATCAGTAGACAAGACCCTTTTCCTATTAGGGTCGACACTAGCAGGCTCCAAAACCACTCATGGGCCTCCTGCCGGTGCCTTATCATCAAATTATTATTACCATTAGCAATTAACAGGATTGATTGATTAATAACGAGCCCCGGTACAAGATAATAAGATAGCAACAGTAGTAACCGACAACAGACTCGAGTAAAAGCAACCCTAAGCATGCTAGATAATAACAGGCACAAGCAATGGCTGTAGGTGTGGAGGTGGTGGCAATATCATGGCTCAAGGTATCATGTGATGGGTTCGGAGAACAAGCAACGATACATAGGGCTAGCAATAGTAGACAAAAGATAGTATCGACAACAAGTGTGGAAAGGAACTCAATGATTCATGGGAGTGATAACTTGCCTGGCAGCTCAGCCTCGTACTGGGCTAGGTCCTGAGTAGTGGTGTCGTAAGGCTCGTCGGTACCAACGTCGTCGTCTAACCGAGAAGAAGCAAAACAACAACGAAGGAAGACAGGCAATCAATACATGGCATAGGTGCACAAACATTGGATGATGCATGTCATGTTTAATAGATGCACCAAAATAACTTGCTTGACATGAAACACAAATTTAAATGGATTCCAGATGCAAAGGGGTGCATATGGAAGCCCATGTTTGGAGTTGGATTAATTGTTCTATCACTAAGCATTAGGTGTAGTTGAATTAGTATGATGCATGCATGATGAATAACAATAACATAACACTTTAAATGCAAATAGAATGATAATTAACAATTTAGAAAGGCATTTATCAAATTTGGAATTTTGTTACTTAACATGGCACACAAGTAGATGTTGTTATCATCAAGTTAAAGTGTGCAAAACAATTTACAAATTTTATATTTGAAAAGTTTATCAAATTTTAGTTGGATTACATGTTTCACAATTTGAAATTGGACTTTGGATTAATTAGTTATGAATTAAACAATATTAAACAATTTTTAATTGAATTAAACAAGATTTAAATAGTTTAGGCAATTTAAATTGTTCAAACCAGAAAACAAAATTTATAATTGAATAGAGCATTCAAAATGGTGTGAAAAACATATTTTATTTGTATTATTTGAAAACAGTATGAATTAGTTATGAATTATTTCAATTTGCATTTGAATTATTCAAATTTGAAATTTAAATGAATTTTGAATATTCAAAACAGAACACAAATTGCAAATTTGGAAAGATTATGAAATTTAGATCAAGTTTTATATAAAGTTTGTATTCATTGGATTAATAAAATAAAAGATATTGAATTTAGAAGTTTCTATTTCAAATCTGTTATTTAAAAAAAGAAATAGAAAACAGTTTATTCTTTTGTCACCGTGCACAGAGTCTACCCACGCGCTGCCAGGTGGCCCTGTGGCCCTGCGTGTGTGCGTGGCAGTGAGGGTCTATGACAGTGGGCCACGGGAGCGGGCAGAAATCGCGAAAAAAGTTTGGCCTTTGCGGCCGCGGGGGTTCGAACCCCGCTCGCTGGCTCGCGCGCGCAGGGAGCGTGCCATCTGCGCTAGCGTGCGGATCGTGACAGTAACGGGGAGCGAGGGAGGATAAGTTTCAACGCTGCGTTAACTGAATTTCTGCTGCAGCGTTTCTCTGAACCTGACGACCGAAAGCTTGATCGGCAGAACGCCGGCGAAACAGCGGCTGCTCGCCGCGGCTGCGCGCTGCGGTGGCTAGCCCGTGCGCTTGTGCTACTGGTGGATGGACTAGGCGCGCGGCCGTGCAGAGGAGTAACAGAGAAAGGCGAGGAGGAGGCGACGGACTGCTCACCGTGGACGGCAGCCGCTCGTCGGAGAAACGCGGACGGCGGCGGGGTTCTGGATCCCCTCAAGCCCCACTCGGGTGTCGATGATGAAGGTGGGGGTGAGGCCTACCAATTCCCGCGCTTCGCCATCGTCGTTCGTCACCGGAGACGGCGCACGCGGCCGGGATTCAGAGAGTGGCGCTGCGAGCTTCAGAGAGAAAGCAGCGAGCTTGAGGAAGAGGAGGGGAGGTTGGCGGCGCCGGGAGGTTAGGGCTAGGGTTGCGGGCAGGCGTAGGGCGCCGCGGTGCCTTTTATGGAAACGAGTGCTTGCGTACGGCGGCCATCGGGGAGGTACAGGAGGCGATCGGATGGTGGCCAAGGCGTTCGTACGCCATTGACGTCAGAAAGAAGAGGAGGAAAACGACGTCGGGGAAGGGTAACGGGCCAGGGAAAAACGGGCTGGGCCCTTAGCTGCTTAGCTGCTGTTGCTCTCCTCTATGTCCTGTTTTTATTTTTTTTTGCACTGTTTTTTTTTTTTTTTTTGTAGATTTGCTTTTGGATAAATTAGATAGGTTTTAGTGTAGATAAAAATTTGGGAAAAATTAGGTAAGCTTATTAAGTTAAAAGAAACCATTTGGTAGTTTAGGTTTTCAAAATTTCAAATGTTTTATTGCTGTTTTGAAATTGAACCCAAAATAAATGAATTTTTGCCATATTAATTATTATTTAGAAAATAGGTTGTTTTCAATAGGGTTTACCCTATAGTTTAGAATGTTTGATGAATACCAAAATGTGTTGAACATTATGGATTCAAAAGGATTAAAGAATTGAGATTTGTTTTGAGTTTGGAAAATACTTGGAAATAAAAGATTAACTTGGTTAATTGCTTTTAAGCAACAACTTAAAAGGTGAAATAAAATGGATTGCTTGGAAACAAAGAGGTTTTTAAGTAGCAATTCTTTGTTTGAAAGAAAGTAACAGACAAGTGTGAAAACAATGTTTGATTAAGCTTGACTTTTATTATGAAAACAATGCAAACAGAAATGAAAATGAGAATGATGCCATGATGCATTGCATAAATTAAACAAATAAATAAAAACAACTAAGGTTTTCATACTTGGATGTTACACGAGTCGTGTCAAGCCAACCTGAGTTTTAGTTGTTGGCTTGAGTGTGTACGGGTACTGGAGCACACCCTGCAGGGATGAATCTTCTCGAGAAGCCGTGTTGTTCGCGGTTATGTGACGACTTGGTGAAAGTACTGGCTAACAAGTACTCAGACAACTTACACCTAACTATAACAACTTGACTAGTAATATAGATTACTTCCACCCTAAGAATGATGTCACCCTAATCAACAGTGTGAGATATCCTTGGGTTGCTTCCTTAGTAGGGGGCAACATTGGATGGGTTTGTTTGGAGTTAGTTGCAGTTGGTTACGATACGCTATCTTACCTTCTTTCTGTTAGCCGGAAGTTGTAGCAAGTCTCTGTAGTTGGTTAGAGCAGCCCGCTGCAGCATCTTTTATATCACCCATTTCTTCCGTTGAACCCAAAGCATCTGTGCTTGGTGTTGACGGGTTACACTTTGGTATCTTGTGAGTCTTGCTTGCCAGTACTTGTCTGTACTGACCCCTTTGGGGCTGTGGTTTCCGCAGACTACGTTCCCGAGGATCCCCATGGTGGCTACTACGTGGAGTATGACGAGGCTGCTCACGAGTAGATAGCGACCTGGGCAGGATCCGAGACATCGTGGATGGGCTCCGTCTTTTCGTTTCCGGCCTCTTAGGCCTATTTGGATCTTGTTTGTACTCAGACACTTTGGATGCTTCCGTTGTGTTGTAATGATGAATTGTTGGGACATGTGTCCTCTGAATGATTGTATTTGCTATTCTCTGCTCTAGTGAGAGCTATTTGCAACTTATTTCCATCTTTTGTGTCTTAGAGATATGTTGTGCTATCATTTTGTTAAAAGCCGTTGACGTACCATGTGTGTATGGTATGAAGTACGTCAATTGTAGTATCCTGATTTCTATGGGATGGTTTACGTAGACGATGAACAGTAGGGGTTGGTTGTCACACATACGTGTGTTGGCCTACTCGTAAGAGGTGCCGGTGCAGGTAGGCCCCGTAATCCAATCTTCTACTGTTCAACGGAACTGCGAGTATCCTCTAGAAGTCCGGGTCCGACAGTTAGAAACAATATCTTTCATATATTTTGCATGAGGCAATTTAATAGCATCAGTTAAAGGAATTTGCAAGAACAAAGGTTTTATCCATTCACAAAACTTGTTATAGTGTTCTTCTTCTTTTGATTTGTGTTCCTTATTAGGATAAGGCATTGGTTTTTGCACCCAAGATTCTCTTTCATTACCATGTTTATTAGAAATAAAATCTTCCTTAGTGTACTTTGTATTTTTAGTTTGCTTTTCAGGTTCCTTTTCAATTTCTTCTTTATCAGAAGCATCATTATTTTCATTACCACTTTTAGTTTCAGTATCAGAAATAGATATACTATTAGGATCTTTAGCAAGTTCAGAGGATTCTATAGCAGTTTAATGTTTCTTCTTCTTTTTCTTTTTAGTATGAATAACATCATTATTAATTTGCTGAGAATCTTGTTCAATTCTTTTAGGATGTCCCTGCGGATATAAAGGATCTTGTGTAGCAATACCACTTCTAGTTCTTATTTCATAAGCATATTTTTCTTTAGAAGCATTAACTAACAAATCTTTTTGCACTTTAGCAAGTTGATCAATTTGAGTTTGAACCATTTGAAAATGTTTAACAAGCATTTTAACATCATCAGAGGTTCTTTCTATAATACCATGAAAATAATTAATAGCTTTAGATTTTTCCATTAGGTGATTTTGCACTCTCATATTAAAGTTATGTTTCTTAATAACATAATTATCAAATTCATCTAAGCATTGATCAGGAGTTTTTCTATAGGGAATATCTCTACTATCAAAATATTGGAGAGAGTGTACCTCAATGGGTGATGAGTGAGGGATTGTCTTACATAATTATTCTATAGGTGGAAGATTCTTCACATCTTCAGATTTAATACTCCTCTCTTTAAGAGATTTCTTGGCTTCTCTCATCACTTCATCATTTAATTCAATCTTTCCCCGCTTCTTGGGTGTTGGTGTTGGTGTTGATACTAGAGTAGGGGTCGGCTAAGGCTCAACCATAGTCCAATCATCATGATTTTGGCTTATTTTAGCCATCAATTCCTCAGCTTCTTCTGGAGTTCTTTGCCTGAAAACACAACCAGCACAACTATCCAGGTATGTCTTAGATTCAACAGTTAGTCCATTATAGAATATATCAAGAAGTTTATTATCTTCTAGCTTATGCCCAGGTGTAGCCCTAACTAAAGAACAGAACCTTGCCCAAGATACATGCAATTTCTCTTCTTCCAATTGCTTGAAATTAAATATATTTTGTAAAGCAGCATGTTGAGCACTAGCAGGAAAATATTTCTAAAAGAAAGCATTAACCAAACCAATAGGACTATCAATAGATCCCGGAGACAAATTATTAACAAAGTTTTAGCTTCATCTTTTAGTGAGAAAGGGAATATTTTAGTAACAAAGTATCTACGTTTCTTAAGATCATCAGAGAATAAACTACTCAAAGAGGAGATCTCATTCATATGTTTCATAGCACTTTCATTTTCAGTACCACAAAAAGGTTATTTATCAACAATAGATATATAATATAAATCAAGAGAGAAATCATAATCCTTATCCCTAATACTAATAGGAGAAGTGGCAAGCTTAGCATCAGGAGATAATTTATATTTAACAGCACGACTTTCCATAAGACGTATAACAGCATCATTATCCTCCATAGATTGTATTTTCTCAATAAGATCATCACTAAGTTAAATATAGGAATCACCAAAATCATCAGTAGGATTTTGTCTAAACTCAGGTGAAAAAGCATGAGTAACAGGATTTTTATCAGGAGTTTCAGTGTCTGCAATATTTTTAGCTTTAGCAATAGTAGCATCTAAGAAAGGACCGAGAGAACCACTCTCATCAAGCACAGTAGAAGCATCATCAAAAGTATCAGAATTATTTTCAGATTCAGCAGACATAGCATGTGTATGTGGTGGTGTAAGCAGCTTACTCATAACAGACGGTGAATCAAGAGCAACAGAGGTGTTCAGAGTTGTACCTCTTCTTGTAGTGGCTGGTAATATAGGAACTCTTCCATCACAAGACTTACCCATGATGAATGATTCGCAGTAGATAATAGTACTCTCCGGTGAGCTCGCAAATAAAGCTATGCTCCCCGGGAACGGCGCCAGAAAATAGTCTTGATGACCCACAGGTATAGGGGATCGCAACAGTCTTCGAGGGAAGTAAAACCCAAATTTATTGATTCGACACAAGGGGAGCCAAAGAATAGTTGTGAGCCTTAACAAGTGAGTTGGCAATTCACCTGCACCTGAAATTGGACTTGTTCGCATTGGTTTATCAGTAGTAACAGTTTGATAGTAGCAGCTGCGAAATAATAACAGCAGTAGTATAAAAACAGCAACAGTGGTGATTGGAGTAAACAACGGGATTAAATACTGTAGGCATAGTGATGGATGAATTGGCGTTGCATGGATAAGATAGTTCATATAATGATCAAGTCATGGGCATTGCATATAAATAAGATAAGGCATCCAAGCACTAAGGAATCGTTTTCCCGCTACCGCTCCAACCTCACGCGAAGATCTTCACCTTGGCCCCGGTCCCCACCGCGGCCAAGCTAATGCTCCTCGTAGCTGCGCTTGCCTCGCCTATCCGCTCCCCACCCATCTCGGTCCATCCGCATGAGCCGAAGATGCGGCACGTCTGAGGGAGAAGCACGGAAAGAGATGTGGCGTTTCACTCTCCGATGGTGGCGCCGCACGTCTGAGGCAGGGGCTGGAAAACCTAAGTGGCGATGTCGGTTCCCTTGGGCAACCAACGCCGGATATACTCACTCGGGGTGGGCCCAGTGGTCCCGACCCAGGCCGACGAAATGTTTGCACCCATATCCGACCCAGCGGGAGCTCCTATAGATCGCTTGCAGCGAGGCGGAGTGCCCACTCGCTCAGGCTGTACGCGTTACATGGGCCTAGGCGCTGGCCCACCAATGCGTGTGCGCTAATCGTTCCCAGCATGTAAGCGCCTCTACTCGCTCACACCGTAGAGTATCAGGACATGCTTGGGTTACTTTTTCTCTCAGCTTTTTCTTCACACTTTTGCTATCTATTTGCTATTTGTTCCTGGAAAATGGGTTCATTTTTTCAATGTCTAAATAAGAAGAACATTCGGATTTAGAGATTCAGATTTGCACAAGTTTAGAGTTTAAAAATAATGATTATTTTTTGAAATGAACAAAAAAGTAGATCAGAAAACCTATAGAAATGAATAATTCTTCACTAGTGGATGTTTTCTTAAATGGGCAATTTTTAAAATGGTAATTTTTTAAAAAAATGAACAATTTTTTATTGAATATTTTTTTAATGTGAACAATTTTTTAAACGAACAAACAAAAATACCAGTGAACAAAAAATATTAGCGAACCAAAGACACGAGTGAAACAAAAAAAAATATTGTGAACCAAAAATGCTAGTGAACAAAAAATATTAGCAAACCAAAAACACGAGTGAACCAAAATAAAAATATTATAGTGAACCAAAAAATGCTAGTGAACAAAATATACCACTGAACGAAAAAATTATAGTGAACAAAAAATTATAATGAACAGAAAATGTACTAAATGTCTGATGAAATGAGAAAATAATAGTGAACAAACATGCTGATGAACAAAAAATAATAGTGAACAGATAATTTCGGTGAACCAAAATGGTTCCAAATTTAAAAATGGTTATGATTTTAAAAAATGTTCGGAACTGAAAATGGTTCAAAAAAATGGTTCCACATTTTGAAAAATAGTTCAGTAAAATAGAAGCGAAAAAGTAATTCAGATTTTTAAATATCAAAAATATTTTCAAATAAAAGTAAAAATAAATAATAAAACAGAAAGAAGAAACAGAAAAGAAAGAATAAAATGGAAATGAATAAAAGAAACAGAAAATAAAATGGGTAAAAAATGAAAACGGAAAAATTGGGACAATAAAAAACTTAAAAGAAGAAACCAGGACACGAACCTGTTGGAGCGCATCGGTCGTGTGACCTCTGCTACCTGTAGATGTCCCTGGTTCGAATTCCCCGCTCGTCTCTTTTTCCCATTCTAATTAACAATTAATGGGCCGGCCCGTCTAACATTCGTACACGGGCGAGTCCCAACTCAGTCTCGCATTAAGCGATATAAATAGGGTCTGCGGACCAAGCAACCAAGCGGCCACCCAAGGCTTCCGACCTGGTGGGCTGGGGGCCCTAGCCTAACTCACTCTCGGAGGCCCACCCTGGCCCCCCGGCCCACAGCGACCCAGCGCATGAAGCCGCTCTTCTTCCTCGAACCCTAGCCCGCCAGGCTCCATTGCTGCTGCCCGCGTAAGAGACAATGACGCAGTCGCCGGAATGGGCACCTCCATCAAACAAATCAGCACCGCCGCCACGACGGCACGTCCGCGAACGTTCGCCGTGCACGGGCTCCGCGCGGCCCCCAAAGGAGGAAAGTCCCCCCTCCGCCAGAGGAGAACGAAGCACCTCCGACTGCGTCTTCTTCGTGGACGTCGGTGCCGCCCCATGCGCAACTGTAAAGCCCAGCCCCCTGGATGGAGGAGACACAGCGCAGCCTCCACGGGATCGCCCATGGAAACCACCCCGCGTGGCTCCACCGAGGGAAGGTCACAGTCGTCGTTGCCTTGCAGAAAGAAGGAGACTCCACTCCCCGCCAGAGAGACTCCTCGATGACCTCGAGCACCCCGAGGCTCTGGGGTCCTGCCCGCCGGCGAGATTTGGAACCGGTGCACGACGGCGCAGGGGGCGAACCCAACCGCCCCGGGCATCGCCAGTCACCACAGGGAGCCTCCGAGTCAGACAAATCCTCCGTCTCTTTGCTTGCGATCTGCCGAAGGTACCGCCAATCCTCTGCAAGATTATCTACCAAGGTATGTAGATCACTTGCAAATTGATTCTGTCGGTGACACAAACAATTATGACAAAAATAATTCAGTTGACAAGCATTAAGAGGATAAAAGATTCGCTTCAACGGCAGAGTATGCTATGTTCTCTGATCAGCCGATCGTGTTGTAAGTATTATTTTGCCGGCTCCCTTGTATTATACGTCAGCATGTTTAAGAACTAAATTTTCTGTATTTTGTGGATTCTTATATCTAATGATGTCTAAAGCTGATTTTCTTTCTTGTTGGTTTTCTCCATTTAGATATCTCTCTAAGCCGTGTTTCCAGATCTTACAATAGGAGACCGGAAGAACAACTACACTTATTCGGACTGCTAATTGATGCTATCTTATTTGGCTTACCAAAGTTGATTGTTTCTATAGAAGAGTGCTTCTTATTTTGCAAATCATTATCTTCCCAAGTTGTTTTCTTTTATCATAATTCATATTATCTTCTAGAAATTCAATAGTAGTTAGGTTTGGTTTGTCAATTCAGCCGTGGCCAATAACTTGTACTATAAATTAGAATAACATGAAACCATTATTTTCTTAATTAAATTATCAGGCAGTTATGTAATTTCTCCTTCTTCACTCTGCAATAAGTTTTACTTTAGAAGTAGATTCATTATTTAGTTGCTGAAAATTTTGTAGTACACCATTATTTTCTTAACGAAATAAGCATACAACTATGACCAATAATTTTCATTAGGACGACCTCTAAATTGTTATTGCTTCGTATTACTAATGGAAAATCGTGTAATAAATATCTTTACGTGGCTGCTTTTAATGCATTATAAGTTGTTTGGTTTCTTATATTACAATTAGGTTCTCTTTTTTTGATGGATGGAAAGAATCTTATTTTTAATCCAAAGGGGATGCAAGCACATTACGAAGAATGCGTAGGTAAGATGAAAACTTTCTTCGTGCAGTACAAAACTGGAAAAGAGCCCGAGCTGCCGCCAAGGAACCCTCGTAAATCTCCTTAGCTCTAATTGCTTCAATTGCTCTAGCATGTGTCCACAATCCCCTCTGGAAATCACGCCACAATCTGCGGCAACCTGATCCAAATTCTCCAGCGGGACCGCATCGAGAATCGAGTACCAGAGGGGAGGATGTGTTGGGATGGAGTGGGAGGGTCGAGATGTACTAGGCTCCAGGCAACGGATCGCCTGCCCGCGAGCGTTGCGACAAGTCGTGACCCAGGCTCGGAAGTGGCGGTGAGGACCGTGCCCGGAGCACGAGCGTCCGACGTGGGAGTAGCTAGAACACGAGCCGGGGACCCCTGAGGTGGAGTAGAAGGAGACCGTGGCGAGCGAGTGTACAAAACACTCCTTGAGAGTGAGGCGAGTCCGGAGCAGCCACCTCCATGATCCCCGCCCCCAAAGTATTTTGCCTCCACCGAGCCAGGCCGAGGGGCGGGCAAGCCGTGAAGGGCGCCAGAGACGAGACCCCCAAGGTCTAGGGATCCCAGGCCTTCACATAGGTTATACCTGTATTGTGAGAGCGGGAATCACAGGGACTGCTGCGAGATGTGAAGGGAGACATCAACCAGATCCAGCTTGGTTGGCGCACTCTTGGGAAGAGAGGCCAGCGCTGGGAGAATAGGTCCAGGCGAATATTCCCGAACCGCAGCAACTGCAGGAGCCACCGCTCCGATAGGATGAGTGGTCAGCTGCTTGGGAGCAATGACCACTGGGACAGGGGCCACCTATGTGGGCCCGTGTTGGAGTTGTCGCCCGACGAGTCATCCCCATCCTTAGAGGAGTTGTGGTGGGGAGGGTCTCGGCAGGTCCCCCTCCGTCTCCACCTCCACACTAAGGGGCTTCTCCACCCGATCAAAGTAGACCGAGGGGAGAGGTCCCTCTAGCTTGGAGACATCCGACACCATCATCCGCAAATGAACAGGCCCACGAGCTAGAAGAGAGGCCTCATCCAGCTCCACAAGGAGGCCCACCTCCTAAGATATTGATGCCTTGGGGTGTGTTGTTTGTTTGGTTACTCCAAGAGTAGAGTTTGATGTAGAACAGCGGCATGTTTGCCCTTAAAATTAACCAAGGTTATCGAATCCAGAAGGACACGGAGGTTCTTTAGAAGGTTGTCAGCGGCACAAATGACGTGGAGCCTACACAAAAACAAACACACTGCTTTTCCCCAAAGAAACAGAGAGGTTGTCAATCCCTCCGGTCTTGCTTAAAACAAAGGGATTAAACGTTTGGTGCATAAAACTGCGATGATTGGAGGAAACAATAGAGAACTGTACGAGGAAAATGTACCGGGGTCCACAGTTCACTAGTGGTGTCTCTTGATACGTGATAACTGTATCTATAATTTCTGATGTTCCACGTTGTTTTTCATGTTATTTGCTACATGTTTTCTATACACTTTATGTCATTTTTATCGATTATCTGGGACTAACCAATTGACAAGATGCCACAGAGCCAGTTCCCTGTTTTCTGTTGTTTTTAGTTTCAAAAAAGTTGTTCTGAAAATATTCTCGGAATTGGAAAATACGAAGCCCAAACTTCCTAGAATTCCCGAATGTTCCACGGAGTCCCGAAGAGACCCGGCGGGGGGTCATAGGGGGGCCACACCATAGGGCGGCGCGCGCCCCCTTGGTCGTGCCACCAGGTGGTGTGGGCCCCTCGGGAGCCCACCACCATGGCCCTTTCGCCTATTTAGTACCCCAAGGTGTTAACCCTAAACATATACCACTTTTCCACGAAAAACACCCGAGGCCGCCGTCATCTTCAACCTGAGATCAGGAGGGTTGTAGAGTTCTCCCCGACACCCTGTCGGGAGGGGAAATCATCACCAGAGGGTTCTACACCACCATGCCCGCCTCCGGAGTGATACGTGAGTAGTTCATCCTTGGACTACAGGTCCATAGCAGTAGCTAGATGGTTGTTCTCTCCACTTTATGCCTCGTGTTTAGATCTCGTGAGCTGTCCTGCATGATCGAGATAATCTTATTGTAATGCTACATGTTGTGTTTCCTGGGATCCGATCAATGTTGAATGTTATGTCTCTTTATTATCAATCTATCATGTTATCTTCATGTATATGTTATTTATGATCTTGCATGCTCTCCGTTGTTAGTAGATGCTCTAGCCAAGTAGATGCTAGTGACTCAAGAGGGAGTATTTATGCTCGATAGTGGGTTCATGCCTCCTTTGCAGCTGTGCTCGAGTGACAGAAACGTGACGGATGGAGGATGTGTTGTTTCCATTAGGGAGAAAACAACAATGTTTACATTACACACTTTGCTTAATGCCATTATCCGTTGTTTGCAACTTAATACCCAAGGTTTGTTCGGATGATATTCGGAGGATGGATTATTAGTCATAGATGCAGTTGGATGACAGTCTATGAGTCTTGTTGTAATGCCCGCGTGAATCACATAGTAATCATCATGTCATGCATGTTTAAATATCTATCAATTACCCAGCTATATTTGTTCACCGCACATGTTATCTATCTTTTATGGAGAGAAACTACTAGTGAATTGTGGACTCGGGTCCATTTTATCATACTGATAATACAACCACTGCAATTACAATTCTCACTGTTTTCACACTGCTACTACTGTTTTCATATTGTTTTACCACTGTTTTGCACACCATACATTTAACCTCTTTGTTATCAGCAAAACCGGTGAGATTGACAACCTCAATGCTTTATTGGGGCGAAGTGAATTGATTGTGTTGTGTAGGTTCCACTTTGCTGCTAAACCGGTAGTGCGCCCTACCATCTCAACCGCATCAACCTTATGAAGTAACTCCTTCCTCCTACTGGTCGATTCAACCTTGTTTCTTTTCTGGGGGAAAACTTGCTGCTGCACTCTTCATACCTTCCCTTGGGGTCTCCCAATGAACATGTGTTTCAAGCGCATCATCTCTCCATAAATATTTCTAGCATGTTGGGTAAACAAATTACAGCTGGGTGATTGACAAATAATGAGGGCATGACAATGCAATATATGACAAGATGTTCACTATGATATTTAACATGCGATACAACAAAGTACATAGACTTTCTATCCATCGCATCTATGGCTAAATAATCCACCTTCGGATCGGCATCCGGATCACTTCCAGTATTAAGTTACAAACAACAGTTGCCTCACGTATTTTGTGTAATGTAAACAATGCAAAAGATACGTAGATTAAGCATAATTATTTTATCACTAGTGGCAACAGCACAACTACAACCGTGCACGTTTCAGCCACTCAAACGCGGATTAATGGAGGCATGAACCCACTATCGAGCATAAATACTCTCTCTTAGAGTCATAAGCATCTAATTGGCCAAATCATCTACTAGTAACAGAGAGTATGTGTAACATCCCAAGTATGAAAATCATCCCCTTAGAATGTTTGTTGCATGTTTATTAAAGTATTGCATCATATCATCATATTGTTTCCATGTTGGTTGCATTTGTTTCTTAATTGTTGCAATTGTTTTCCACTGTTTTCACAACTCAAATTCAACCTTATTCAAACAATGGTTTCATACTTGCTCTGTTACAACATTTTGAATAAAAATCACAACTAAAAACAACCCATTTGTTTCATGTTTTTCCATAGTGATCACTTGTGAAAATAATGGTTTTAAATCAATTATTTATGTTCCAAACACATTTGAAATTCAAATCCAAGCACCCAAAACAGAACCATTTTGAAATTATGTTGATACCAAAACAAATCAATTCAAATTGCCTAATAACCTTAGGGGTAACCCTATTGAAAATGCCTTGTTTTTCTAATGTTAATTAATATTGAAAATTTCATTCAATTGGGTTTAAATTTCAAACAGCAAGCAAACATTTAAATTTTTGCAAATAAAAGCTACCAAATGTTTGCTTTTGGCCTAATGAAACTCCCCTAATTTTTCTAAATTTTTCTCTAACCTAAAACCTATGTTTTTCTTCCAAAAGCAAACCTACAAAAAAAAAACAGAAAAGGAAAAAAATAAAAAAAAGGAAAAACCCTGCGCGCGCAGCAGCTAACCCAGCTGGCCCAACCCGTTTCCCTCTCTATCTACCGCGCGCGCAGGCCCAGCCCACCTATCCATCACTTAACGCTTTGAAAAGCGTGCGATCGTCTGTTTGCCGTACGGCAGCGCATCCGTTGCGCCGCCGCGACAGCGCGGCGACTCCGGCGGCCACCCCCCTTGCTTGCCGCGCCTATAAAGTACCTAGGGCACCCCGCACCTAACCCTAGCCCCCTAGGTCGCTCTTCTCCTCTCCGCCGCCGTCAATCGCCACCTCCCCGACGAATTTCTTCTCTGCTGCCACCTCGCCGGAATCCACTCACCTGAACCTCCCGATGGCGCCGCCACCTCCCACTCCTACCTAGCCACCTACCACCTGGAATCGGAAGGCCTCTGCTTCCTCTACGGTTTGGACACGGGAGCGCAACCGGAGATCGTCTACATCCTCGACGTCGTCCTCGTCTTCGCCGCGGCTGCCGTCGTCAGCGTGCGTCACCGCCACCCCGCGCCTCTGCCTCCTCGACAGCCGGCGGTGAGCCACCGTTCTCTTCCACTCTCTCCCTCCTCTCGCATCCGCGCACGTCTCTGCACGTCCAGCACCCATCGCGCACGGCCACGGTCACCGTTCCCCGCCGGCGCGCCACCCTGTTCTGACGGACGCGGAAGGATTTGGTCGTCAGGCTTAAAATTCAGTTAACGTGGCGAATGAACGTTAACCTCTCCGCGTCTGTATCTCTGTCGAATCTGAAGAAACAGCGCAGTGGCACTGCCCTTGTGCGCGCAAGCGCTGGTCGCGGGTTCGAGCCGCAGCGCCCCACTTTTTTGTGGAATTTTCCTTCCACAACGCGCAGGCCCACCAGTCAGTGACTGCCACTGCCACGCGTGCGTGCGCAGCGCCACGCTGGCCTCTGGCCCACGCGGCAGAGGCAGTGTGTAGATAGCAGTGCAGTGAGAAAAGTTTCTGCGCGAATTTCTGTAATTCCAAAATCATTTTAAATAACAGATTTAAAACAAAAACTTCAAACTTTAATAACTTCCATTCTATAATTCCAATAAATGCAAGTTTTATATGTTTTCTGTTCCAAATTTCATAACCTTTCCAAATAATCTATTTGTGTACTGTTTTGAACTTTCAAATTGCAATTCAAATTTAAATTCAAATCATTCAATTGTATTTTACCAAAATTCATAAGTAATTCATAATAATTCCAAATCATGCAACTAAAATATGTTTTCAATGCTATTTCAAATAAGCTACCCAAATATAAATTTTGCTGCATGGTTTGAATAATTTAAATTGCCTAAATAATTTAATACTTGTTTAATTCATTTAAATTTGATAAAATCATAACTTGCTCAAAATAAAATATTTTTGAACATGCAAAATATGTTTTCAAACCACCAAGGTATGAACTTTTCAAATATGAGTTTGAAATTATGTTTTGAAACAAATAAAATTCAATTAAATTCAAACTTGTTTTAAATTCATTTAAAACTTGTTTAATATTGTTTAATTCATAATTAAATAATCCAAATTCCAATTTCAATATTTGAAACATGTGATCCAACTAAAATTTGATGTTCTTTTCAAATATAAACTTTGTTATTTGTTTTGAACAATTTAAATGGTTGAAAACAACAAATACTTGTGTGTCACCTTTAAGGCACCCAAAAATTCCCTAAATTGATAATAACATTCTAAATTGCTACACCCTATTTTAATTTGATTCTAATGTTGTTATTTTGCTGCTTTCCTTTTGCATGCATCATACTAAACCACTAGCACCTGTTGATTAGTTGGAAAACAAATAATCTAACCAAAATCCATGGGCTTTTCATATGCAACTCAGAATTGCATATGTGTCCATTTAAATTGTGTTATCATATCAATTAGTTTATTTTGATGCATGTATTAACTTGTCATGCATCATATTTGATTGTGCACTATGCCATGATAATGATTGTTTATATTTCTGCCTGGGTTGTTTGCTTCTTCTCGAATAGACGACGACGTTGATACCGACGACCTTTACGACACCCCTTCTGAGGATCTAGCTCATTACCCGGCTACTGGGTTTGCAGGCAAGTTATCACTCACATGAACCATTGTGTTCCTTTCAACATTGGTTACCGATACTTCCCGTTGTCTATATTTGCTAGCCCTATTTATCGTTGCTTCTGTTACGAACCTATCACCTGATACCCTAAACCCTGATATTGCCACACCTCCAGTCCTAAAACCCCGTTGCTTGGGCCCGTGTCTTACTAGCATGCTTAGGGTTGTTTTGCTCGAGTCTGTTATCCGTTACTTTCTGTTATTATATTCTGTTATATTCTGGGGCTCGATGTTAAACAACAATTTGTTAATCTGAGGTAATAATAATTTGCTGATAAGGCACCGGCAGGAGGCCCGGCGTGGTTTTGAGGCCTGCTAGTGTCGACCCTAATAGGAAAAGGGTCTTGTCTACTGATCCATGATGAGCGCACTATCCGCATGTGGGAAGCGTGTATGGGCGCCCCCCTCAATTTGATTCGATTCGCATCTCGTCCAAATCACCACACTTAGTTCGGGCTTTCCATTTGATGCACGCATATGCAGGTACGAACCCGAGGCCAGGGTGGAATTTTTGTAGTCGGCATTTAGGGCGGCGTGGTCTTCCAGTGCTATGAGGGTCCTCCTTTTCTTCGGGGGGGGGGGGGGGGGGCTCGATTAGCCGCGCACGCACAGCACGTGGTGCTTTGGGCTTGATGCGAAGAAGAGTTGAGTTGTGTTGAGTGCCCTGCTTGGTGGGAAAGGCCTTCCCCTCTGGCGGGTTATTCTTACGTGTACGGCCAAATTGGTGCACCCCTGCAGGGATAAATCTTCTCGAGAAGCCGTGTTTTCCGCGGTTATGGTTGACTTGGTGAAAGTACTGGCTAACAAGTACTCAGAACAACTTACACCTAACTAATGATAACCTGACTAGTAATAGGCTTATTGACACAACAACTTGATCCATCATTAATCCAACTGTGTGAGTTATCCTCGGATTGCTTCTTTGGATAAGGGGCAAGATCCAGGATGGGTTTGTTTGGTGGTTAACTGTAGTTGGTTACGATACGCTATCTTATCTCTTTCTGTTACACCGTAAGTTGTAGTATGTTCTGTAGATGGTTAGTGCAGCCAGTTGCAGCATCTTTCATACCCTTTCCTTCCGTTGATCCTAAGGCATCTGTGCTTGGTGTTGACGGGCCACACTTTGGTGAACTGTGAGTCTTGCTTGCCAGTACGTTGTTGTACTGACCCCTTTGGGGCTGTGGTTTACGCAGACTACGACTACGGCTACGATGACCACCAGGATGGCTACTTCGTGGAGTTTGACGAGACTGCAGACGAGTAGATAGCTGGACCAGGGCTGGATCCAGGACCTACGTGGATGGGCTTCGTCTTCTTTATTTTCTCCGGCTTCTTAAGCCTGTTGGATTTGTCTGTACCCAGACACCGTTGATTGCTTCCGCTGATGTAATGAATGCTATGTTGGGACATGTGTCCTCTGGATGATTGTATTTGCTATTTCTGCCTTAGTGAAGGCCATTTGCAACCTTATTTCAAACTTTTGTGTCTTAGAGGCATGTTGTGTTATCCTTTTGTTCAACACCGTTGACGTACCATGTGTGTATGGTATGAAGTACGTCAATGGTAGTATCCTGATTTCTACAGGATAGTTTACATCGACGGTGAACAGTAACGGTTGGTTGTCGCACATAAGTGCTGGCCTACCCGTAAGGGGACGCGGGAGCCGTTAAGCCCCGTAATCCAACCAAAATACTGTTCAGTTCGTACGGTGAGTATCCTCTAGAAGTCCGGGTGCGACAAATGGTATCAGAGCCTGTCTGCCTGTAGGATCCCTTTTTACTGGTCGCAGTTGAGTCTAGAAACTATTCTGTAGCTATATATGAAAAATGAAACGTGAGAGTAGGAATTCTGCCATTTTTCTTCTTTCCCCACCCACCCACCCTTTTCTGGTAAGGAAGTGCAACGTTGTTTTCTGTTCTCACCTAAACTTTCAAGTTAGGATTTCACGTGTTTTGGGTTCCCCGTAGTACCTCAGGACTTTTGGTCTCGTTTTCCCGACGTTGCTTCGATATCCTGTTCTTCTAAAGAACCTTTCGTCCGTTGAAACCTTGCTGTTGTTTCCACTTCATTTCTTCTACCGGAGTCTAATCAAAACCTTCCAAACCATCTGCAGATGGATCTCAGGTTCTTCCCGCAGGTGGTTCGGATGACTCGCTGCGAGAGCACTGCCGGTTATCCGGAGATGCTGAGAGACATGGTTACCTATCTGGGGTTCCATTGGGCACCAGAGTACCAGGTCTACGAGCAGCAGCGAGAGTTTGACCAGACCTACTACCGGGCTATCGTCTACATTCTGTCGGATGATGGCAGGAGCGTTGTCCACCGCTATGAGGCAGTAGGTTCCACAGTGGATATGGCCGTGCAGCAGGCAGCTGTAGAGGCCCCAAACCGGAAGGTTCAGAACCCCTCATATGCATTCATTCACAATCCCAGAATAACCAGTTGTGAACAACATACGTAGTTGGCATACAGAATACATCATCCATTACACGAATAATAGAGTCTTACATAAATGGTCACATGACCAAGTTCTTGATAACTGTCACACAGGACAGACATTCAAAATAAACACAGCGGAAGACGATAAGCATAGCGTAGTAGAACCCGAGTCACGCCTCATCCTACAGGCTGCTGACTGGGAGACGATCCTAACTCGCAGGGCCATCAGCGTAGAACTCCTCCTCATAGAACTCCTCCTGGGGTGGCTCCTCATAGTCTGATAAGTAGATACCAGGGGCGAAACCAAATGAGTACATTTGAATGTACTCAACAAGACATCCTTTATGAGCTTACAATAATGCATACATGCTTATTTGGTGGAGTGGGTAGGCCATACATATGGTTCAGCTACCCATGACAGATAAAAGATTTATCATGGTTGATTCTTCAAGTTTAGTCCTTTATGGATAAATCAGGTAAAATAATATAGTTTTTCTCTCGTAGATATCACATATCTTGGAGGTTTTATAAGTCTTTTAGAAAAGAAAGTTTTCTTTTCAGAAACTTGTAATAATAGTTTCCTCCTCCTCGGTATCTCGCAGATACCAAGTCATTCCTCCATAGTACCTCGCAGGTACAAAGCTGTCCTTCAAAAAAAAACCTCTTTTTGAAAAGTTGACACAATACTAGCTACATGGCCATTCAACCGTCCATATCCGAGGACGCGGCTATCTCGAAATAGTTTTACTCTGCAGAGGTGTACACACTTCCACTAGATCCAGAATCCGCCATGAAACAACCATGGACTATTCCCAACCTATGGGAACATCAGATAACTGATCTTGACTATCCACTATGTACAAGCTAGAACATGACTATCTCTTCAATTGGGGTTACCCCTCCCCGGCAAGCCGTGTCACACACCGCCCAGACAGGAGACCCAACTGCTGCATCCGGAGGGAAAATTAATCCCACACTTTAGGTGTCCCGTCTGCTCACTCCTAGCGACACTTCGGTTCGGAGGATCCAATCCTCTATAGCACTTTGAGATAGCTCACATACTAACCATAACAAGTTTTTAATCAAGCCCCTACCCATATTGGGGTAAAGTGGCAGTACGATAATAGTTGTCCAGCGAAGACTAGGTTATGTGTCTTTTGTAAACATTTCTCAAAAATTTCCCTTCATGGTACTCTTCCGGCAGACAGGGTCTCACCCTTTCTCCGGGGTTTTTCCTTCATAAGGCATTTGTTTACAAAAACACATTTTATTTGGTTCATTTAAGAACCCAAGTTTTAATTTGTTGGATGGTATATTATATACCATTTAGTGGCTAAGGGCTTGGCAAATACCAAGTTGACTATTATTATGATTCCTTCTTCTAATAATATTAATAGTAGTAGTATTCACATCAAAAATAGTTTTGAGAGTATAGTTTTGTAAAAACTTCAGAAGTGAAAAGCATGAATGATAGATAATGATAAGTATTTATACAGCAAGCATTAGGATGGCTTGCCTTGGTACAAGTGATGGTCCTGGTCCTGAAAGTAACAGGAGTTGCAATACCCTTCTTCAGCAAATCCTTCCTCCTCGTTTTCTAACGTCGTAAAAGAATTAAAGGCACACTTTCAGAGCCAACCAAGACAAACAATGCTACAAGTGATACTTACAGCAAGCACTTAAAAAGCAACACTCAAGACATTCAATTTTCCCTTAAGAAAATTGACAAGAAAACCACAGTGGAAAAATCTGCTTTTTCCTAGTGTTTATGTGTGGTGAAACTCAATGATTTTAAGTCAAGAGCATCATGGACCAGTGGTGTAAATCACATGTTAATAGACAGTAGGGTGTCACATAAAACACAATTTGATGTCTAAAAACTCCCCCAATAATCTCTATGGCAAACACAAAAATAATCTAAAATAAGCAAGTGGTGAAAAAGGCTTATGACAATAAGTCAAGCTCCTTTTTCACCATGAACCAAAAATACCAGTGGGTGTTCCACTAGCATAATGCTTCATAAAGAGGTTAATAAGCCTCTGGTCACATTTCTAAAAATGCTCAAAACAACCAAACTAGTCCCACAAACTCCTACTCATACTAGTAGAAACTTGGGAAAAATACTAGACTAGTTTATACTTCACTTGTTAATTTTAGGCACAAGTGTGCAAACTAACAGAGGTAAAATACTCCTATAATCAGTACCAAAATGCTACTGGATCCCAAAAAATAACACAAAAAGTTTAGCTATGAAACAAGGAAAAACTAGACTAAAATTGCTACACATGTGAGGGAATTAAATCTAGGCACCCAAATGATGCTCAAGCAACTTCTAGTACTTGAGGGGAAAGTAACAGAGGTGAAAACACAAGGATAACAATGCCACAAGGACATTTCATCCTCTGTTTTCAACCACAAAGAATCATATTTTTCCCTAGTGGAAAACAAAACAAAAGGCATGCATGTATAATCTAGTAGGAAATCTAGACCTTAAGCAATGCTATTTTAAATCTATTCTAAACTCAAAACACCAAGTAACCAGAGGTGTTGCAACTAAAATAACAGTACCAAAATGGTACTGGTTCCATGAAAATAATCTAGCACAAGGCTTGATACAAACTAAAAATCTACTCACAAACCTAGATAGAAAATAAGCTATGAGCAAGACTTAAGCATGGAAATTAATTCTAAAAATTCTACCACTCAAGACATTTATTCTAACATGTTCATACAACTTGTAAACATCAAAAATACACTAGATAACAACATTACAAGCAAGAACACAATAGGTGCTCATCACAAAATGATCATATAAAACAAGATCTAGGAATTAAAAATTAGGCAGAAAAGTGCTAAAACTTGTTCTGTCTCCCTAATTTTTTCTATGGCTCCAAAAATTAAATCCTTCTAGGATGTGATAGTACTTAACAACACAAAGCCTCTCCAATTGGTCCCACTCAAAAATAATGTCTCAAACTCCCCCTAAAATTCTTGGAATAGCCCACTGATGTTTTACCAAAATGGATGGCATTTCCAAATGGTAACTCTCCTGGATGCAAACTAAAATTCTAAAGGTAGGTATTGATAAGGGCTTTCCAAAACAGTTGAGTTTGCTCAAAAATGTTTTGTATTTTTGAAGTTCTATTCATTTCCATTTTAATGGTACTGTCTGGCAAAATGGCTATAAAAAAATAAATAAAAGTCAAAACATTATTCTGCCAAAGGGAGGTGGTTGTGATTTTGTTTGGCTACATGTACAAAAATTGGCCAAGCCAAATAAAATTGTTTGCTATTTTTCCTAGGCCAAAAGCTAACAGAGAACTTTCTGCAGAAAAAATTCGATTTAAAAAATAACAGGGACTAGCCCCGATGGGCCAGATCTGCCGCGCCCAGCCCAACTAGCGCCTAGGCTAGCCCATCTGCGCGCGCGCGCGGGCGGGGGACGCGGGAAACGGTCGTTCAAGCGCGGCCGTTGATCTCGCGATCAACGGTCCGCTCCTTTCTTCCTCCTCTGGCTAAAACGCGACGGGACCGGTGTCGAGCACCTCACGGGCACGCACGGTACGGGCAGGGTGCTCACCTAGGGGGCCCGTGGAGCGGCTCGTGGTGGCGGTGGTGCAGTGGGAGGCCGGTGGCGCGGTGGTGGCGGCGTTCGCTTCCTCGACGGCGGGTTCCTCTCCGCGAGGGCGCGGCGGACACGGCGGCGACGGCTCGGGCTCCTCTGCAAACAAACGCACCGCGGATGATGTCAGGGAGGTGGACAAGGGCACGGGGGGCTTGTGCATGCAAGAATGCCGAGCTCTTACGCACGGGGTTGCTCGAATTCCTTCGGTGGATCGTGCGGTGGCCGGCGGGAAGAAATTGCTCGTGCCACTCGCACACGGCGAGGCACGGCCTGAATTTTCGGGTGTGGAGGCGTGGATGGGTGTGGTGTGCGGTGGCGAAACGGCTAGGCCGTTGAGGCTTTGTAGGCACGGGGCCGTATGGGTGCTCTCGGGTGCTCAAGTGTGTGTGCGTGTGTGGCAAGCTGAGGGGTGGGGGGGCCGTTTCTTTCGTTGCATATCGAGCCAGGGGCGGTGCCAAACTTCACTGGTCACCACAGTGGGGCTAGGGTGGAGAGACACGACGGTTTTTAGGCCATGCCACTAGCACACCCCCCTCTACTCGAGCTCTAGTTTCCCTCCTTTTTCCTTCTACTCTAGGGCACCACTCGGGCCAACTAGCACATGGGGTTACAGAGCATCTCAAGGCAATCAAAATAGACACCAAGTTTATTCAAATCCATGAAGAATTGGCAGAGAAACAAACCTCCAAAGTTCTGTCCTAAAACAGTTTTCAGAAAATTCAGTAAAAGACTTAGTGAAATTTTCACTAAGTGTTGGAAAAACAGAGTTTTGAAGCAAAAGTTGGCTTCTGTTTGATTGGGCAATTGAACTTGGATTTTGGAAATTCAAGTTGCCAATTGTTATATGTACTATCTAGTTTGAGAAAACAACAAGTACACCAGAAAAAGAGTTGGTTAACCCTCTGAAAACAACTGCCCAAAAAGCTATGTTTCTGTTTTCCAAATAGAAAAGGTTTTTTCAATATTTTTATACTAGAAAAACAATCATGGATTAGGTTGGTTTCCAAGTGCTAAATTCAAACCAGTGGCATATAGTTGTACTACATAACATGTTCAACCATAATACCACAAGAAAACAACAAATCAAATATGTTTGATTCTTGAAAACAAGTGTGGAAAACAGCTAGTCAAGTTGTTTTTCTGCTAAATGTATAAATAGGAAATAAATTCCCAAAGCTATTTAAATCCCAACCAAAGTGTTTTCTTGGTCAAGACATGACTAAATAATGCTATCATGAGTGAATCAAGCATTCCCCAAGCTTTGAGAAGAAATTTCTTAGGGTTTCCAGTTGAAAAACATCAGGCAGACAATAATCAATCAACAGGAAAAATCCTCAAATGAGTGAAAAGAAACACACCACTTATATTGCATAGATACACATGACTACACAAACATGTTGTCCACTTAATTGTCTTACAAAAGTCTTAAGAGGCTTGCTAATTTAATATTGAACAAGGGCTTAAAAACAGGGGTGTTACAAATCTCCCCCCCTTAAAAGAATCTCGTCCCGAGATTAGCGGGTCTAGTCTTTAAGAAAATCAGGGAACTCCTTCCTGATATCATCTTCACGCTCCCAGGTAGCTTCTTCCTCAGAATGATTCGTCCACTGAATCTTAAGGAATTTTATAGCACGCCTCCTGGTAGCGCGCACAATCTCCTCGAGAACCCGCAGGGGTCTATCACGATAAGTCAAATCATCATTGATATCAATGGTCCTGAAATCTATGTCTTGATACGAGAGATCCTTCTCCGGTACTTGCAGACATTTCCGGAGCAATGACACATGGAACACATTGTGAAACGCAGATAGCTCCTCAGGTAATTCTAACTGATAAGAAACTTCGCCACGACGTGCCAAGATCTTAAAAGGTCCAATATACCTGGGTGCCAGCTTTCCCTTGACATGGAAACGCTGCATCCCTTTGAGTGGCGTAACACGAAGGTACACGAAATCTCCAATGCTGAAAGAGACATCACGACGCTTCGTGTCAGCATAACTCTTCTGACGAGATTGAGCTGTCTTTAAACGTTCCCGAATAAGCTGAACCTGCTCTTCTGCAGCTTTCAAAGTGTCCACTCCAAAAACCTGACTGTCTCCAGTCTCAGTCCAATTCAGAGGTGTGCGGCATTTACGTCCATACAGTGCTTCAAAAGGGGCCATTTGCAAGCTAGACTGATAACTGTTGTTGTAAGAAAACTCTGCGAAAGGCAGACAGTCTTCCCATTTAACTCCATAGGACAACACACAAGCACGGAGCATGTCTTCCAGAATTTGGTTCACACGCTCTGTCTGTCCATCAGTCTGTGGGTGATAGGCTGTGCTAAAAGCTAATTTGGTTCCCAAACTCTCGTGCAACTTCTTCCAAAATCTGGATGTGAACTGTGTACCTCGATCAGACACAATCCTGCTCGGGACTCCGTGCAGGCTGACAATCCGAGTAATGTAAAGATCAGCAAGCTGATCTCCACGATAGGTGGTCCGGACAGGAATAAAGTGAGCAACTTTCGTGAGCCTGTCCACGACAACCCATATAGAATCATTTCCTCGGCTGGACCTAGGAAGTCCTGTGATGAAGTCCATCCCTACTTCATCCCATTTCCAAACAGGTACTTGCAACGGCTGGAGCAAGCCAGCGGGACGCTGGTGCCCAGCTTTTACTTGCTGGCAGACATGGCACTTGGCTACAAATGAAGCAATATCTCGCTTCATTCCATGCCACCAGAATCTCTCCTTCAGGTCTTGATACATCTTTGTTCCTCCAGGATGGATAGAATACATGGTCTCATGAGCTTCGACCATGATGGTCTGCTTGAGATCAGATTCAGAGGGAACACAAATACGGCCTTCATACCATAATCCCCCATCAGTATCGATAGTAAACCCAGCAACCTTCTCCTTCTCCATGCGGGCCTTAATACCATCAATACTTTTCTGGCCTTTCTGCGCCTCTTTGATTTGGTCAACCAGAGTTGGTTTAAGTTCTATGGCGTCCAACATACCATAGCTGACCACTTCAATGCCAAGTTGGTCAAGCTCTTTCCACAACTCGGGCTGCCTTACTAAAATCATAGCATTTAGAGAGGCCGGCTCTCGACTAAGAGCATCCGCAACTACATTTGCCTTCCCAGGGTGATAATGAATACTCAGATCATAATCTTTAATGAGCTCAATCCAGCGGCGCTGCCTCATGTTGAGCTCACGTTGAGTAAAGATATACTTTAAACTCTTATGATCCGTGTAAATTTCCACTCTTCTTCCCATTAGAAAGTGTCGCCATGTTTTGAGGGCATGCACGACAGCAGCAAGCTCTAAGTCATGAGTGGGGTAATTCAACTCGTGGGGCCTCAACTGGCGGGATATGAAAGATATCACTTTCCCTTCTTGCATAAGTACGCTTCCAAGACCAAGCTTAGAAGCGTCACAATATACGTCGAAATTCTTGGTGATATCCGGCATAATAAGGATTGGAGCGGTCACAAGTCGATGTTTTAACTCATTGAAACTCTCTTCACACTTGTCCGTCCATAGGAACTTGCTATCCTTCTTGAGCAACTGGGTGAGGGGTCTGGCTATACTCGAGAATCCCTGAACAAACTTGCGGTAATATCCTGCCAAACCCAGAAAGGATCTGACTTCAGTCTGGTTGGTTGGAGCAGCACGCTTCTCCACAGACTGAACTAGAGTAGGGTCAACAGATATTCCTCCCGCAGATACTACATGTCCAAGAAACCCGACTTCCGTCAACCAGAATTGACATTTACTAAACTTAGCATACAATTGATGCTCACGAAGTGTTCCGAGCACAATTCTCAGATGTTCTTCGTGTTCTTCCTCACTCCGAGAATATATGAGAATGTCGTCAATAAACACCACGACAAACTTGTCTAGAAAATCCATGAATACCTTATTCATGAGATTCATGAAATAGGCAGGGGCATTGGTTAGACCAAAGGACATCACGGTGTATTCATACAGCCCGTAACGAGTGGTGAAAGCAGTCTTGGGAATATCAGTATCACGGACTTTCAATTGGTGATAACCAGTCCGAAGGTCGATCTTCGAGAAGATTACGGCCCCATTCAGCTGGTCAAACAGGTCTTCAATTTTGGGCAACGGGTATTTGTTCTTGATGGTAACATCATTCAACTTGCGGTAGTCCACACATAAACGAGTGGTACCGTCCCGTTTTTCCACAAAAATGATCGGAGACCCCCATGGCGATGCACTAGGGCGAATCAAACCTTTTCTAAACATATCATCCAGTTGGGTCTTCAACTCATCTAATTCCTTTGGGTTCATCCGATAAGGCTTCTGTGCTATGGGTCCAGTTCCGGGCACTAACTCGATCACAAACTCGATATCCCGATCAGGGGGCATACCGGGTAACTCTTCAGGAAAAACATCCGGGTATTCGCAAACGACCGGGACTTCCTCAAGGTTAGGGTGGGCTATACCAGTGTGGCAGTGAACTTGTGACGAGGGTTTAGTTGCAGTGTACGCAACCTTTTCCCCATCCTCAGAGATCATATCAATAGATTTCTTAGTGCAGTCAATAACCCCCTTATACTTGGCCATCCAGTTCATACCGAGTACCACTTCTATCCCCTTGGATCCCAGCACTATAAGATCAGCATGAAAAGTTTTCCCTTGTATTTCTACTGGCACTTCATTGCAAATTAAGTTGGCTTTAGTACTATCCCCAGGTATTTGTACTAACATAGGGTTGTGCATACGGGAATGCTTCATACCACTTTTCTCAGCAAACGGTTTTGTGACAAAGGAATGCGATGCACCAGAATCAAACAGTACTGCGGCTGGCACCGAGTTGACAGGAAACGTACCCATCACCATGTCTGGTGCCTCCTGAGCTTCTGCAGCAGTGACGTGGTTCAAGTGTCCCTTCATCCTATTCTGCCGTCCAGTGGAAGGACCATGGTTCATCTTGGTTGCAGTTGGCTGGGTTGTGGCAGTAGCTTTGGTCGGGCACTCACGAGCAAAGTGACCTTCCTTTCCGCAGGCAAAACAACCTCCAGAAGGCCTTGGGCTTGGGTTAGGTTTGGGAGCATTGTTGGAGTTGTTCCCATTTCCACTGTTGTTGCCTCCATAGCGGTTTCCATGATTATTCCCAGAATGGTTACCATGGTTACCACCATAGCTATTTCCTCCGTACTTTGGTGCATAGTTGGGGTTGTAGTTGTTGGGCCTTGGTGCATAGTTGTAGTTGGGGCGGGGTGCATAAGCAGGCGCCTTGTGGGATGGTGGCCTCGCATACGGAGTGTTGCGAGTCCTTTGAGCACTAGGTCCTCCATGCACGGTCATCTTCCTCTTACGGTTATCATCAGCAGATTTCCGCTTGTGCTCCAGTACCATAGCGGCATTTGCAAGGGTCTCCAAGTCCTGGAATGGAACCACCACTAGAGCGCACTGGAGCTCATCATCCAGCCCATTTAAGAACCTCTCCCTCTTCTTAGCATCAGTATTGATATCATCCTGTGCATACCTGGACAGAGTAGTGAAATTCTCCCAGTATTCAGACACAGGCATACTTCCCTGCCTCAGCTTCAGAAATTTCTCACGCATAAGTGTCATCATTCCTTGGGGAATGTGATACTTGCGGAATCTTGCAGAGAAATCCTCCCAGTTGAACACGTGACCAGCAGCAACAGTCTCACGTGTAGTCTCCCACCAAGTCCTGGCAGGACCAGCAAGAAAATGGGAGGCAAACAGGACCTTATCATTTTCCTCAACTGATGCAACCTCCAGTTTGTTTGCGATGGTGCGGAGCCAGTCGTCAGCATCGAGAGGCTCCACAATCCTAGTGAAGACTGGGGGGTTGGTGTGCTGAAAATCTCTCAGTCTCGAGCGAGCACCATTGCCATTGCCATTGCCATTGCCATTATTGTTGGCGGCAGCAGCTAGTTGTTGCAGAGCGGTAATGGTAGCTGCACTCTCATCTCGGCTGGCCTGGCGATCTTCCATCAGCAGGGCCAACAGCGCCTCCACTGTGGGTGGTGGTGGCGGTGGGGGTTCGCGACGAGGTGCCATTCTGAAGTGAAAACATGTGTAAGTTTTAGAAGTATATTCTTGTTTTTGAAAACCCAGTACCTTTAACATAAGAAAAAGGAATACGAGTGATATGTTTCAAAAACAAGAGCGGGGCAGTCGCAAACATGGATGAAAAGAACGCCAAATAGTGACAATCATCAAGGAAACGAGCAGAACATTCCATTCATCACACAACTTAAACAGAGTCTTTGACATTACACACACACATTACAAGCCATATCTTACAAGGAAGGCTTCATCGAGCTACAAGGGGTGCGATTGGTGGGGTCATCGCAAGGCTACTACTAGCAAAACGATCTAGCATACTTATCTAGCATCTAGACCAGCATCAAGTGCTAAGGGTGAGGAGGCGGTTACTACACAGAGTCGTCACTGTCCCCAACCTCGAAGATACGCTCCTCAGGGTCCTCCTCCTCCTCCTCGCCAAGCAGGTCATCGTCATCCTGCTCGCTAGCCTCACTCATATCCATCCCCTCTAAGTCAGACGGAACATCCTCTACTGGCAGGAGCTCCTCAATCTCCCTGCTGAGCTCTGCGCCCTCCTCCTCAAGCTCCTCTATGGCAGAGTCTCTCGCGGCTATGTCGTCACGAGCTATGTGAAGCCTAGTGTGCAGAACTGAGTTAGCCCCCTCCAGAGCCGTCACCCTGCTGGTGAGACGAGCACGGCTCAGTCGGGTGGCCCGCAGCTGTCTCTCCAAGGCACGGCTCCTCGCGGTGGCGGCCTCCAACTCCTCCCTCAACTGAGACAACTGCTGTGCTAGTGCTCCACTCTCCTCCTGGCTGTCCTGAAGCTCAGCCCTCAGCTCGTCAGTCTCGGCTATCAGTGTGTGGTGCACCAATGTGCCAAGGTGGTGAGCGAGTCGCTGATCGTCCAACCTGTGCTGAGTGCGGTACAACAGAATCTCCATCTCGTCCAAGTGGGGACCAACAGTGGTGGTGTCTGGCTCAACAGGAAGTGGTATTCCCTCCTCATCGCGCCTCCCAATCAACTCGAACCGGGAACCGATGAACATGTACTCCCCAATGTGTGCCAGTCGTGCCACCGACTCCTGAATCACCCGCACGGCTGCCTCGGTCCAAGAACGATCAACAGCACGAAAGACGTAGGCCTCTACTGTCGGGCTAGCCAGAGGTGCACGGATAGTGACCTCCGCGTACCAGTCTCCCTCCAGAGGCGCACCGTCAACTAGACCTCCTCGCAGCTCCGGAAGTGGGCGTCCCAACACAGTAGCCATAGCTACTAGCCTCTCCTCGAAAAGGAAAGTCTCGCCACGTGGACGTCCCAACTGGAAAGCCTCGGTGATGACCACGTCCATCTACACAAAATTTTAAGTATAGTTTAAGTGAGATCTCAGTGTGCAAAGTTTTAAGTTTATGCAAAGAACAATCTTAATGCAAGTAGAGTTTGACACAGAGAGGTGGTGGGATATAGGGAATATTTTTATACATAGTCATATATCCAATCTTTTTGTATTTATAACTTATATTTTTGGAGTATACACTAACGTCCATGCTAACTAAGGTCTCCTAGAGTCAGGATGGCTCTGATACCAACTTTGTAGAGGCCCCAAACCGGAAGGTTCAGAACCCCTCATATGCATTCATTCACAATCCCAGAATAACCAGTTGTGAACAACATACGTAGTTGGCATACAGAATACATCATCCATTACACGAATAATAGAGTCTTACATAAATGGTCACATGACCAAGTTCTTGATAACTGTCACACAGGACAGACATTCAAAATAAACACAGCGGAAGACGATAAGCATAGCGTAGTAGAACCCGAGTCACGCCTCATCCTACAGGCTGCTGACTGGGAGACGATCCTAACTCGCAGGGCCATCAGCGTAGAACTCCTCCTCATAGAACTCCTCCTGGGGTGGCTCCTCATAGTCTGATAAGTAGATACCAGGGGCGAAACCAAATGAGTACATTTGAATGTACTCAACAAGACATCCTTTATGAGCTTACAATAATGCATACATGCTTATTTGGTGGAGTGGGTAGGCCATACATATGGTTCAGCTACCCATGACAGATAAAAGATTTATCATGGTTGATTCTTCAAGTTTAGTCCTTTATGGATAAATCAGGTAAAATAATATAGTTTTTCTCTCGTAGATATCACATATCTTGGAGGTTTTATAAGTCTTTTAGAAAAGAAAGTTTTCTTTTCAGAAACTTGTAATAATAGTTTCCTCCTCCTCGGTATCTCGCAGATACCAAGTCATTCCTCCATAGTACCTCGCAGGTACAAAGCTGTCCTTCAAAAAAAAACCTCTTTTTGAAAAGTTGACACAATACTAGCTACATGGCCATTCAACCGTCCATATCCGAGGACGCGGCTATCTCGAAATAGTTTTACTCTGCAGAGGTGTACACACTTCCACTAGATCCAGAATCCGCCATGAAACAACCATGGACTATTCCCAACCTATGGGAACATCAGATAACTGATCTTGACTATCCACTATGTACAAGCTAGAACATGACTATCTCTTCAATTGGGGTTACCCCTCCCCGGCAAGCCGTGTCACACACCGCCCAGACAGGAGACCCAACTGCTGCATCCGGAGGGAAAATTAATCCCACACTTTAGGTGTCCCGTCTGCTCACTCCTAGCGACACTTCGGTTCGGAGGATCCAATCCTCTATAGCACTTTGAGATAGCTCACATACTAACCATAACAAGTTTTTAATCAAGCCCCTACCCATATTGGGGTAAAGTGGCAGTACGATAATAGTTGTCCAGCGAAGACTAGGTTATGTGTCTTTTGTAAACATTTCTCAAAAATTTCCCTTCATGGTACTCTTCCGGCAGACAGGGTCTCACCCTTTCTCCGGGGTTTTTCCTTCATAAGGCATTTGTTTACAAAAACACATTTTATTTGGTTCATTTAAGAACCCAAGTTTTAATTTGTTGGATGGTATATTATATACCATTTAGTGGCTAAGGGCTTGGCAAATACCAAGTTGACTATTATTATGATTCCTTCTTCTAATAATATTAATAGTAGTAGTATTCACATCAAAAATAGTTTTGAGAGTATAGTTTTGTAAAAACTTCAGAAGTGAAAAGCATGCATGATAGATAATGATAAGTATTTATACAGCAAGCATTAGGATGGCTTGCCTTGGTACAAGTGATGGTCCTGGTCCTGAAAGTAACAGGAGTTGCAATACCCTTCTTCAGCAAATCCTTCCTCCTCGTTTTCTAACGTCGTAAAAGAATTATAGGCACACTTTCAGAGCCAACCAAGACAAACAATGCTACAAGTGATACTTACAGCAAGCACTTAAAAAGCAACACTCAAGACATTCAATTTTCCCTTAAGAAAATTGACAAGAAAACCACAGTGGAAAAATCTGCTTTTTCCTAGTGTTTATGTGTGGTGAAACTCAATGATTTTAAGTCAAGAGCATCATGGACCAGTGGTGTAAATCACATGTTAATAGACAGTAGGGTGTCACATAAAACACAATTTGATGTCTAAAAACTCCCCCAATAATCTCTATGGCAAACACAAAAATAATCTAAAATAAGCAAGTGGTGAAAAAGGCTTATGACAATAAGTCAAGCTCCTTTTTCACCATGAACCAAAAATACCAGTGGGTGTTCCACTAGCATAATGCTTCATAAAGAGGTTAATAAGCCTCTGGTCACATTTCTAAAAATGCTCAAAACAACCAAACTAGTCCCACAAACTCCTACTCATACTAGTAGAAACTTGGGAAAAATACTAGACTAGTTTATACTTCACTTGTTAATTTTAGGCACAAGTGTGCAAACTAACAGAGGTAAAATACTCCTATAATCAGTACCAAAATGCTACTGGATCCCACAAAATAACACAAAAAGTTTAGCTATGAAACAAGGAAAAACTAGACTAAAATTGCTACACATGTGAGGGAATTAAATCTAGGCACCCAAATGATGCTCAAGCAACTTCTAGTACTTGAGGGGAAAGTAACAGAGGTGAAAACACAAGGATAACAATGCCACAAGGACATTTCATCCTCTGTTTTCAACCACAAAGAATCATATTTTTCCCTAGTGGAAAACAAAACAAAAGGCATGCATGTATAATCTAGTAGGAAATCTAGACCTTAAGCAATGCTATTTTAAATCTATTCTAAACTCAAAACACCAAGTAACCAGAGGTGTTGCAAATAAAATAACAGTACCAAAATGGTACTGGTTCCATGAAAATAATCTAGCACAAGGCTTGATACAAACTAAAAATCTACTCACAAACCTAGATAGAAAATAAGCTATGAGCAAGACTTAAGCATGGAAATTAATTCTAAAAATTCTACCACTCAAGCCATTTATTCTAACATGTTCATACAACTTGTAAACATCAAAAATACACTAGATAACAACATTACAAGCAAGAACACAATAGGTTCTCATCACAAAATGATCATATAAAACAAGATCTAGGAATTAAAAATTAGGCAGAAAAGTGCTAAAACTTGTTCTGTCTCCCTAATTTTTTCTATGGCTCCAAAAATTAAATCCTTCTAGGATGTGATAGTACTTAACAATACAAAGCCTCTCCAATTGGTCCCACTCAAAAATAATGTCTCAAACTCCCCCTAAAATTCTTGGAATAGCCCACTGATGTTTTACCAAAATGGATGGCATTTCCAAATGGTAACTCTCCTGGATGCAAACTAAAATTCTAAAGGTAGGTATTGATAAGGGCTTTCCAAAACAGTTGAGTTTGCTCAAAAATGTTTTGTATTTTTGAAGTTCTATTCATTTCCATTTTAATGGTACTGTCTGGCAAAATGGCTATAAAAAAATAAATAAAAGTGAAAACATTATTCTGCCAAAGGGAGGTGGTTGTGATTTTGTTTGGCTACATGTACAAAAATTGGCCAAGCCAAATAAAATGGTTTGCTATTTTTCCTAGGCCAAAAGCTAACAGAGAACTTTCTGCAGAAAAAATTCGATTTAAAAAATAACAGGGACTAGCCCCGATGGGCCAGATCTGCCGCGCCCAGCCCAACTAGCGCCTAGGCTAGCCCATCTGCGCGCGCGCGCGGGCGGGGGACGCGGGAAACGGTCGTTCAAGCGCGGCCGTTGATCTCGCGATCAACGGTCCGCTCCTTTCTTCCTCCTCTGGCTAAAACGCGACGGGACCGGTGTCGAGCACCTCACGGGCACGCACGGTACGGGCAGGGTGCTCACCTAGGGGGCCCGTGGAGCGGCTCGTGGTGGCGGTGGTGCAGTGGGAGGCCGGTGGCGCGGTGGTGGCGGCGTTCGCTTCCTCGACGGCGGGTTCCTCTCCGCGAGGGCGCGGCGGACACGGCGGCGACGGCTCGGGCTCCTCTGCAAACAAACGCACCGCGGATGATGTCAGGGAGGTGGACAAGGGCACGGGGGGCTTGTGCATGCAAGAATGCCGAGCTCTTACGCACGGGGTTGCTCGAATTCCTTCGGTGGATCGTGCGGTGGCCGGCGGGAAGAAATTGCTCGTGCCACTCGCACACGGCGAGGCACGGCCTGAATTTTCGGGTGTGGAGGCGTGGATGGGTGTGGTGTGCGGTGGCGAAACGGCTAGGCCGTTGAGGCTTTGTAGGCACGGGGCCGTATGGGTGCTCTCGGGTGCTCAAGTGTGTGTGCGTGTGTGGCAAGCTGAGGGGTGGGGGGCCGTTTCTTTCGTTGCATATCGAGCCAGGGGCGGTGCCAAACTTCACTGGTCACCACAGTGGGGCTAGGGTGGAGAGACACGACGGTTTTTAGGCCATGCCACTAGCACACCCCCCCTCTACTCGAGCTCTAGTTTCCCTCCTTTTTCCTTCTACTCTAGGGCACCACTCGGGCCAACTAGCACATGGGGTTACAGAGCATCTCAAGGCAATCAAAATAGACACCAAGTTTATTCAAATCCATGAAGAATTGGCAGAGAAACAAACCTCCAAAGTTCTGTCCAAAAACAGTTTTCAGAAAATTCAGTAAAAGACTTAGTGAAATTTTCACTAAGTGTTGGAAAAACAGAGTTTTGAAGCAAAAGTTGGCTTCTGTTTGATTGGGCAATTGAACTTGGATTTTGGAAATTCAAGTTGCCAATTGTTATATGTACTATCTAGTTTGAGAAAACAACAAGTACACCAGAAAAAGAGTTGGTTAACCCTCTGAAAACAACTGCCCAAAAAGCTATGTTTCTGTTTTCCAAATAGAAAAGGTTTTTCAATATTTTTATACTAGAAAAACAATCATGGATTAGGTTGTTTTCCAAGTGCTAAATTCAAACCAGTGGCATATAGTTGTACTACATAACATGTTCAACCATAATACCACAAGAAAACAACAAATCAAATATGTTTGATTCTTGAAAACAAGTGTGGAAAACAGCTAGTCAAGTTGTTTTTCTGCTAAATGTATAAATAGGAAATAAATTCCCAAAGCTATTTAAATCCCAACCAAAGTGTTTTCTTGGTCAAGACATGACTAAATAATGCTATCATGAGTGAATCAAGCATTCCCCAAGCTTTGAGAAGAAATTTCTTAGGGTTTCCAGTTGAAAAACATCAGGCAGACAATAATCAATCAACAGGAAAAATCCTCAAATGAGTGAAAAGAAACACACCACTTATATTGCATAGATACACATGACTACACAAACATGTTGTCCACTTAATTGTCTTACAAAAGTCTTAAGAGGCTTGCTAATTTAATATTGAACAAGGGCTTAAAAACAGGGGTGTTACAGCAGCTTACGTGAGTCTCACCGTCCTCCGTGCTGACTACTGGGGGTTTGACGATTCTATCTATCGTCACATCCCCCGTGGTTACATCACGTCGGCGGGAGTTCACTTCACTCTCCACGGCAACCTGGATACCTACGAGTCTGATAGCTCCAGGCTGCACACCACTGCTCAGTTCGTGAGGCACAGTGACGCAGTTGCTTCCACACTGTCTCAGGAGTTGGCTTCAGTCAGGGAGCAGCTCCACCTTGCTCTCACTCGTCTGGCGACGTACACCACAGACTTTGTTGGAGACGAGCGCTTTGCACGTATTGTTCAGACAGCTGGGTTACCGCTGCCAGATGCTGGAGGTTACGAGCCGATCAGAGGTCCACTTCTCGACCTTGGTCCTGGTTACACAGGGATTCCCCGCTATGGAGCACAGGGAGACGACGCTTTCTACTTCACCACACCGAGAGTTGCCCTCAGAGCAGTCCCGCTCTACGTGGATCGTCGTCATACCTACTTCCGGGGGATTCCTCCGCACCGTATCTCTCGTCGTACTACTCACCGCTGTCCTGCGTGATGAGCATGGGAGTACCGATGTATCCATTCATAGCTATGTTTAGTTATACTGTGGCATTCGAACCATGTAATGGTGTGTTGGATATTCTGATGTATTGGAACATGTGATGATGTACCTGTTGGTTATCTATTCATGCGTCGGAATAATCTATCTTTCGGTTACCAAGTCTATACTTTGCTGTTATTGTGCTAAAATGCATTTCTGTTCAGGATGCCTCCAACCAGGAACTCCCCGCCTGAACCACCTCCGCTCACGGAGCTGTTGACTCAGATGACTCAGGTCGTGGCTCAGATGGCCCAGATCCAGGCTAACCAGCACAACAACCAGAATGCTCCGCGAGTCAGCATCAAGGAGTTTCTGAGCATGGGGCCGAGAGCTTTCGTGGCAACACGTGAGCCTCTGGATGCTGATGACTGGATCAGGGAGATGAACAGGGCTCTGGAGATTGCTCATGTTGCTGAGGAAGATAAGGTCAAGTATGCCACCTACCTACTGAAGGGTCAGGCAGCTACCTGGTGGGAGAACTACCAGACCATGAGAGCTGGCTATCCTATCACCTGGGGTTGTTTCAAGGATGACTTCCTGAAGCACCACATCCCAGATGGTCTCATGGAAAGGATGCGTGAGGAATTCTGCTCTCTCAAACAGGGCAAGCTGGACGTCCTCGGCTACCAGAACGAGTTCAATCGTCTCGCTCGATACGCCGATGACGAGGTGTCCACTGAAGCCAAGAAGATGGCAAGGTTCCGCCGAGGTTTTAACCCGGAACTGAAGTACGCTCTCACCAACATCAAGTGCAAGGACTTTGTGGAGCTCGTGAACACCGCGCTCAATGAGGAGAATGGGCGCAAGGCGTTCGAAGAGTCGCGCAAGCACTCGCGTGAGGGTGGTTCCTCCTCCAACATGACCACCCCTCCGCAGAAGCGCCACATCTGGGTGCCAAACAGTGCTGTCACTAGGGCTCCAAATGCCCAAGCTTCTCCAGGCTTTGGTCCCCGCCCACCCAACCCATCTCAGATGCAGGGTCAGAGGTTTCCAATGGGGCAGCCAAGGCCAGGTCCTCCTCGTGTCGTCACTTGCTTCAAGTGCAAGGAGACTGGACACTATGCTGATAAGTGCACTCAGAGGCAGCTACCTCCACCACCTCCTCGCCCCAACACCAACCAGGCAATGGTTCGTGCTCCCCCGGCTAAAGCCTTCAACTCCAACAACAGGCCTGTCGGGAGGACCGCGAGGGTGAATCATATCAAGGCCGACAAAGCTGAGGAAGCTGCTGACGTAGTTCTCGGTACATTCCCCGTAAACTCTAACCCAGCTAAAGTGTTGTTTGATACCGGAGCATCGCATTCGTTCGTGTCAAAGATCTTTGCGACAGCAGTTAAACTACCTTTTGTTGGTTTGGGTTCCCCGCTAGTGGTAAACTCCCCTGGAGCAACTATGCAAACTTCCAAGATCAGTCATGAGAATCAGATCTTGATTGGAGGTCACATATTCCTTGCTTCCCTCATTCTGCTTGGCAATTCTGACATTGATGTCATCCTTGGCATGGATTGGTTGAAGGCCAATAAAGCTACGATTGATTGTGCTAAGAAGTCAATAACTCTGTTCCACCCTTCCGGCCAGATAGTCTATTCTCCAAGTGAATCAAGTTCTGTTCAGCTGTACACCCTGGATGCTAAACCTCTACCTCTGCTTGAAAATGTTCCGGTGGTTTGTGAATTCCCTGACGTCTTTCCAGAAGAGTTGCCAGGGATGCCTCCGGACAGAGCAGTTGAGTTCGTGATCGAGCTTGAACCAGGTACTGCTCCAATCTCTAAGCATCCATACAAGATAGCTCCTCCTGAACTGAAATTGTTGAAGGAGCAAATCGATATGTACATGGAGAAAGGTTACATTCAGCCTAGTTCCTCCGCTTGGGGTTGCCCAACTCTGTTTGTTGCCAAGAAGGATCAAACAAAAAGACTCGTGGTTGACTATCGTCCTCTCAACGAGAAAACTATCAAGAACAAGTACCCAATTCCTCGTATCGATGATCTTTTTGATCAACTTGCTGGAGCCTCAATATTCTCAAAGTTGGACTTGAGGATGGGTTACCATCAAATAAAGATCAGAAAGGAAGATATTCCAAAAACAACTTTCACCACTCGGTATGGTCTATATGAATACACCGTCATGTCCTTTGGTCTCACCAATGCACCGGCGACCTTCTCAAGACTCATGAATTCTGTCTTCCATGAATACCTCGACAAGTTCGTTGTGGTATATCTTGATGATATTCTAGTCTACTCAAAATCCGAGGAAGAGCATGGAGAACACCTTCGTCTCACTCTCATGAAACTTCGCGAGCATCGTCTGTATGCCAAGTTCTCCAAATGTGAGTTCTGGATTCCAGAAGTTGCTTACCTTGGTCATGTCATCTCTGCCAAAGGCATAGCCATTGACCCGGAAAAGGTTAAGGCAATTGTTGATTGGAAACCCCCTAAGACGGTGAAACAAGTTAGAAGCTTTCTTGGCTTGGCTAGCTATTGCCGTCGTTTCGTCCAAAACTTTTCCAAGATTGCCAAAACTCTCACTGATCTCACAAAGAAGGACAAAAAGTTCGTTTGGACTCCACAGTGTGATGAGAGTTTCAATCTCCTGAAGACTAAACTCACTTCCACCCCAGTTCTGGTTGGCCCAGATACTACCAAACCTTTCCAGATATTCTGTGATGCATCTCTCCAAGGCCTAGGAGCAGTCCTTATGCAAGAACGTCAAGTTGTGGCTTATGCTTCACGTCAGTTGAACCCACATGAGCAAAACTATCCCACACATGATCTTGAACTCGCAGCAGTTGTGTTTGCCCTCAAGAAATGGAGACAATACTTGTTGGGTAACAAAACTGAAATCTTTTCCGATCACAAGAGCCTGAAATATATCTTCACTCAACCAGATCTAAACCTCAGGCAAAGGAGATGGATTGAGAAGATTAAAGACTTTGATCTCACCATTTCTTACACTCCAGGCAAGGCTAATGTTATGGCCGATGCTCTCAGTCGCAAATCCTATTGCAATAATCTCATGATCATGGAAAGCCAACCTCCACTTCATGAAGAATTCCAGAAGCTGAACCTTGGTCTTGTCCCTGAAGGCTACCTTGCTAGCTTGACAGCCAGTCCAACTCTCGAGGACAAGATTCGTTCTGAACAACTTCGTGATACTGAAATCAAGAAGATGGTTGAGCACATCAAGGAAGGCAAGGAGAAATTCAAGTCCTTCTCAGTTGATGATAGAGGAACTGTGTTCTTTGAAGGACGCATTGCAGTTCCTCAAGTTCAAAGTCTAAAATATATCATTCTCAAGGAGGCTCATGAAACTCCTCTCTCCATTCACCCTGGAAGTACAAAGATGTACCAGGATCTTAAGACTCTGTATTGGTGGCCTGGCATGAAACGTGAAATTGCTCAATACGTTTCTGAATGCGACGTTTGTCAACGTGTTAAGGCAGTCCATCAGAAAACAGCCGGTCTACTCCAACCTCTGAAAATTCCTGAGTGGAAGTGGGACATGATTGAAATGGACTTCGTTACTGGGTTTCCAAAGTCCAAAAAGGGCAACGATGCAATATTCGTTGTTATTGATCGTCTCACTAAAGTAGCTCATTTCTTTGCTGTCAAGGAAACTATCTCAGCTAGCCAGTTAGCAGAGCTCTACACAGCAAAGATTGTTCCTCTTCATGGTGTTCCATTGGAAATAAGCTCAGACCGTGGAAGTATCTTCACTTCTCATTTCTGGAAGAGTTTTCAAGAAGCATTGGGCACTAAACTTCTGTCCAGCACAGCTTATCACCCTCAGTCTCAGGGGCAAGTCGAAAGAGTCAATCAGATTCTCGAGGATATGCTCAGAGCATGTGGTCTCTCCTTTGGCATGAAATGGGAGGATTGCCTTCCATATGCTGAATTCTCCTACAACAACAGCTACCAGGCAAGCCTAGGCATGGCACCATTTGAGGCACTGTATGGCCGCAGATGCAGGAGTCCAATCAATTGGTCTGGAGCTAGTGAACGTTCACTCTTAGGCCCTGACATTGTTAAGGAAGCCGAGGAGAAAGTTCGTATCATTCGTGACAATCTCAGGATTGCTCAGTCTCGTCAGAAGAGCTATTATGATAGCAAGCACAGGGATATGACCTATGCACCTGGTGATAAGGCATATCTCCGTGTAACTCCCCTCAGAGGCACCCATCGTTTCGGTGTGAAAGGAAAGCTTGCACCAAGATACATTGGTCCTTTCAACATTCTCTCAAGGCGTGCAGAAAATGCTTATCGTCTTGAACTTCCAGAAAAGCTATCCAAAGTGCACGATGTGTTCCACGTGTCACAGCTCAAGAAGTGTTTCAAAGATCCAGATCGTGCAGTTGATCATGATTCCATTGAACTGCAAGATGATCTCTCTTATGAGGAGCACCCTATTCGTATTCTCGATGAGACCGAGCGTAAGACTCGCAACAAGAGCACAAAGTTCTTGAAAGTGCAGTGGTCGCATCATTCCGATAAAGAGGCAACGTGGGAGACCGAAGAGGATCTTCGCAAGAAGTATCCGGACCTTTTCATTTCTCAGTAGGAATCTCGGGGCGCGATTCCTTCAAGGGGGGGCGTTTTGTAACATCCCAAGTATGAAAATCATCCCCTTAGAATGTTTGTTGCATGTTTATTAAAGTATTGCATCATATCATCATATTGTTTCGATGTTGGTTGCATTTGTTTCTTAATTGTTGCAATTGTTTTCCACTGTTTTCACAACTCAAATTCAACCTTATTCAAACAATGGTTTCATACTTGCTCTGTTACAACATTTTGAATAAAAATCACAACTAAAAACAACCCATTTGTTTCATGTTTTTCCATAGTGATCACTTGTGAAAATAATGGTTTTAAATCAATTATTTATGTTCCAAACACATTTGAAATTCAAATCCAAGCACCCAAAACAGAACCATTTTGAAATTATGTTGATACCAAAACAAATCAATTCAAATTGCCTAATAACCTTAGGGGTAACCCTATTGAAAATGCCTTGTTTTTCTAATGTTAATTAATATTGAAAATTTCATTCAATTGGGTTTAAATTTCAAACAGCAAGCAAACATTTAAATTTTTGCAAATAAAAGCTACCAAATGTTTGCTTTTGGCCTAAGGAAACTCCCCTAATTTTTCTAAATTTTTCTCTAACCTAAAACCTATGTTTTTCTTCCAAAAGCAAACCTACAAAAAAAAACAGAAAAGGAAAAAAAAAAAAAAAAGGAAAAACCCTGCGCGCGCAGCAGCTAACCCAGCTGGCCCAGCCTGTTTCCCTCTCTATCTACCGCGCGCGCAGGCCCAGCCCACCTATCCATCACTTAACGCTTTGAAAAGCGTGCGATCGTCTGTTTGCCGTACGGCAGCGCATCCGTTGCGCCACCGCGACAGCGCGGCGACTCCGGCGGCCACCCCCCTTGCTTGCCGCGCCTATAAAGTACCTAGGGCACCCCGCACCTAACCCTAGCCCCCTAGGTCGCTATTCTCCTCTCCGCCGCCGTCAATCGCCACCTCCCCGACGAATTTCTTCTCTGCTGCCACCTCGCCGGAATCCACTCACCTGAACCTCCCGATGGCGCCGCCACCTCCCACTCCTACCTAGCCACCTACCACCTGGAATCGGAAGGCCTCTGCTTCCTCTACGGTTTGGACATGGGAGCGCAACCGGAGATCGTCTACATCCTCGACGTCGTCCTCGTCTTCGCCGCGGCTGCCGTCGTCAGCGTGCGTCACCGCCACCCCGCGCCTCTGCCTCCTCGACAGCCGGCGGTGAGCCACCGTTCTCTTCCACTCTCTCCCTCCTCTCGCATCCGCGCACGTCTCTGCACGTCCATCACCCATCGCGCACGGCCACGGTCACCGTTCCCCGCCGGCGCGCCACCCTGTTCTGACGGACGCGGAAGGATTTGGTCGTCAGGCTTAAAATTCAGTTAACGTGGCAAATGAACGTTAACCTCTTCGCGTCTGTATCTCTGTCGAATCTGAAGAAACAGCGCAGTGGCACTGGCCTTGTGCGCGCAAGCGCTGGTCGCGGGTTCGAGCCGCAGCGCCCCACTTTTTTGTGGAATTTTCCTTCCACAGCGCGCAGGCCCACCAGTCAGTGACTGCCACTGCCACGCGTGCGTGCGCAGCGCCACGCTGGCCTCTGGCCCACGCGGCAGAGGCAGTGTGTAGATAGCAGTGCAGTGAGAAAAGTTTCTGCGCGAATTTCTGTAATTCCAAAATCATTTTAAATAACAGATTTAAAACAAAAACTTCAAACTTTAATAGCTTCCATTCTTCCAATAAATGCAAGTTTTATATGTTTTCTGTTCCAAATTTCATAACCTTTCCAAATAATCTATTTGTGTACTGTTTTGAACTTTCAAATTGCAATTCAAATTTAAATTCAAATCATTCAATTGTATTTTACCAAAATTCATAAGTAATTCATAATAATTCCAAATCATGCAACTAAAATATGTTTTCAATGCTATTTCAAATAAGCTACCCAAATATAAATTTTGCTGCATGGTTTGAATAATTTAAATTGCCTAAATAATTTAATACTTGTTTAATTCATTTAAATTTGATAAAATCATAACTTGCTCAAAATAAAATATTTTTGAACATGCAAAATATGTTTTCAAACCACCAAGGTATGAAATTTTCAAATATGAGTTTGAAATTATGTTTTGAAACAAATAAAATTCAATTAAACTCAAACTTGTTTTAAATTCATTTAAAACTTGTTTAATATTGTTTAATTCATAATTAAATAATCCAAATTCCAATTTCAATATTTGAAACATGTGATACAACTAAAATTTGATGTTCTTTTCAAATATAAACTTTGTTATTTGTTTTGAACAATTTAAATGGTTGAAAACAACAAATACTTGTGTGTCACCTTTAAGGCACCCAAAAATTCCCTAAATTGGTAATAACATTCTAAATTGCTACACCCTATTTTAATTTGATTCTAATGTTGTTATTTTGCTGCTTTCCTTTTGCATGCATCATACTAAACCACTAGCACCTGTTGATTAGTTGGAAAACAAATAATCTAACCAAAATCCATGGGCTTTTCATATGCAACTCAGAATTGCATATGTGTCCATTTAAATTGTGTTATCATATCAATTAGTTTATTTTGATGCATCTATTAACTTGTCATGCATCATATTTGATTGTGCACTATGCCATGATAATGATTGTTTATATTTCTGCCTGGGTTGTTTGCTTCTTCTCGGATAGACGACGACGTTGATACCGACGACCTTTACGACACCCCTTCTGAGGATCTAGCTCAGTACCCGGCTACTGGGTTTGCAGGCAAGTTATCACTCACATGAACCATTGTGTTCCTTTCAACATTGGTTACCGATACTTCCCGTTGTCTATATTTGCTAGCCCTATTTATCGTTGCTTCTGTTACGAACCTATCACCTGATACCCTAAACCCTGATATTGCCACACCTCCAGTCCTAAAACCCAGTTGCTTGGGCCCGTGTCTTACTAGCATGCTTAGGGTTGTTTTGCTCGAGTCTGTTATCCGTTACTTTCTGTTATTATATTATGTTATATTCTGGGGCTCGATGTTAAACAACAATTTGTTAATCTGAGGTAATAATAATTTGCTGATAAGGCACCGGCAGGAGGCCCGACGTGGTTTTGAGGCCTGCTAGTGTCGACCCTAATAGGAAAAGGGTCTTGTCTACTGATCCATGATGAGCGCACTATCTGCATGTGGGAAGCGTGTATGGGCGCCCCCTCAATTTGATTCGATTCGCATCTCGTCCAAATCACCACACTTAGTTCGGGCTTTCCATTTGATGCACGCATATGCAGGTACGAACCCGAGGCCAGGGTGGAATTTTTGTAGTCGGCATGTAGGGCGGCGTGGTCTTCCAGTGCTATGAGGGTCCTCCTTTTCTTCGGGGGGCTCGATTAGCCACGCACGCACAGCACGTGGTGCTTTGGGCTTGATGCGAAGAAGAGTTGAGTTGTGTTGAGTGCCCCGCTTGGTGGGAAAGGCCTTCCCCTCTGGCGGGTTATTCTTACGTGTACGGCCAAATTGGTGCACCCCTGCAGGGATAAATCTTCTCGAGAAGCCGTGTTTTCCGCGGTCATGGTTGACTTGGTGAAAGTACTGGCTAACAAGTACTCAGAACAACTTACACCTAACTAATGATAACCTGACTAGTAATAGGCTTATTGACACAACAACTTGATCCATCATTAATCCAACTGTGTGAGTTATCCTCGGATTGCTTCTTTGGATAAGGGGCGAGATCCATGATGGGTTTGTTTGGTGGTTAACTGTAGTTGGTTACGATACGCTATCTTATCTCTTTCTGTTACACCGTAAGTTATAGTATGTTCTGTAGATGGTTAGTGCAGCCAGTTGCAGCATCTTTCATACCCTTTCCTTCCGTTGATCCTAAGGCATCTGTGCTTGGTGTTGACGGGCCACACTTTGGTGAACTGTGAGTCTTGCTTTCCAGTACGTTGTTGTACTGACCCCTTTGGGGCTGTGGTTTACGCAGACTACGACTACGGCTACGATGACCACCAGGATGGCTACTTCGTGGAGTTTGACGAGACTGCAGACGAGTAGATAGCTGGACCAGGGCTGGATCCAGGACCTACGTGGATGGGCTTCGTCTTCTTTATTTTCTCCGGCTTCTTAAGCCTGTTGGATTTGTCTGTACCCAGACACCGTTGATTGCTTCCGCTGATGTAATGAATGCTATGTTGGGACATGTGTCCTCTGGATGATTGTATTTGCTATTTCTGCCTTAGTGAAGGCCATTTGCAACCTTATTTCAAACTTTTGTGTCTTAGAGGCATGTTGTGTTATCCTTTTGTTCAACACCGTTGACGTACCATGTATGTATGGTATGAAGTACGTCAATGGTAGTATCCTGATTTCTACAGTATAGTTTACATCGACGGTGAACAGTAACGGTTGGTTGTCGCACATAAGTGCTGGCCTACCCGTAAGGGGACACGGGAGCCGTTAAGCCCCGTAATCCAATGTGGGGACCCCAGACAAGATGTCCGAGACCGCCAATATGCATACACTCATGATCCCAGATCGACAGTCATGAGCAACATATTTAGAGATGGTACATCAGAGTTCACATCCATTACACGAATAACATAGTCTTACACAAATGGTCCATCGACCAAGTCTGGGACAACTGTCACGCAGGACAGTGGCAACACACATAGCATAGCTGCTTTATTCTAGCGGAAGCAAACACGACGAGCGGAACCCATGTCAACGCCTTAGCACCACAGGCTGCTGACCGGGAGACGTGCCTAGTAAGCGGGATCGTCAAAGTACTCCTCCTCAAAGGTATCCTCCTGAGACGGCTCCTCGAAATCTGACCAAGACAATAGCCAGGGACGAAACCAAACCTGAGTACGTTTGAATGTACTCCTGCAAGACACCCTAAATGCAGCTCAAAATGCAAGTATGGCAAGTGGTAGTAGGATGGCTATTTTATTAAAGGCTTGCACTATCCATGGTGAATATAAGACTCATCATGGTTGGACAATTTTAACTCTTTTGAAAACAATCTTTTTGGAAGAACAACCTTTTCGAACCAACCTTTCTCCGGTACCTCAAAGGTACAATTGTTCCCTTTCACGTACCTCCCAGGTACAACATCATAAACCAGTTTTCAGCTTTTCGAAAACATTGACACAATACTAGCTACATGGCCATTCAACTGCCCATATCCGAGGGCGCGGCTATTCTGAATAGTTTTACTCTGCAGAGGTGTACACAATCCACAAGATCCAGTACATCCGCCGTGAACAACCACGGACTGTCCGAGACAGTATGTAAACATCGGAAAACTGGTCCTAACCATACACTATGCCCGTGCTAGTAAATGACTACCTCTTCAACTGGGTTTGTTCTCCCCGGCACCGAGTGAGTCAGCCGTATCGATCCGGTTTCCCCTGACAACACACCGCCATGGCAGGAGACCCAATTGCTGCAACCGGTAGTGAACTTAATCCCACACTGTGAATGTCCCGTTTCTCCCTCCTGGCGACAATTCGGTTCGGGGGACTCTAACCCCTATAGCACTTTGAGGTAGGCACGGACTAACACCGACAAGCAATTAGCTAGACCCCGTACCCATTTTGAGGTAGTGTGGCAGTACGTCTGGGTTGTCCGGCGAAGACTAGGATATGTGTCATTTTTGGAAAATAAGCTGAAAACAATCCTTCTTCCCTCGGACAAGGTCCCACCTTTCCTCGGGTTTTTCCAAGACTCTTTTTGTTTCCAAAAACATCAAGTTAAGGTGTCCACTAAGGGACTTAAGTTGATTAAGTATGGCTCCAAAATTCCTAAGGGCTTGGCAACACCAAGATTATGGAGTGGCTACGACAATTAATAAGAGCGGCAAAACCATGTCTTACTTTGAAAGAAGTAACTTGAAACACTTAAGTAAAAACTTCAGAAGTAAGATATGCATGGTAAGTAAAACAGAAGCAAGCATTTAGGATGGCTTGCCTTGGTCCTGGTCTTGATCACACTCTTGAAATAAACAAGAGTTACAGAAAACCTCTTCAGGAGCAATAGTCTCTTCGTTATCTAACGTCGTAAAAAGGTAAAAAGAAAAACACTCAATCAGAACAAGGCAAGGACAAACACAAGCTAGTACAGCACACATACAGCAAGCATTCATCTAAAAAGAAACACCCAAAATAGCAATGCTACCAAATGCTAAAGTACTCAAATACTTACTAGAAACAAGCATGGCATGATGTAGTCTTTTACAAGGCAAGAAGCAAACTTATGGCATGAGTCCAGTGGGTGTACCACTCTCATACAAGGCCATAAGGAGTGATATGACTCTCTGGTCATTCACCAAAATGAGCACATAGCATGGAACAATAATCTAGAACACAAATAACTAGCAAGAGATGTGAAAACAAGCATATCTATACACATGCAAGGCATAACCTAGTAATAAAACACAACTAAGCATGCAACCAGAGGCTAAGCATGCACATAACAGAGGCATATTAAACATGCATGGCATGAAAACAATCATGGCATGAAAGTACATGTGGCAAACAACTCTAATAATCTAAGAAAATGGAAACTAGGCATATATAATGACATGCATGGCAACCATGGCATTTTCATGAACAACATTCATTCCAACATGATAGATCTATAAGATAACAACCATATGGTAATGAAAACAACTCCTACACATGCTAGTAAGATCACACAAGGCATTCATACACTTAGCAAATTAATTAAACATGAGATTCAAAACATGGCAGAACACTATCAAACTTGTAATGCGTGCCAAAATTATTCTACAACTCAAATCATCACACAAACCTAGGATATGATAGATCTAATCATACAGAAGCTCATCCAAAAGGATTTATCTCAAAAAGCATTTTAGAAAAATTCATAAAATTCATTTAGTGGCCCTCTGGTTGTTTACCATTTTGCATGTCATTTTAAATAGGAAACTCAAGTGCATGTGAGGTCAACTTCTATGGTTAGAGCTCAAAAATATCTATCCAGAGAGATCAACCTCACTTCCATTGGATTCCTAAATAAAAAGTTATTGCATGTTTAAGTTCTCAGATAGGCTGGATTGCAAGATTTTTCATGTTCAAACCAGGGATGCAAATGTGGATCTGCCACTTGCATGTGGTTAGGAAAACATGCAGGTACACTGGGAAAAATTGGAGTGGCCAGATTTGGGGTTTAAGTATTTTTAGCAGGATTAAAGTGATTAGGCAGTTTTCAGGAATTTTGAAAAAGAATAAAAATGGAAAGCACAGGCCTAGCGGGCCTTCGGCCACTGCGCGCCAGGGTGCGCTGCACTGGGCCGGCCCAGCTCGCTTGCGCGCGCGAGCGAACCGGTACGCTGCCGTGCGATCAAGATCTAACGGCCAGTATTAGATCCTGGGGGATTCAAACAGAACCGTTGATCTAAAAACGGGCGGTGCACACCGTTTCTTCTTCCTCGAGCTCGAGACAGAGCCACGGCGAGCTCGGGAGAAAGCCGCACGGGTGGGTGCTCACCTAGGGCTTGATAGGAGTCGGTGTTCGAGGACGAGGCGATGCAGTGGAGACTCCGCGACTGATTCGTGGCCGCAGCTACCCCTGATTCGTCCTGCTTTGCTCGTGCGCACCGAGCGGTCCCCGACGGCGTCGAGCACGGCGGCGGCAACTCTGCAATGCAACGGGACAGAGGAGGTGTCAGGGATGCACGCCTCGAGTAGGGGAAACAGAGGAACCAAAAATGGAGAGGGTTTAGGGAGAGACAAAGGCAGTGCTTGGGTTTCCTTTCCGCGGCCAGAACGGCGAACGCGAGGCCCTCGGGCTCTCACAGAGGAACCATCTTGAGAGAGGAGCGGGTGGGGGACAGTGCGGTGGATGGGAGGAGGTGTGCGGCGAGCTGAGGGAGTGCATGGGTACTTATACCGAGGGAGTCACGGGAGGGATTGGCTCGGAAGCTTGCCACGGCTGGCAATGGAGCTTGCCACCTCGCTCGGCTCCAGGGCACGGACAGCACGTGTGCACGCATGCGGGGGATGGGTGGCAACCCTACCATGCGATCTGTAGGGGCTAGAACGAGGAGGAGACGGGGCAGAGCACGAGCATCACTGTGCCCTGATGACAAAGTGGCCCGACGGGCACCATCTTTGGCACGGAGTTGATCTCCCCTTCTGCCGCGCCAAAACCCAAACCAGGGGCTGGAAACGAGAGAGGGGAGTGAGGGTAAGTGGTATTGCAAACAGGGAATGGTTCCACGACGATCAACAGCAAGAATTTTTGATGAATTGGATCGGGTGCATACTGTCAGGTTTTTCAGAAAATTCAGTTAAGGGATTACTGAATTTTCCTAAGTCTGGAAACAGACAGGGAATAGAGAATGTAGGTGCTGATTTGGTGAAGCAAATAAATTTCAAATGGAAATGTGGAGTTATGATTTTAAAGAGCACATGATCTAGTTTCAGAAACATATTTTTATATGAATTTAGGAAATGTGGAAATGGATGAAAACAAGGGTGAAACAGGGGTGGTCTTCTGTTTTCTTGTTTTTCCTTTTTTTCCTGTTTTTCAACTAGGCAGAAAAACATCCATGAAAACATTATTTCCACTGCCTCAAAAATATTTCTTTGAGCATGTTGAGCAACTCCATATCATAAATATGGATGACAACCAAAGAAATATCCAAAAAGAAGTTGGATTCAAGGAATTAAATGGGGTTGAAAAGTGTATGTGATAGCTAGAAAAAGAAAAGGAAAAATCATGTTTTTCCTTAGGGATTTCAATTTCAAATCTTGTTTTCTTCCTTGAGTGATCAAATACCAAGGTTAACAAGTTTCAAAAAGTGACAAGAACAAAAGATAACCATCCTCTCTTTATTTCTCAAAGGTGACATCAGGTTTACATCAGGAGTTTTAAAACTCAGAAAAACAACAGGATCAACTGAAAAGTTTCTGTTGGTCCCTAATTCTAGGTATTTCTCTCTCCTTACAACCATGTCTCCAAAAGAGGATGTGACATCCAACCAAAATACTGTTCAGTTCGTACGGTGAGTATCCTCTAGAAGTCCGGGTGCGACAGTATGCAAGATGTAAACAATATAGACATATGGATAAATAAACAACTTGCTCATAGTATCAATATTCGTCGGATCCCAGCAAACACAACATGTAGCATTACATAACGATGATCTTGATCATGTAGGGCAGCTCACAAGATCTAAACATGATAGAAAAAAGTGGAGAGACTACCATCTAGCTACTTCTATGGACCCATAGTCCAAGGGTGAACTACTCACGCATCACTCCGGAGGCAGGCATGGCGGTGTAGAGCCCTCCGGTGATGATTCCCCTCTTCGGCAGGGTGCCGGGAAGAGCTTTCGAACTAGAGTTGACGACCGTGGCGGCGTCTGGATGGTCCGTGAAATATCGATTGGTCATTTAGGTTTTTCGGGACAGAAGGAATATATATAGGCAAAAGGGCGGCATCGGTGGCCACCGGAGGGGCCCACACCACAGGAGGGCCCCGGCCAGGGGTGGGCTGCGCCCTAGTGTGGCGTGGTCGCCTCCTGGGTCGGTTGTTCCTCCCCTTTGGACTTCTGGAGTCGTCTCGTGTACTATGTGTGTACGCCAATTGTTGTCCAGTTCCGAGAATATTTTGCGACTAGCTTTTCTGAAAGAGAAAAATAGCAGAAAACAGGAACTAGCACTATAACATCTTGTTAATAGGTTAGTCCCAGTAAATGCATAAAATTTCTATGAAGTGTAAAAAAACATGTGGAAATTGATATAATAATAGCATGGATCATAAAAAATTACAGATACGTTTGAGACGTATCAAGCATCCCCAAGCTTAGTTACTGCTCATCCTCGAGTAGGTAAACGATAAAACAACATAATATTTTAGGAGACATGCTACCAACATAATTTTAGTCAAATAATAGTGCAAAGCACATGAACTGAATGAAGTGATCCAAGTCAATGGTCTATAGTTTGCTAACAAGTAAACAAAATAAACCATACAACTGCAAACTTTCATTAATAGTACTTTGGAGAGAATGAGGCTATAAGAATTTGCATAAAAGTTAGCTCACAAAGCAATAGATTATAAATAAAAGTGTTTGACCAACACAGAGGAAGATTTAGTTTCAGCACTGGCTTCAACTTCTTTAACATATATATCTCATGGATATTGTCAAGGAAAAATAATGCAATAACTTAAACATATCATTATATAACAACTGTTGTACCAAAGTTGCACACTAGTGTTTGCTTGTGGAGATAGAAAGAAGTAGGAAAACCGAATCCACAATAAAGTAAAAGAAAGGCCCTTCGTAGAGCTAAGCAGGGATTAAATCATGTGCGGGAGCTTTTATGCTTTGAAAAACATATAGAGAGAGCATAAAAAATTGACACGCCTCCCAACCTTTGCTATCACAAACCATGGCTAACCGAATCCTCGTGTGCCTGCCAACAATCACATACCATGGAGGAGTGTATACTTTTGGGGGTAGGTGTGTATGTTAATGGTAAACGAATCAGCAAGTAGACAATACATTAAGTCACAAGTTAACTAGACTTTGCAAGAGAGGCTCCCATTAAGGAAGTTATTTCTACTGTGATTAGTAGATCATCCCTCTTCTCTTTTGTTTACACACTTATGAACTTTGCTTAACTAATAAATCAGGGGCAAAAATAGTGAAGAGAATTTTGTAGTAACCAAATTTAGGGCTGGGCACCCCGTTGCCAGCACTTCTAGCGAATTGGACAAGCGGATGTATATGCCACTAGTACATGTGTGTAAAGTCTAATCAACAAGCAAAATAAAGACCACCTACCCGCGTCCTCATGAACTGGTAAACAGTGACACAAAAAGGGATTATACGGGTTATATTTTAAAGGTAGCACATGAAAAATTTACTTGGACTGGCGTAGAAATACCATATAGGTAGTTATGGTGGACATAGATGCCATGGATTCGGACCAAGGGTTTTGGATGCACAAGCAGCATTCCCGCATAGTACAGAGTTTAGGGTAGCAAGGTTTTCAAGCAAACACAACTATCAACCGGTATAGAAAGGATTTATATAAAAAACATGGTTGAAAATTACAGGACTCCACATTTTCTTCCTTGTTAACCTAAACCTTTTACTAGAAACTATCTAGACTTTGGAACTACCAATGATACAGACTAAATATCAACAAGCTTTAAGGTAGTTCTTCACTAATAGTCATTACTAACATGATACATAAGTTTAAACATTACTTACTTGGTAACTCAAAACAATTTACAAGCATCAAATTACTCAAGACAGTGATCTACAATACTAATGTAAGAATTTTATTATACCATATCACATGCAGCATTTTCTGATCCAACCAAACACCAATCAACTTATTTATCAACTATCCAAACAAATATAAGTGAAGCAAGAGAGTACTTTCTTCAAAAGAAACTAATAGCTCTGACAAGAGATATGTAAAAATAGAGAGCTAAAAGTTCTAGTAGTTGCGAACATGAATACTCAATAAATATAAGCGAAGCATAAGAGTATTCTAATGAAAAAGCGGAGCGTGTCTCTCTCCCAAATAAGAATTCTAGCATCCAACTAGTATAGAGCAGAAAACAAAACATAAAAAAATGAAAACCAAACACACTAACGCTCCAAGAAAAGTACAGAAGATGTGACCGAATAAAAATATAGTCTCACTAGAGATGACCTGATAATTTGTCGATGAAGAAGGGGATGCCTTGGGCATCCCCAAGCTTAGATGCTTGAGTCTTCTTGAATATATTGAGGAGGTTCCCCAAGCTTAAGATTTTCACTCTTCTTGATATTTTTAATTATCATCCTTCTCGCTTACCACTTGAAAACTTCCTTCACAAAACTTCAATTTTTTGTACGGGGTTAGTGCATCAAAAACAAATAATCTCACCTGGTTCCTTTTGGAAAATAAATTCATAAGAAATTACTTTCAAACATTAGATGTTGTTACTATCATTAAGTGAAGGTCTTTCACCCTAAAAGAATTCACTTAAAACTCGTAAAGATAGAATACAAACTAAAGACATAATCTGTCAAAACCACAAAAATCCATAAAGATGATTTTTTACGGGGCACTTACGTTGCTCACATCGAAAAACTTTATCCTAACAAAAGATAGCTACATATATCAGGAATACGTACAAAAAATTTCAGATCAAAATCACCCTGTGATAAGCGAGTGGAATTTTCTAAATACCAGAAATATGTTCCCTGCAGTAATCCCAATAAAAGAACCTTCTAGTCATTAGAGACTTTTCTTGACACAACAAAACAAGAAATAAAAGATACAAATATGTTGTTATAAAAGCAACAATCATCTTAACTCAACAAAACAAAAATACCAGAAAATAAATAAACGATGGGTTGCCTCCCATAAGCACTTCTCTTTAACGCCTTGTAGCTAGGTACAAGTAGGGAGTCAAGTATTATCAAGACTAGAAACATAAAAATTATAACTTTCCCTCACAATGGTATCAAAGGGTGGTTTTATCTTCCTTCTAGGGAAATGTTCCATACCTTTCTTAAGTGGGAATTTAAATATTATATTCCCTTCTTTCGTATCAATAATAGCACCAACGGTTCTAAGAAAAGGTCTTCCCAACACAATAGGACAAGAAGGATTGCATTCAATACCCAAAACCACAAAATCAACAGGGACAAGATTGTTGTTAACAATAATAAGAACATTATCAACTCTTCCCAAAGGTTTCTTCATAGAAAAATCAGCAAGGTGTGAACATCCAAATAACATTTTTCTAATGGTGCAAAATCAAGGATAAAAATATAATTTCTTTGGCATAACAAAGATACCAGCACCAAGATCACACAAAGCATTGCAATCAAATCATTCACTTTCATTTTAATGATTGGCTCCTAACAATCATCGATAGAAACTTCACGTTTTAATCTTTCCTCCCTAACATGCATGAGAGCATTGATGATATGTTTAGTAAAAGCCATATTTATTTCACTAGCCTTAGGACTTCTAGCTAGCTTTTGCAAGAACATAGTGACTTAAGTTATATTACAACCATCACAATCGAATTTATTGTCATCAAAAGTAATGGGACTATTATCTCCTAGACTCCTAAACATTTTAGCACTTTTATCAGAAACAATTTTAGTGCTATTAGGTAGTATAGATATTTTTGCAGAGGAAATGGAGATTCCAGTATCCCCGGCAACAGTGCCAGAAATTTTTATGCCTTGGGGCTATGTTGTTCGTTAGGTTACTCCAAGTGCAGAGTTTGATGTAGAACAGCAGCAAGTTTTCCCTTGAAATTAACCAAGGTTATCGAATCCCGGAGGACACGGAGGTTCTTCAGACGGTTATCAGTGGCGCAACTAACGTGGAACGTTCACACAAAGAAACACACTACTTTTCCTCAACAAAACAGATAGGTTGTCAATATCTTCGGTCTTGCTGAAAACAAAGGGATTAAACGTATGGTGAAGAAAACAGTGATGATTGCAGAAAACAATATAGAACAGTATGAGGAAAATGGACCGAGGTCCACAGTTCACTAGTTATGTCTCTCCATAAATATTTCTAGCATGTTGGGTACACAAAATACAGCTGGGAAATTGAGAAAAAATGTGGGCATGAAAATGCAATATATGACAGGATGTTCACTATGAGATTTAACATGGCATTAAAACAAAGTACATAGACTTGCTATCCAGCGCATCTATGCCTAAATAATCCACCTTCGGTTCAGCATCCGCATCACGTCCAGTATTAAGTTGCAAACAACATATTATTGCATAAAGTATTGTGTGTAATGTAAACAATGCAAAAGACACGTAGACTACTAATCATCATTAATTTATCCCTAGTAGCACCAGCACATCCAAAACCGTGCATGTTTCAGTCACTCAAACGCTGATTTCTGGAGGCATGAACCCACTATCGAGCATAAATACTCCCTCTTGGAGTGATGGCGTGTAACACACGCTCGTTGGGAGACCCCAAGAGGAAGGTATGAAGAGCACAGTAGCAAGTTTCCCTCAGAAAGAAAACAAGGTTGAATCGACCAGTAGGTGAATGAAATCACTTCTGAAGGTTAATGCAGCTGATGTTGGCAGGGCGCACTACCGGTTCAGCAGCAACGTGGAATCTACACAACACAATCAAAGTACTTTGCCCCAACGAAGCAGTGAGGTTGTCAATCTCACTTGTTTTGCTGAAACAAAGGATTAGACGTATAGTGTGGAAAATAGTACTTGTTTGCAGTAGATGAAAGAGAACAATAATTGCAGTAGGAAAACAGCGGGAAAACGATGGTTGTATAATCAGTGTAAATAAATGGACCGGGGTCCACAGTTCACTAGAGGTGTCTCCCCAAAACAGAAAGATAACATGCTGGGTAAAAAAATTACATCTCGACAAATGACATATATAAAGGCTGCACCGTAGTGCATATCAATGACATGATGATTACTATGTGATTCATGCGGGCATAACATCAAGATACAGAGACCATTATCCAACTGCATCTATGACTAATAATCCATCCTCAGAGTGTCATCTGAGCAAAGCTTGGGTATTAAGTTGCAAGCAACAAGTAATTGCATTAAGCAAAGTGTGTAATGTAAACAATAAAATCATCCTTAGACAAAGCATTGTTGTTTTCTCACCAATGGAAATAGCACATCCCCCACTCGTTACATTTCTGTCACTCGAGCGTGAGTGAAAGGGAGGCATTAACCCACTATCGAGCATAAATACTCCCTCTTGGAGTTACAAGCATCAACTTGGCCAGAGCATCTACTAGTAACAGAGAGCATGCAAGATCATAAATAACATACACATGAAAGAACATAATAGACTGATAATCACTAGACATAGAATTCAATATTCATTATATCCCAGCAAACACAACACGTAGCATTACAATAAGATGATCTTGATCATGTTAGGCAGCTCAGAAGATCTAAACATGAGGCATAAAGAGGATAGAACAACCATCTAGCTACTGCTATGGACCCGTAGTCTAGGGATGAACAACTCACGCATTACTTTGGAGGCAGGCATGTTGATGAAGAGCCCTCCGGTGATGACTCCCCCTCCTGACAGAGTGTCGGGGAGAGCTCCAAAACCCTCCTGAACTAGGGTTCACGATGACGGCGGCTATGAATCTTTTTGGTGGAAAGGCTCGGGTCTTTAGGGTTAACCCATAGAGGAGCTTAAATATGTGAGAGGGCAACGTCGGTGGGCGGCCAGGGAGCCCACACCACCCCCAGGTGCGGCCAGAGAGGGAAGCCGCCCTATGGTGTGGGACCCTTGAGGCCCCCCTCCGTATCTCCTCCGGACTTCGTGTACGTGACGACTTTCTAAGACTCGGATTTTGTTTGGTCCAATTCTGAGAATATTTCCAGAACAACTTTTATGAAACCAAAAACATCAGAAAACATGAACTGGCTCTATGGCATCTTGTCATTAGGTTAGTCCCAGAAAATCCATAAAAATGACATAAAGTGTATAAGAAACATGTAGCATAAGGCATGAATACAACATGGAACATCACAAATTATGGATAGGTTTGAGACGTATCATGGAGTGACAAACATCTATTTGGCCAAAGCATCTACTAGCAATGGAGAGCATGCAAGATATAAACAATATAGACATATGGATAAATAAACAACTTACTCATAGTATCAATATTCATCGCATTCCAGCAAACACAACATGTAGCATTACATAACAATGATCTTGATCATATAGTGCACCTCACAAGATCTAAACATGATAGCACAAAGTGGAGAGACTACATCTAGCTAGTGCTATGGACCTGTAGTCCAAGGGTGAACTACTCACACATCACTCCGTAGGCTGGCATGGCGGTGTAGGGCCCTCCGGTGATGATTCCCCTCTCCGACAGGGTGCCGGGAAGAGCTTCAAAACCCTCCCAAACTAGGGTTCACGACGACGGCGACGGCCGGATTTTTCGTGGAATATCGATCGGGTATTTAGGTTTTTTGGGGCAGGAGGAATATATAGGCGAAAGGGCGGCATCAGTGGCCACCCAAGGGGCCCACACCACAGGAGGGCGCCGACCAGGGGTGGGCCGCGCCCTGGTGTGGTGTGGCCGCCTCCTGGGTTGCTTCTCTTTCGCCTTTCGGGCTTCTGGAGTCTTCTGGTGTATTATGCGTGTATGCCAATTTTCATCCAATTCCGAGATTATTTTGCGACTAGCTTTTTTGAAAGAGAAAAACAGTAGAAAACAGGAAATGGCCCTACGGCATCTTGTTAATAGGTTAGTCCTATAAAATGCATAAAAATTCTATGAAGTGTAAAGAAAACATGTGGCAATTGATATAATAATATAGCATTGCTCATAAAAAATTATAGATATGTTCAAGACGTATCAGATATATGATTGACGATGGGGCCAGTCTTAGCCTCAGGAGGGATCCCATGGATCCGAACCCAGACTGAGGCAAGAGTGGACTGCGAGGGTGGGTCGATGGAGGAGCGCTCGATGGATACCTTGATGTTGCAACCCGGCAGAGTGGTCGAGTCACCCCCACGACAGTGCCTTGAGAAGGCTCGGGAACGGGAACTCGACCACAAACTCAGTGACGCAGAGCTCAGACACCACCCACAGGGCCTCCGGCTCAAGCATCAGGAACACAACGCGGATAGACTCCACGAGAATTACCACGAACAAGGACCTATCCGGCTCACGGAGGACAGTCACCACCGCCATAAACTCAGGGGCCGGCAGCTTGATCCCACCGATATCGATGTAGTAGAACCGAGCATTGATGTCGTGCCCAAGAAGAGTCAGGGTCTCTCTCCGTGGCGGCCGGGACGGGGCTATGGTAGCCACAGCGCGGGAAGAACTAGGCCCCACCCTCCGGCACCATCTCAGCCCCAATTGGGTCAGCCGTAGCCGCACGCTTCTTCTTTTTGTTTTTTTTCTTATCCTTCTTCGGAGCCACCACCGGATCAACAACGGCCTGTACACGGTCATCGCGGCGTGGAGACGGGCCCCAACCATTCCGCCTGGAGCTATACCGCGTTGGCCCACAAGGGCCCTCCCTCCACCCGCCCGAGGCAGGCATCCGAGCACCTTCCCGCGCCCCACCCTATCTCGACAGGAGCTCGCCCCGCAGCTGAGGCTCCCTAGCCAAAGAAGTAGGCGACCCACAGGGAGGCGAAGATCGAGGCCTCCGTGGTCTGTGATCGGTCCCGCCACAGCCAGGGGAGCAGGGAGGTGAGGCCGCGCGACCAGACCTTGGCCGGCCCAAGAACCGAAGCCTCCGTCTCTCCCACGCCTCCCAAGCACAGGATGTGGAGGTGGCGAGCTCCCCATATAGCGACCTAGGCGAAACCTAGGGTTTGGCGACTCGGCGGCGATTGCATCTCCGACGAGGTTTCCGGTGGCTTCCTCCGTCTGATCACTCTCACCGATCTTGCTCGGGCTGAACAAGGGGCTATCTTGCATAGCTACCCGGCCTTGGCGAGGGAGGAGGAGTTTGGACTGACGGGGCAGATCGGTTTTTCACCAGACGACCTAGATGGCTGCGGAATCTTCACGGGCGAAGGAGGATGCAGAGATGGAGGATTTGTTGAGGAAGCTGAAGCTTAGCGAGGCAGAGGAGGATGGTGTCTTTCTGGCACAGGAGGTGCGTGGATCGTTACCGGAGGTGAAGTGGCTCTCTGTTGCGCGGGTTCTGACGAACAAGGGCTTTAGCGATGAATCTTTGAAAAGGACCATGATCGCGGCCTGGAACCCAGCAAGGGATGTCTCGTTCTCGGCGATAGGGAAGAACCTATATCAGGTACAGGCACATTGTCTGGGAGATCGGAAGCGCATTACGGAGGATGGGCCGTGGCTCTTTCGCGACTGCGCGGTAATGATTGAGCAGTATGATGGCGCGAGCTTCAACCCACCGATGCCACACCGTGTTAAGGTGTGGATACAAGTACATAGGCTACCACCGCTGTTCCGCACTGAAGCAATTCTGAAACTGTTAGCGGCAAAAGTGGGAATCGTGGAGAAGGTAGAGATGAGGGCGGTACCAGGAGGAGCTGGAGAGTTCCACCGGGCGAGAGTCGAACTTGAGGCATCTAGGCCACTGTTGAGGGTTGTCAAGCTATCACCTGAAGGTTTTGCAAGCATGATGCTACAAGTTAAGTTTGAGAAGATGCCCAAATTCTGCCATCATTGTGGTCTTATGGGGCATGTTGATGTAGAATGTGGTACGTGAGAATTTTCTGCGGAGGATTTACCTTATGGTGACTGGATGATAGCACCTATGGAGGAATGGCACCCTGACACCCCGTGGGTGAGGGGGGCCCTTGACCTTCCCGGGACAGTGCATGGGGAGGTCGTGGTCAGTCTGTTCCTGGAGGGCGATCGGCAGGGAGAAACAAATTCGCAGGTGCGGGACGTGGCCGAAGTGGAGGCACGAGTAGCGAGCAGCTGTGGAAGGAGAAGAGTACCATGCCTGATAATGTTCCAAACCCGAGAAAAAGGTCATCGGGGGGGTGCTGGTTTTGAGCAACCAAATGAGATGGAGTTGGCTGATACAGCGTCGAGTCCGCTGAAAAATTTAACAGAACTGAAAGAGAGTGCTCCGTAGAGGCTGAGGGCGCAGAAGCAGCTTTTGTTGGAGGCAGCTCCGTCCACGGAGAAAGGGGTGGTTCCTCCACCACCGCCGGCCTATGTCTCGCCAACGGAGTTGAAGAGGCAGAAAAAAGCTCTAGTTACTATAGAAAAGGAAGTGGCAGTACAAGGAAAATTGGCGGGCTCCTCCGAGGAGTACTGCCGGAAGCAATGAGTTGCGCCGGGTGGAACTGTCGTGGTCTGGGCAGCGCCGCGATAGTAAATGAGTTAAGTGCTTTCGCACGTCGTGTTGCCCCCACTGTTCTATGTGTACTAGAAACACATGTGCACAAAAGAAGGGTGGTAGGACTTAGCCGTACGCTAGGTTATGATAAATATTTTGTTGTTAGTAGTTCGGGACGCAGTGGCGGACTCGGCATCTATTGGAATAATGAAACTGATATAGAGATTTTGCCGTTTTCACAGTACCATATTGATGTGATTATAAAAGAGCAGGGGTGTGATCCATGGCGCCTTACGTGTGTTTATGGGGAGGCACAAACCAGTCAGCGACATAAAACATGGGACATGCTAAAATTCATTAAGTCATCCTCGTCGCTACCATGGGTATGCATGGGTGACTTTAACGAGGTTTTACATCGATCCGAACATGTGGGTGTTCAAGAGAGAAGCCACGCCCAGATGGAAGGTTTTCGGGAGATGGCAGATGTTTGTGGCCTTCGTGATCTAGGGTATGAAGGACGTAGCTGGATCTTTGAGAAAAGGGTAGTAGGGGGCTCTTTTTGCCGAGTAAGGCTAGATAGAGCTTTGGCAACAGCGGACTGGAGCTCACGGTTTCCATGGGCGACGGTACAAAACATGACGGCAGTCTCGTCTGATCACGGCCCTATACTGTTATCATGGGCTAGTGCAGCGGAGAATAGAGCGAGGAGACATCGGATGTTCAGGTATGAGACGATGTGGGAGACACACTCAAATTTCAAACCGATGCTTGAACAGTTTTGGAGTAATGAGGGAGAAGTTGGATGCCTTGTGGAACTTCGACACAAGATTGGTGCTCTCTCGGGGCAGCTCAAGGAGTGGAATCGGACCACTTTTGGAAGTGTCAAGATCGAGATGGGGAGGCTCCGTTCGGAGTTAGAGAGCATGCAAGCAAACCCACTGCGCATGGGACCGACAAGTGCAGAGACAAGGGTTACCGAGAGGATTGTTGAGCTGAGCCATCGAGAGGAAATGATGTGGCAACAGCGATCAAGAATTCAGTGGTTGACTACAGGCGATAAAGATACTAAATTCTTTCATCTCCGTGCAAGTCAAAGGAAAAATAAAAATAAAATAACAATGCTGAAGAGAGAAGATGGATCGGTGAGAAGATGGATCGGTGACAGAGGACAAACATGAGATGGAGAGATTCACTACGAGATATTACAGGGACCTATACCGAGCGGAGGGAACCCATAACATGGAGGCAGTCCTTTCCACCGTCCCTGTGAAGGTCACCTCGATGATGAATGATGAACTGATCAAGCCGTTTGAAGAAAGGGAGGTGAAGGAGGCTTTGTTCCAGATGTTTCCCACAAAGGCCCCGGGGCCCGATGGATTTCCCGCGCATTTTTTCCAGCGGCATTGGGAGGTTTGTGGGAGAGAGGTCACAGCGGTAATATTGAGGGTTTTGCGAGGGGAAGATGACCCTACCCTAATCAATAAAACCTTCATTGTGTTAATACCCAAAGTGGCGAGTCTAGAGGAATTGGGACAGTTCAGACCGATAAGCCTATGTAATGTGATATATAAGATTGCCTCGAAGGTACTTGCAAATAGGCTTAAGGGTATTCTACCGGAGATCATCTCAGAGGAGCAGTCAGCTTTCGTTCCAGGGAGAATGATAACTGATAATATTATCAGGGCCTACGAATGCTTACATTTCATGAAGAGGAAAAGGGCGCGTGAGCAGCGGTGATGTGCTTTGAAACTAGATATGAGGAAGGCTTATGACAGAGTTGAGTGGGATTACCTTCAGGCAATTATGCTCCGGTTGGGGTTCCATCAGCGATGGGTACGGATGGTGATGCGCCTGGTAACGACTATATCTTTTTCGGTCTTATTTAATGGTGATCATCTTGATAGTTCTACTCCCTCGAGGGGCATCCGCCAGGGTGACCCTATTTCTCCTTATTTGTTTTTGTTGGCAGCAGAGGGCCGTTCGCGCCTGTTAAAATCAAGAATTCAGTCATCAATCTTAAGTGGTATTAAAGTGGCTACATCGGCACCAGTCGTTAGTCACTTATTATTCGCGGATGACAGCCTGTTGTTCTTCAAAGCTGATAAGGAGAATGCTCATGAGGTGAGGAGTATTTTACAGATTTATTGGACGCCCTCGGGTCAGCAACTAAATTTGGACAAGTCCTCGATTCACTTTGCAAAAGGATGCCAAAATAATATCAGAGAGGAGATCAAGCTGATAGTTAATGTGCGGAGTGAATCTTTGAGTGAGAAGTATTTAGGTATGCCATCTGATGTGGGTATATCAACTAATGGGGCTTTTAAATTTTTGAAAGACCGGGTGTGGAAGAGAGTAGAAGGGTGGTTGGAGATGTTGTTGTCGACTGGCGGAAAAGAGGTATTAATCAAATCGGTCGCTCAAGCTATTCCAACCTACTCTATGGCATGTTTCAGATTGCCGAAAGGACTATGCAACCATATCAATAGTGTGATCAGGAAGTTTTGGTGGGGTTGCAAAGGAGGAAAGAGAAGTACCTGCTGGGTTTCTTGGGAAGATATGACAAAGCCAAAAACCCTCGGTGGGATGGGCTTCCGGGATATTGAATTATTTAATCTCTCCCTTCTTGCTCGACGGGCGTGGCGTATTCTGCAGGATCCAACATCGCTGAGTGCACGGATCCTTCAGGCGGTTTATTTTCCCCAAGGTGGTTTCTTGGAAGCTCAGCTCGAATCATCACCATCCAGGATATGGAGAGCTGTTTGCGATGGAAAATAAATCTTGCAGCAAGGTTTAATCATACGTATTGGTACGGGGGAGGAAACAAACATATGGAACTCCCATTGGTTACCGAGAGAAGGAATGCTGCGACCGGTAGCATGCCCAGCTGATGACCCTCCTCATGTTGTTAGCGATCTGATCGATGCTCAGACTGGAGCGTGGAACATGCACATGCTACAGACTTATTTTTTACCCATGGATAGAGAGGTAATCATGAACATACCGCTGAGCACGCGTAGGCAGCAAGACTTCTGGGCTTGGCACTACGAGCGCAATGGAGGTTTTACGGTCAGATCGGCATACCGCATGCTGATAGCAGCTAACGAAAGAAGGACATCGTGGCTCGACGAACGCGCTGGATCATCGGAGAGCCGAGCGCAAGAGAGAGAATGGACACAACTGTGGCATTGTCAGGTTCCATCCAAAATCAGAGTTTTTCTCTGGAGGCTAGCTCGGCACTCCCTTCCTACAATGGATGTGTTACAGGATAGAAACATGGCAGCGGCTTCAGCTTGTTCGATATGCGGAGACAGAGACTCGTGGAGGCACTCCTTGCTTGAATGTAATTTGGCAAGACCGGTATGGGCTTTAGCACCAAGTGAGATCACTGATCTCATTAGCAATATGCAAGAGCAAGATGCAAAGGGGTGGTTAGCAGCTATTTTTTCAGCTCTACAGCATGCAGAATTAATAAGGACGGTGGTGACCTTATGGGAATTGTGGCATGCGAGGAGAAAAGCAATACATGAAGGGTTGTATCAGAGCCCTTTGTCGACGAATTGTTTCGTCGAGAGGTTCATAGCTGATCTGGAGGTGTTGAGGCCAGTGATTACTGAGAGACATGAAGCAGTTTCATGTGGACCTAGGTGGATTCCACCACCTGCGGGCAAAGCGAAGATAAATGTAGACGCAGCAACTTCAAAAAATTCCAGGAAGTCTTCGGTGGCAGCAGTAGTAAGGAGGGAAGATGAGACTTTCCTTGGAGCCTCATCGATCGTGATGGCTAGTGTCACAGATGTCGAAACGCTGGAAGCATTGGCATGCAGAGGGGCTCTGTCAGTCGCAGCAGATCTTCATCTAACAGATATACGAGTGGCGTTAGACTGCATGAATGCAGTAAGCAGCATCAAGGGGAATGGAAGGGGCCGATATGGCCATGTTGTCCAGGAGATCACAGCTCGGTCGAGAGAATTTACTTCAGTTGAGTTCTTTCATGAGCGAAGGACAGAAAACATTGATGCACACAATTTGGCCAGGTGCTCCATTTACCTATCGTTAGGAAGGCATGTCTGGTTCATCTCTCCACCTGATGGTGTTAGCTCTATTCAAACTTCTGTGTAAATTAGTGGAGAATTCTCAAAAAAAAAAAGCACAGGATGTGTGGCAGCCGGGACGCAGCTCGACGGGGCACCGCCTCTCCACCCGCCGGCGACACAGGGACGGCGGCCACCAAGACACACCCAGCAGCTACCATCCCCCCGCAGGGAATTGTCGCTAGCAGGCAGTGGGCCAGACCCCGCGTCGACCGCGCCGTCGAGGGATGCCGTCGCGTCGCCCGGGATCTTCGTGGGGTTTGCGTAGCCACCGCCATGAAGTCCGCCAGTGTCGGAGGAGCCGGTGGGGAACAACGGGCGTCACCTCCGGCCGTCGCGTCCAGCCGCTCCTCCTCCGCCTCTGCGACCTGGTCGGCCACACCTGCCCACCTCCGGCGGCGCAGACACTCCGGCGAGACTACATCCGCGCCGTATGGCGGAGCCACCGGCCTGCCCCGGGGCACCTGTTCCGCCGAATCCGCAGCCGCGCCTGCACCGTTGCCATGAGGGACTAGGAGAGCATCAAGGCCTCGCCTTCGCCGTCGTTCGCAGTCTGGTTTGTTATCTTGGTCGTTAACTAGGCTGGGAACCCTTGGCTCTCCCGTAGTGACTATTTCTACCACCATTTTGGAAATTCTAAATTGTAATTATTATATTGCCGAAATATGGTCTACTGCACCACCATTTTTCAAAATTGTAACTAATTTTCCTTGGTACACCCCATCACGATGAATCCCAGATAATGAGAGTATAATCACTGCCAATCATAGACAGAGCTCTAGAATTAGCTAAGGGAAACGCTAGGCGTAGGTCGCCCTACAGCGCCCCATTTTAGGTCCCCTCGCAGACCGTTGGATCATCATCGCACGGCCACAAAATGCGTTTTGTGTTTTTGCATTTTAGCCCCTCTACTTTTTGTATATAGAACCCGCACTTCACTCCAGACCCACTTAAACGAAAAAGTATATTGTGTTGCCCCCGAACATCTTGATAATTAGAACAAAAATGCCATTGCAATAAATTCGCAGGTATTGCAACAAAATTTATTGTTCCGTGTACAAAAATTAAGTATTGCAACAAATTATTCCAAAAAAATTCGAAAGATAAGGAATTTTACAAATAATAGTTAAACAATACGTTGTTGCGTTGCAACAAAAAAGTTACAACAGTTCAACAAAAATCACAACCTATTGCAACAAAAAAAATTATTTGCATCAATTAAAAAGTTGGTAAGCAACAAAAATAATTTGTCACTATTTCAGTTGCAACAAAAATCATCACCTATTTTAACAGAAAGGTAAAACGATAGCAATAAAAAAGTTACATGTTTAAAACATGCAAAGGATCCCATAAACATGTCATTCCAAATGGATTCTAATAAACATATAAACATTTTTTAGAAAATCATTCAGAAAACATTGCAACATCTTATTTGTGGTTTCTCAACAAAAAACGTGCGAAATTGTAACAAATTTTACAGACGTACGCAACATTGTCCGAAATGACGAAGAACACTTAGCAAAATAAAGGCTGCACATGGTTTGTATGCCCAGACACGAAAAATTTGGTCCAAAATACTAACTTGATGCTAATTGGACTTATATACGCTAAATGGGCCGGCCAAAGCAGCGCTCTCGCTCGCACAAGCTCGCTCGCTCGCAGGGGACCTACGTTAGGGAGTCTTAGGTCCCCCTAAGATAAGCAAAAAGGAGCTTCATAAGAGGTATTGCAGAAAACCCTACCAATTCTACTCATAATAATGAGATTCTCTTGGTTATATCCAAACTCTAAACTTATCTATCCACTTGAAATTAATAGCACCATTACTTTTATCTTCCCTACCTTTAACTAATTTAAAGTCTACACCAGTAATGGCAGCACCACCAAGTAGATCGTGATCTACTCTTCATGGGGTGCTTGCCCTACCTGTGTCCAATCATCTGCTAAATCTTCTACATTTCCTCTCTCTATGTCTGCATTCTCTAGCGGCGACCCGTGAACTTTCATAGTCGCCATGCGTAACAGTCAATAACACGCACGCTACATACTGTAAGCATGCACTGATGCACGTCAGTAGCCAATTTGCAACTCGATTTCATCCATCCATCGTATATAGTTCGCCTCCGCTGTACGTAGAGCGGTAAGAGATCGATGGCGGCGTCGACGGAGCTACACTTCTTGCTCGTGCCGCTGGTGGCGCAGGGCCACATCATCCCCATGGTGGACCTGGCGTGCATCCTTGGCTTTGCGCGGGCCGCGGGTCACCCTCCTCACCACGCCCGTCAACGCCGCGCGCAACCGGGCCGCCGTCGACGCCGCCACCCGGGCCGGCCTCGCCCTCGAGCTCGTCGAGCTCCCGTTCCCCGGACCGCAGCACGGCCTGCCGGAGGGGATGGAGGCCGTGGACCAGGTCGTCGGCATGTCCATGTACATCGACTTCTTCCACGCCATCTGGAAGATGGCCGAGCCGCTGGAGGACTACGTCCGGGCGCTGCCGCGCCGCCCGAGCTGCCTCGTCGCCGACGCGTGCAACCCATGGACGGCCGGTGTGTGCGAACGTTTCGGCATCCCGAGGGTGGTGATGCACTGCCCGTCAGCCTACTTCCTCCTCGCCGTGCACAACCTGTCCGCGCACGGCATGTACGACTGCGTTGGCGACGACGACATGGTGGCGTTCGAGGTGCCGGACTTCCCAGTGCACGCCGTCGGGAACAAGGCCACCTTCCGGGCCATTTTCCAGTACCCGTGCGTGGAAAAGGAGCGGCGCGACATGATCGACGCCGAGGCCACCGCCGACGGCCTGCTGATCAACACGTTCCGTGGCGTCGAGGGCGTTTTCGTCGACGCGTACGGCACTCGCAGGGCCGGCTCATACTTTTACAGGGCCCAGGTGCAAAATGACGGCAAGAGGCCCTTATTCACACACAAATTATCAAAACAGTATATTTCAAACTAAAGAGGCACTTTATATTCATTGACACACTCATATTCAGTACATAGCATATATCCATGGTCTTTTGACGTTAAAAATGACAGCATATCTACTAATTATTTGTCTCGTCAAGCAGACAATCATGATAGTGAGATTATGGTTCCACAAAAGATTGCTTTGCGGGGCTTGGCAAGGGAGAACGTCTTCTTTCTTCTTCACAAGAAATATCTTTGTCAAAATTGATGATTACATGAAGCTTTTGTGTTATGGATGAGTTACTGCAATGACTTCTTGAGCCTAATGAGTTCTTGATTTCTTGAGCTGGGAAAGATGAGAGGAGAGCTATTTAACAGTGGGTTGAAAGCTGAGAAGCAACGGAAAGGAAGACTAAGCTCACCTTCAATTCCCAGATTGCAGCGATTTGGGGAGGAATAGATCCGTTGATTATTGAAGGGGGGACGTTTGGGGAACGAAGGAGTTGTGTCGTTGTCCTCCATTATCGCTGGCTGCTCTCGGAAAGGCACAGCGGCGGCGGCGGCGTTATTTGGGGAGCAGGAGCCGAAGAGGATGGGAGAGGATAGAGGAGTATTAACGAGTGGTTTTTCTTTATGGAGTAAAGAAGATGAGGCGTTAAGCGCGTATCCAGTTCCAGGCAGCTTCCGTCCCTTTTTTTATTGGTGAGCATGGGCACATGAACTGAACTACTACCTGGGCCGGGGCCCTTAGCTCGCGGGGGCCCAGTGCGGTCGCACTGTTTGCCCGGCCTGTGCGCCGGCCCTGGGCACTCGGACGGAGGACGTGGGCAGTCGGGCCGACGTGCGCCTCCTCGAGCATGGACGCCGAGGCTAGGGCTGGCCGCGGCAACCGCGCCGATGTCGACGCCAGTCAGATCGTCTCGTGGCTCGACGCCTGGACGCCGGCGTCCGTGCTGTACATCAGCTTCGGCAGCTACGTGCATCTCCCGGCGAAGCAGCTCTCCGAGCTGGCACGCGGCCTCGAGGCGTCCGGGCGACCGTTCGTCTGGGCCATCAAGGCCAACGCCGCCGTGAAGGCGCTGCTCGACAACGAAGGGTTCGAGGACCGCATTAAGGACAGGGGCCTCGTGGTGCGCGGGTGGGCGCCACAGGTGACCATCCTCTCGCACCAGGCGGTGGGCGGCATCCTCACGCACTGCGGCTGGAACTCAACGCTGGAGGCCATCTCCCACGGCGTGCCGGCACTGACGTGGCCCTGCTACGACGACCAGTTCTGCAGCGAGCGGCTGCTCGTGGACGTACTCCGCATCGGCGTCAGGTCCGGCGTCAAGGTGCCCGCCATGAACCTCCCCGTGGAGGCCGGTGGCGTTCAGGTGGCGAGCGGCGACGTGGAGAAAGTGATCGTCGAGCTGATGTACGGCGGGACGGAGGGGACGGCAAGGAGGTCCGGGATAAAGGAGCTCGCCGCGGAGGCTAGAGCGGCCATGGAGGAAGGCGGGTCGTCGTACTCCGACCTGACGGATATGATCCGCTACGTGTCGGAGATGTCGAGGAAGAGAAGCCTTGAAAGGGACACAAGCTCGACGGCCCTGCCTATTCCTTTCGCGGCAGCAGAGCTCGGAAGCAACAATTGCGACAAGATTGTACTCCAATCAGAGTAGTAATTTCTCGAATATGCCGTTCTCCTCTCCCGCTGAGCGCTCCCTCTCCGCAGCGGCGCCCCCGGCGTAAGCTGGATTCCTAGGTCCCCCTCTCCTGCCTGTGCCTCCGGCTACTCCGGCCGGAGTCACCCACAGCCTCCGTGCTCGCCCGCTCGGGCGTGTGCGCCTCATAGATCCTGCCCCCATGGGCTCCCGTGTAGATCTCGTGGGGTTCCCCTCCTCGTCCGATGATAGCTCCACCTCCATCAACTCTGCCCTCCGGATCTCGTCTACGGTGAAGACGGCGGCAGGCGCTGCGGCCCGCAGGTGGAGTGCGGTGTACGAGGTTACTCATCTTCCGTCATGAACTAACATGTCGTTTCTTGACCAGGTTTTTCGACAAAAAAAATGACGGAATGAAAGTTCCTTCATCTTCCGTGTCCACCCCGAAGAGTGAACATGATCCAGTATCAAATCTTCATCTTGGATGCATGATTATAGTGTTTTCCCGTGTTCTCCCTCGTCTACGGATATTACATTGTAATTTTCAAGACCATCCTCTCCATCTTGGTATTATGTTTAAAGAAACCTCGATGTCACAAGTTGTTCAACCTTTCTTTTCGAAAAGGATTTAAAGTCTTGTGCAAAGCTCATATTCTAAATCCTTTCAAGAACCATCGTCCATAAACCTGAAACTTTCTCCTATTTACTCCGTTACCTTGATGTGTTTCATGCACGTTTACTCAAAAAGTTCTTTATGAACATTCATGTCATGAGTTACCCATGAGATACTCGATCTTCGTAAAGATCAATTCCTAAGAGTTTTCCCTCTCACCTAAGGTGTATCTGTTCAATACTTCAAGATGCTACGGATCAACCTCTTCAAAAAGAGAACCGTAAGGTTCGAGAAGTTCATCCAAAACCGGTGTTCCTTCTTTCTTTCTCCTTCGGGAATCTCGGGACGAGATTTTTGTAAGGGGGTAGATTTGTAACATCCATTTTTTTGCTAACAAAGGGTTGTGGTGTTGTGCTCATCTCATTCATGCATGAAATTTATCTGACCAATTTAAATTTTGAATTTTAAATGGAAGATGAGAAAATTCCACAAATACTACTTTATGTGGTTTTCAAAATTTTCAATTCAAAACTGTTTCAATTTCACCAAACCAAAACATGGTGAGGTTGGAAATTTTGTGAGGTTTCCAAATATCATTTTCGCAAAATTTTCTGTTTGAAAAAAGGCCCTCAAAACAATATTTATGTCTTGTTTTATTTAAGAAAAGAACCTCTTTGCAAATCTTAAAAACTCCAGGGGGTTTTCGCAATTCCCTTTTCTTTTTCCTTTTCTTCTAGCTCTGGCCAGAAGAACGAGGACGACGGTGAGGTGGCCGCTGCCACCTCCTGCTTCCAGTCGTGAGGGGATGAGGACCCCCTGGAGACGTCGGGATCGTGCACACCCCGCAGAACCCCCTCCTCGCGCGCCCTCCTCTCTGCGCGAACCGAAGCCTAGCTCGGCCATGATTCGACGCCGTCGTCGCCTCGAGCCTCACCGAGCTCTTCCAAGCACGCCATCGTGTTCGCCGTCATCCACTGACACTCCTAGCAACCGGAATCGAGCCGGGAAGGACGGAATCCCCGTCGCTATCCGCTTCTTCACCGACTCCGGCCGTGAACGCCGTCCGCGATTCCGGTGCCCTCGACCACCTCCGGCGTCCCCGACCCCTCCATGAGCTTCATGGTGAGCTCCCGCACCGCCCGGTGCCTTCCTCGTGGCCCCTCCCTCTCCGTAGATCGTTGCCGTCGATGTCCGTGCTCCGCCGCCGCGGTAAGGTCGCCGCCGGCCAACTCCGGAGACCTTTGGATCAACCGCCGCCACCATTAGGTTCCCCGTGGCCTACTCCATCTTGTGCACTACTCCGATCCGTCGAATTTGCGACCAATTCGTCGATTGCATGTTCACAGAGAAGATCTTCTTCGTGTGAGATCACAGTGACGTCGCTATGACGTCATAATTCTTGTTTTCCTATTTTTCCAGAAAATGTTTAATAATTACAGAAAATGAATAATTTGGTAAAATCAATAAATAATGTTTTATTGTTAAGAAAAATAAAATAAAAACATGGAAATGTTCAGAAAAATATAATCTACACGTATATGTCATTTTCAATCATTTTTGACAAAGTTGAAAAATGAGCATTTATTTAATGTTGTTTAATCATTTTAAAATGGAAAAATAAGTTTTTATTCAATAAAATCAAAAATTGAAAGTTATATACCAAAATGCTCCAAATGACAAATGCAATCTGTTTATGATGTTTTCAAACCCATTTGAGCATTTAAAATTGTACTCACTTCCAGAATTGCCCGAAGTGCCCCTCCGGGGTCTATTTCGGGCTAGTTTCTATTAAATTGCATAATTGTCATACGAACCTTAGTAACCCTATCTTCATGTTTACGGATTTATTTAAGTGCATTAACTTGCTCATGCATACATACTGTGTATTCCATCGATGCCATGTGTTGATTGTTGTTCTTCTTGTTTCGGTGTTTGTTCCCCCTCGGTAGAACGTGAATCCGAAGAGAGGGCCAGCAGTTCCATGACGAATACTTGATCTTAACCGACAAGTCAAACACTTATCCCAGAAGACATTTCTATTGGTTTTCTTATAACCAAGGCAAGCATAACCTCTCATCTTCTCATATATGGTTTTCGAAGTGTTTTGGAATCTCGTATATTGCATGCGGTTCAAAGTATTTATGGTCTTAGATAGAGTTCTCCTATACTTGTTGCATCGCCTAAATATCCTGATCCAATGCTCCAGCCGCCATAGATTTGTTTGTGCGCAACGTCAGAGCCTTATACCTTCTATGCTTAATCATATAGTTTTGTTTAGCTCTGCTCCATCCGGTTGATGAATCAGAGTTGCGCATGAATCTAGTATGATAGGTTGAGATGGTAAGATGGTCCTTGTGTGGTTAACTTGACTAAGGCTTGGACGGAAGGATACTTGGGAAGTGGTTGTTTGTCCCGTACTGGGCAACACTAGGAGTAAGGTCGGGCGCAAAAGCCAAGACTGAGCATACAACCATGCGCGATGGCCATGAGCCTCGCTCCACTAACTAACTTGTTCGTCTCTATCCGCGAGTCACGTAGTTTGGGAGTTCCATCTGCGTGTGAGTCAAAAACCTTTTGGAGATGTTTAGGGCGTGACCGGGACAAGTGATGGACGTACACAGATCTTGATCCCGCCTCACGGAATAGGCGCCGTCAGGAGGTGGCCAACTCCCTGTTCACGGGGTTGCCCTGTTTGGGTTGACTCATGGATAGGTCCGAGCAAGGTAAAGGTCGTGGCCGACCACACTCTGCCGGCACATCGTCGGAAGTGTGCCAATAGCTTGGCATTAAGAGTCGGTTGGTACGTGTGGGTAAAGTGTACCCCCTGCAGGGATAAATCTTTTCGAGAAGCCGTGTCCGCGGTTAAGGACGACTTGGTGAAAGTACTGGGCCATAGACAACATGAACGAGAGACTACAACCTGTTGACAACGAATGAAGGGTGCCTCCTCGGAGATGTCGAGATGGGTGTTCCTTGTAGCATGAGATGCTGGGAAATGAATTTGGTGGTTTGAAAAGATAATGATTACAGTAGTTGAGTAGCCTTCTCTTCTGTTTTGGAAAACACTCCACGAGACGTGCTATTCTCCCTCGATTTGGAAAACAAAGATTGCTTTACGCAAATTAACCTTCATAAAACCCTTTCGAAATAGCAGATATATAATAGGTTAACTAAGTCTTGTTGAGTACCTCCCGTACTCAGGTTTGCTTAACTTTGGTTCAGGTGGAGTTCATCCGTTCGGTGGTGATTCAAGTGGACATCGACGAGTAGTTTGGGGTTCCCAGGTAGCAGCTTGGAATCTATGGGCTGGGACGTCGCCTTATGTTGCGGCCTCTTATGCCTTTTTGGTTCTTGTTGACTAGCAACATAATTTCCCTTTCGTTGTCTGATGTAATGTTGGGTCGTGTGACCTCTGTTTGTAAGCTATACTCTAGTAACACCTGTTTAATACAGCTTCCATCTCTAGAGTGCTGCGTTGATCGGTTGTTGGTTCCGAGCTCATTGTTATACAGTTTTGGCTATCCCTGCATAGTTTTCGCAGTCGAGGGGTTGTGGAGCCGATGATTCATTTTTGAGCCATCCTGTCGATGTGATTCGGTCTAGGGCTTGGTAACCCCAGTAACCCTCGATTGTTGTTGCACTTTATGGACACATAGCATCTCTGTCTAGCTCTGGTCCCGTTCCTTCAGTTTCATACGATTCATGGACGCTTTGATATGCATAGTTGGTTATGACTAGCATGGACAGAAGGAGTAGTAGTACCGTGGTGATTCGGCTTGCGTGCCGATGAATCTGGTCTGCCTGCCGTTGTTTGTTGCGGTCGGGGCTGGTAACCCTGAAGCCCTTGTGGGTCCATGACTAGGAGCGCATGTGGCAGCGGAGGCGGCTCGTGCGGCGCCTGCTTCTGCGCCATCTTTCACATGTCTCCCTCGCCCCTCCTATGGATGCCTCGGGGTCGGGGTGGAACCCCCCAACCTGGAAGCACAAGTCTCCCCCGATCAAGACCTGGGTCCTCTGCCGGTGGCGGTCCCCCGAAGGCCCATGCACAAGGCCATGCATGGGTTGTGCTACAACTGCTGTGAGCCTGGGCACATCAGCGCCAAGTGTGAGAATAAGTCGTGTTGCTTTGTGTGTTGATCAGAGGAGCACTTGTACAATTCGTGCAACCGGCCGCGTAGCCCGAGCCCTGTGGATGCGCCGCCGGCTGGCCGCCTCCCTGTGCGTATACGCATCGGTCCGGCTGGTGACGTGGGCGCCGCGCTCCCGCCTCCCCCCTCTGCGTGATGTGCGTGGTGGTGGCGTGTTGGCGCGTGGAAGCGGTAGTGTAGGGGTGGTCGCGAGGACGGCGGCGGACGCTACAACCTCGCGTCCGCGTCCGTGGGCGGAGGTGGCTCGCGGCAGTGTGGTGGACGGGCCACCGCGTCTCTCGGTCCCTTCGCCTGCCTGGCCGGGTAGGGTTTGTATCGTGGACCCGTCGGCTGAGATGTCGAGGCTGGAAGCGGAGCTTGATCTGGCACTGATTGGCTCGTTGGGTGGCGGCGGGCTGAAGATTAGTGTCATGGTGGCCGGCGACGCCATCCGCTCCCACTTGAACCTGTCTCCATCTGATGTGAGCTAGTAAGCTTCTTCCCGGAGGATTTTCTCCTGCTCTTCCGTTCGGTGGAGGCGCGTGAGCGCGTCTTGCGTGCTGGAGGCATGCCCACCTCGTGTACACTCCTCTTCGTCAAGCCTTGGTCACGCCACGAGGGGGCGATCGCGCGGTCAATGTATACCAAAGTGGAGGTTCAAATGACAGGTATTCCAAGCCATGCGTGGGAGCTGAAGTCGGCGCAATCCTTACTTGACGATAGTTGTTGTATTGACGAGGTGGATTTTAGGATGGCGTCGCGCTCCGACATGTCCTGCTTCCGGTTTTCAGCTTGGACACCGGACCCGGCGCGCATTCCTCCAGCGAACACCCTGGCGGTGATAGAGCCGGATGACGGACTGCGTCTTCGTCCCCCTCGGCGGAGTATGCGCTTCCGCAACAAGGTGAACTTGATGCTATACCTAGTGGAGATCTCTATGGACATCGTCGAGCCCTCGATCGAGCCAAGCCCCAGCCGCTCGCCCGACGATCACCGATGGAACGATAGCGATAGTGGACACAATGGTCGGCCCGCGGACGACGACGACAGTGAGGGGATTGAGGGCCCGTTGCCTCTGCCGCCTCCGCGGCCGCCGTGACGTTTCTTTGGTCTCCCAAACAACCCTACTCGCCATCATCAGAGGGGGCCCGTTGTGGCTTCCATTATAGTCGCACCGTCGCCTGCTGCGGCGGGACGGGAGGCTCTTACGGCGCTGGCAGGGGTTCAGCGCGTGGGTTCTCAGTCGAATTCATTGGAGCGTTGGGTCCCACGTCGTTCTCCCTCTGCTTAGTGGGGAACCCGTGAGGGAGCCTGTCGTGTGCTCCTTGGTGGAGAGTGCCCCATGCAATGTCGTTGTCCGGGTGTCCGAAAGCCGTGCGGCACGCCCGTGCTTGCATCCTGCCTCTGCCGTTGTTGACCCATGCCTGTGGGGCTCGCCTTCAGGATGGGGTCCCCGTGTGTCACGCCATCTTGTCCTCATTTGTGCCTGCAACCCAGCCTTCGCCAGTAGCATATTTGTCTCCACTTGTGGATTTTCGTGGCCGCAGAGTGGACCGTTGGGATAGCCCCGCGTATCCCGATCACCACTCTGTTGTCTTGGGGCGTGCGTTGCTGTCCTTGGTGGACCCTCATCCCCGTTGGTCAGGTCCAACGTCTCTTCGCCTCTGAGCGATAGTCGCTGCCTGGGGTCGCATCCTCGCTCTCCCACTCCAGCACTTCCCACTCCTACGTCTCCGGTGCGAGGCTTCCTGGAGGATATGGCTGCTGTAGTTTGCACACCGAAACTGACGCCTCCTGGGAGTGGGCGTCGTCGAGCTCTCAATAATATCCCGCCTGCGTTCAAGCCGAGGCGTAGCGCTTGGTTGGCTCTCGATAAACGTGCGGGATCTTCGGCGCTTAGGAAGGCACATGGTAATTTGATGCGCAAGATGGGCATCCAGGTGGAGGAGTCGATGCCGTCGGATGTTGATCTCCAGCGCTATCTCCAGGTCTTCAACAATGCACTATCGGCCACTGACATCGCGGCGCTCTCTTTACTGTTTGGCGTCAACGTTGGAGAGGAGGTTGCTGATGCTGAGGCCATGCTTGTGGACAATGTAGGCCTGCTCGATGTCTGAGTTCGTCTCCGATTTATTCCTAATGTGGAATGTGAGGGGCCTTAACTCCCCTGTGCGTAGAGATCTCGTGCTTGAGTTCGTGTCGGACTCGGGAGCTATTCTTGTGGCGTTGTCCGAGTCCAAGTTGTAACATATTTCGTCCTTTGATGTAATGCAAATCCTGGGCCCCCGCTTCGAAGGGTTTGAGTACTTGCCTGCGTCGGGTACGTGTGGAGGGATTCTTGTGGCATGGCAGTCTGCTCCGATTTCGGCGAGCCACTGCATGCTTTCGCAAAACACTATATCTCTTATCATTGCGCCTTCGGTGGGGACTCCATGGTGGTTCACTGCTGTATACGGTCCATCAATTGTGGGGGACAAAGAAGGGTATCTAGCGGAGCTTAAAGTGGTGGTTGCGTCGTGTCCAGGCGCGTGGGCGGTGGCCGGGGATTTTAACTTAATTCTCGACGATCGCGATAAAAGCCAAGGGCGAATTAATCGTCGCATCAGGGGCAAATTCAAAGATACTGTTAGTGACCTCCATCTTAAGGAAGCCCCGCTTGTGGTTAGATCTTACAGTGGAGTAACGAACGGCTTTCGCCAACTTTAGCGCGGCTCGACCGCTGGTTTGCCAGCATGGATTGGGAGCTCTCTCATGTAGACAACATGCTTACTGCGCTTTCCTCTTCAATCTCGGATCACGCCCCCTGTTGATGTCGATGGCGGGAAATATTTCGCCGAAACGCCGCTTCCAATTTGAGTCCTTCTAGACATCACTGCCTGGGTTCGTGGAAGAAGTGGAAAGGTTGTGGTGCATGGGGGCGGGCCCGGGGCTGCCGGTGGTGTTGTGCCCCCTAGTTTCGCTGGATCGTCGCCTTCGGGCCCTTGCGACTGGCTTACGGAGTTGGGGAGAGAGAGAGGTTGGCAACATTAAGATGTAGTTGCTCATGGCCCATGAGGTCATATTGCGCTTGGATACGGCTCGGGAGTCGCTTCCGCTTACCTGGACTGAGGGGTCCTTGCGCAGGAATCTGAAAGTTAAATGCGTTGGCCTGGCCTCCCTGGGGCGTACCATCGCGCGTTCCCTCTCTTGGTTGTTGTGGCTTAAGGAGGGGGACCCCAACACCTCTTTCTTCCATCTCCACGCTGCCCATAATCGCAAGAAAAATTCTATCCGTAGACTGCGTGGCCCTCTTGGTGTGTCTACTGACCAAGTGGAGATGCAATATCTTGCGTTTGATTACTTTGAAGCCCAGTTGGACTCGGTTGGCAATAGGCAGTGTGGCATTAATCTTCACGGTCTTGGATTGCCTGTTCTTGATCTTGCGGACCTCGAGGTGCCTTGGAATGTGGATGAAGTGTGGGAGGTTATTAAGTCCATGCCCGCGGACAAGGCTCTGGCCCGGATGGATTCTCTCTGAACTTCTATCATAAGTGTTGGGGCATTATTAAGAAAGAGGTGGTCGATACTGTTAAAGCCCTATACTCGTTTAGGGATAGTGGATTCCGGTCTCTTAATCAAGCTCTCATTTTCCTAATCCCCAGAAAGGAGGAGGCCCTTGAACTGCGAGATTTTAGACCCATCAGTCTGGTCCATAGTTTTGGAAAAATATTTTCCAAATTGTTGGCTACTCTGCTTAGTAGGAGAATGGCCAAACTTGTGGCTGTCAATCAAAGTGCATTCATCAAGGGGTGATCAATCCTGGATAACTTCATGTTGGTTTAGGGTGCTATCCGTGCCCTTCATCGTAGAAAATCCCCTTCCATCTTCCTCAAGATTGATATTACTAAAGCATTTGACTGTGTCTCCTGGCCCTTCCTTCTTGAGGTCCTTAGGGCGCGCGGATTTGGTGACACGTGGTGTAGATGGATTGTTAGTATCCTTTCTTCCTCTAGATCCAAAGTGTTGATCAGTGGGCATGCTACCGAGAGAGTGTGGCATAGGCGTGGATTGCGGCAGGGGTCTCCCTTGCTCTTTCTGTTAGTTATGGATGTGCTTGCGGCCTTGTTCCAGGTGGCGGATGAGAGGGAGTTATTGCAGTCTCTTCTACCAGTTGGTATCAAGCATCGTCTATCCCTTTTTGCGGATGATGTGGCCTTGGTTATCAAACCAACCCCGGTGGAAATTAGAATTGCGAGAGAAATCTTCGATCTCTTCGAGGATGCAGCGGGCCTTAGGGCAAACTATGCCAAGAGCTCGACGAATCTCATTAGCTGTGCCAACCTTGACGTGGACCTTCTTGCGGGGCTCCTCCCTTGTGGAGCGGCCTCCTTCCCGTGTACCTATCTGGGACTCCCGCTATCTACTTCTCGACTTTCTAAGATACAACTGCAACCGTATGTGGATAAACTGGCGGCTAGATTGCCAACGTGGAAAGGGGCCATGCTAGATGTGCAAGGTAGAGCCATTTTGGTTAAGGCCGTGCTTTCGGCCATGTCAATTTATATGATGATGGCCATGGATCTCCCTAAGTGGATGCTGGAAGCTTACAATAAGATTTGTCGTGGCTTCCTTTGGTGCGGTAAATCTACTGCTAGTGAGGGTAGCTGCCCGATTACGTGGTCTAGGGTCTGCACTCCAACCCATCTTGGAGGGTTGGGGATCAGGAATCTACATGTCCTCAACGACGCCCTTCGGATGCATTGGCTGTGGGCTAACCATGTGGAACCAAACCGGCCATGGAAAATAGAGAATATGCTATGCTCGGATAATTGTAAGGCTATGTTCCTCGCTTTGACGGTGGCTATTGTGGGGGATGGTCGTTCTTGCCTTTTTTGGCAGGACAGGTGGATCAATGGCCAAAATGTGGAGATGATAGCGCCGTTGCTGTTGGACTTTGTGGAGGATAGGGCTATTCGGTTCCAGCTTGTGGCTTCGGGCTTGGCCAACCATGCGTGGGTGCGTGATCTGGCTCAGGGCTTGTCCATTCCAGCTTTTGTACAATCTACCCGCTTGTTCAATGATGTTGCCGCTATCCATATTTCTCCCGACGTGGAGGACGGGTTCAGGTGGATTTTGTCTCCCTCAAAGGTGTATTCTGCGAGATCGGCCTATTTGGCCTTCTTTGAGGGGCAAACATGGTGGCCTCTTCATGCGTCCATTTGGGAATGTAAAGCGCCGCTTAAGTTCAAAGTGTTTGCGTGGAAAGCTGCGTGGAATCGTTGCTGGACGAGTGAGCGTCGCAAGCGTCATGGGCTCGCGGATACCGATGATTGTGCTCTTTGTTCCCAGGATGTAGAATCCATAGACCATCTTCTTCTTACATGTGCATATGCTAGAGAGGTATGGTTCCTTGTTCTTGAGGGCTCAATCATCCGGCTCTGGCTCCCACGGTGGACGACCTCCTACTCCCCTGGTGGATCAAGGTTTCAGAGGCTTGGCCCGCTAAGCTCGCCCCCAAGGTTCAATCCATTGTGCTGTTGGTGCTGTGCTTCCTTTGGTTGGAAAGGAACAATCGAGTGTTCCACTCGAAGGCGAGGCTGCCTTCCTTGCTATTGGATGCGATAATGGAGGAGGCTAACAAGTGGAAGACGGTGGGTTTTTTGTGAGAGTTTTCCTTTACCGTTTGGCTATGGCCATGTATGATTTCGGTGGATTTGTCTGTACCCGAACATTCTCTCCTTAATATAAAAAGGGGTGTTGTTCGCGCGTTCCTGAAAAAAAAACCATCGCGATTCCCGCCGAGGCCCACACCCATGGGAAGTTGACTACCTTTCCTCCATAAAATACTCTGCTCGTGGATACCAAATGGTAGACGATACCAATACGGCGACAGTCCTGACCCCCTCCCCGTCCTTGCTGTCAGACGCCATGCCTCTTCCCCCTCACCGTCCTTGCCGTCAGACGCCATAGCTCTACCACGAGAACTACTAGCCCCATCCTGCAGTTTGGATTTGAATCTCACTGCCCCTAACCCCTACCACGAGCTCCCGGAGATGACCACTCTCCTCCCTGCTCCTTCCTTGCCCGACTCGTCGCCTCAGCTAGATCTGTCGATTGCAAATATGGCCATCCAGAGCGGACCTGGGAGATACGTCGATTGCAACTTTTGACTAGGTATACTGGGGAGTGTGGCACTGATTGGGAAGAATAAACAAAGTGGAATACCAACATTCAGAGCATTATTGACCATACACTTTTCAACAATTCAGCTGCCTATTTTTTTGGGGTCATTTATCGAATTGCCCACAGCGGACTAATACTACTCAGTTTTACCCCTAGCGCAGAATGGTGCTCAGTTTTGCCCTTACCTCGTGCGCAGCTACTATGGAGAGGTCGGAACGGTTAGTTTGGAGTCGATTCTGTCTGGTGGCGTTAGCGAAGAGGGTCCGGAGCTTCCAGGTGGGACCGCCAAGTTAGTTGAAGTCGTCCGGAGGTTACAGGTGGAACCGCCCAGTTAGTTGACTATGCTGAATAGTCCACACCTGAGCCTCCCGCCACCACCACTGTCGTGCGCTGCCGCCCAGTTAGTTGACCCGCCGTCGTGCGCTGCCGCTATCGCCGCCGCCACCGCTGCACCACCCCCTGCTGCGCCACGAGAACCTGCGGCACCACCACCACCTGCTCCACTGCCACCTGATCCTCAGCCAGCACCACCTCCCACCACAACCTGTGTCGCAGCCAGCAACACCCATTTGCGCCGCCAACACCACCAGCACTGCCGCGGCCGTTCCGCGTGGCCACCTGCTTCACCGCCACCGTCCTGCGACGCCGCTGGTGGGGCGCTCGTTCCACCACTCTGCCCGCCACCTGCTCGACGAAATGGATAGATATGAAATGGAGAGCGGCGGCGGCCTGGGTGCGAAGACACGCCACATTCACGATTGGGTTCCCATTGGGTAAGTACTAAGCTTTGAATTGACGGTTCGACATGGGATGCCATTGATTTGCAGCTGATTGCGTCTCTGTTTTCGTGGGTTAGGATGGAGTTGCAGTTTGCTTTCTTGGTGAACATTAGAAGGGACCGCTACATCGTTGATGCAGACAATAAGAAGAAATTCCAAGAAGGTTTCAGTTTTATTCGGTCCCAATGGATTGTAATTGGAGTTTCAGACAATTTGGGGAGATAATTTGCAGCCCATATCCTTGGGGTTTGCATGATGAAGTGGAATTTAGATACTTTGATGGGGGAAAAGATTGGATCCAAATTAGTAATGATGAAGAGCTCGCTACCATGTTTGCTAAGCATAAGGAGGCAGAGAATTTTCCCGCGAAGCTGCAAAATGATGTGGTTGTGCCGGCAGTTGGACAGCGGTGGTGGGTTCATCTTCTGTGGCAGGACCATCACGTCCTACTGCCAACTCTAGCCAGAACAGTTCAAAACCAACTCGACGTGGTGGCTCGACAAGTGTGGGCACTGGGAAAAGGGTTCCTGTTGAAGTGGAGTCTGATGCTCCCATTTCCGCGGATGATGAAGAGAGGCTATATTCTGATGTTATTCAGAATTTAATACGGACATCTCGGGCTGAAATCAAATATGAGTCTGACAGTTACCTTGAAGAGGAAGACAAGCCACCTGTTGAATGGGACCCTGAGAACCCTCTTATGGCAGAAGGTTTGTGACGCCCCGGGATCGGGCACTATGCAGATTCCAGCATTTCCGCCAAAATCCACATAATAACCGATTCCAGGTTGCCACTTGTGATAACATTACAACAGTTCACGAATAATCCACAACAACAACAGAAGAGGTATATACAAGACGACTCAAACGAGTCAAGGATACAACTGATACAACACAAAGATCCAAATAACAGCGGAAGAAACAACATAGTGTTCGACTACGGACAAGATGCAAATTGGACTAAGAGTCCTGAAGATAACCGATGGCGTCCAATCCCTGCCCAGGCCAAACCGGAGGGATTCCCAAGCTAACGTCGTCAGACTTCAAACCTGTTGACTGCAATGTGGAATATGCAGCCACGAAAGGGATTCGTGGGTCAGTACGGTTAAGTACTGGCAAGTGGATAAACCATACTCACAAGATACCAGCGTAACCAATCATCACAAGATACAAATACTTTGGGTTCAACGGAAAGGAAAGGATTATTGCAAAGAAGCGGCAGCGGGCTGCACTAACTAACTACAGAGACTCGCTACAACATCCGGCTAAAAGAAAGGGATAAGATAGCGTATCAGAACCAACTACAACTACTCACCAAACAATACCCATCCAATGTCACCCCCTACTAAGGAAGCAACCCAAGGAAACTCACACGGTTGATTAAGGTGACATTCATTTTGATGGTGGGGGTAATCTATATTACTAGTCAAGTTATCATCGTTAAGTGTAAGTTGTCTGAGTACTTGTTAGCCACCACTTTCACCAAGTCATCCATAACCGCGGACAACACGGCTTCTCGATAAGATTTAACCCTGCAGGGGTGCACCAATTTGCCCGTACACGTAAGAATGACCCGCCAGGCGGGGAGCAAACCCACCAAGCAGGCCACTCAACACAACCCAACTCTTCTTCGCATCAAGCCCAAAGAACCCCGTGCAGTTGAGCGCACGGCTAATCAAGCCCCACGAAGAAAAGGGGACCCTCATAGCACTCTAAGAACGTGTCTCCCTAAATGCCGACTACAAAAGTTCCACCCTGGCGCCAAGGGTTCGCACCTGCATATGCATGCGGCAAATGGAAAACCCGAACTAAGTGAGGCGATTTGGACGAGATGCGAATCGAATCAGAATTGCGGGGGGCGCCCATACTCGCTTCCCACATGCGGTTAGTGCGCTTATCATGGATTAGTAGACAAGACCCTTTTCCTAATTAGGGTCGACACTAGCAGGCCTCAAAACCACGCCGCGCCTCCTGCCGGTGCCTTATCATCAAATTATTATTACCCAAAACATTAACATGTTGTTGATTGAATTGAAACCCAACTATCAAACTAAACAGGTGATAGAACAAAGGACAACATGATTAGAGAGAAAACAACACTAAGCATGCAACTACGACACGAGGGCCAACAAGGTAAACAAACAACAGTTGATAGGAAGTGGAAGGAAGGCTATATCATGGCTGCAAGGTAAACATATGATAGGATCAAGACACAAGCATCGAATCATAAGGCTAGAATAAAGGCAACGGGAAGAATCGGTAACAAGTGATGAAAGGCAGCCATAGGTAGCAAGTGAGTATACTTTCCTGGAATCCAGCAAGTAGAGGTACATCCGCAGAACTTGTCGTTGCTCACATCATCTCAGCGTCCTATCCGCGAAGAAGCAACAAACTAGAACAAACACCGGATGCAACAATTACTTCTACAGCAAAAGATCCAACATGATCAAGATATGGATGCATGACAAGTTTAAGGATGCATCAAAGATAAACTAGTTGACATGGTAAACATATTTAAATGGGCCCATATGCAATTTGGATTGCATATGGAAAAGCCCATGAATTAATGTTGAATTAAATGATCTACAAATAACCATCATGTGAAAGTTGATTAGAATGATGCATGGATGATGAAAACAATAAGAAAACAACAATAGCTTCAGTTTGATATGTTGTTTACCAAGTTTGGAATTTTATTTGTTAAGTTATGAACTTTGGCATTTTAAATGATTTAAACAAACATTTGTTGTTTTCACCAATTTTAAAGGTTCAAAACAGATAACAAAATTTATATTTAGAAAGAACACAAAATTTTAGATGGAATACATATTTCATTGGTTGAATTTGGATTTTAGATGAGCAAGTTATTAAATTGACAATTTTAAATGCATTAATTAAGAAATAGTTGTTTTCAGCAATTTAATTTATTCAAAATAGAAGACAAAGTTTATATTTGGAAAGCTTATTCAATTTTGCATGGAAAACATATTTTACATGTTGGAATTGGATTTGAATTGCCTAAGTTATGAATTTTGCAATTTAAAAGGTTTAATTAAAGCATTGAATTAATGCACCACTTTTAATTAGGAAAAACAGTAAACAAAATGTATTGAAAAGGTTGAAAACATTTATAAAATGTTTCACTGAACATTTTGAGCTATTAAACATAATTTTTGGATCATTATTGAATTTATTATGCATTTTTCCATAACCATTTTTATTCTGCCCTTTTTAGTAAACAGAAGGAAACATGTTCAAATTTAATTCAATTGTGACCAAATAAAATACCACTGTGTAGAGTTTGTTAAGACAAAATTTTAGAGCCCAAGTTTGCTCAATTTGGATGAACAGAACTCAAGTTATGAACTTCCAAAGTTTCAAATTGTAATAGTCATTTCTGTATTTAATTATTTAGTGCAAAATTTATTACAGAAACATGTTGACACTTTTACATATTTCGAAAGTGCTCACAGTTATGAATCTACAGAAATTTGAATCACCAAAATTGGAGCACTTATGAATATTTGGTGGAATTTACAAGTAATGGTTTGAAACTGCAATTCTGTTTTTTTTTTCAGAACAAAAATTTCAGAAAAAAAGTGGAAAAAAGGTGGGTTTAATTCCGTGCGGGAGAGGGATCGAACTCGGGACCTCCTGGGGTGCGGATCGGATGGGCTGCTGCTGCGTTCGTGTAAGATTACGGTTAGGATGCAGGAATAGTAGACAGACCCGGGTTAACTGAACCTAACTGAACATGATTCAGTGTTCGTTTCAGATGCAGGGAAAAGGGACGAGGACGGGGACGAACGGCAAAGGGATGCTGATCCGTGCGCGGTTGCGATTCATCGTGGTGATGCAGGTGCGGGGACGTGTGGTGGGGCGTATGCCTGCGTGCGTGCCTTAGGGGTGTGTGCACGCACGGGAGAGCGAGCGGTGGGGTAGCTCCTGCTTGAGATCTCGTCCATGGCGGCCATGGCTGCCAACGGTCTAGCACATGGGGATGGCGCCTAGCGGATGCAATAGGGGAGGTAAAAGTCGGGAATCGGACGGGGACCTCACCGGAAGGGGCTCGGGGTAGTTGATCATGCTTGGAGAAGGACGACGGCGACGAATCTCGCCGGCGAAGGGATGCGGCCGTAGAACGTGTCGAGGATGCCGGCGACAAACGGGAGCGAACCAGCTCGATTGCTCCGGGGCGAACGAAGAGGACGACGAGGCGCATCTTCTGGCGTCCTTGCACGGGCGCGGGAGGGCCCATAGTAGTGGCGCCACGGTGAGGTGCTCCGGTGCCCTCTTCTCCGTTCGGAAAATTTCAGAGAAAGAAATTAGGGGAGGAGGAAGAAGGGAGGTGGCGGCGGGGAGGAAGATGAGGGGGATGCTAGGGTTCCTGGGGGCGTGCTTGGGGTAGATAAGGATGGAGGGGAGGGGGACCATGGAGGTGGTGGTGCCCTGCTGGAAAGCTACAGGAGGAGCTCCTCGTGCCTGTCCGTACGAAGGAGAAGCAGAAGGTGGGCTCGAGTTGGCTTGCTGGGCTGGGCCGGTTGGCCTGGCTGGTAGGCTGCTCTCTCTCTCTTTTTAAAACCCCCTTTTTTCAGAAATTATTTAGGCAATAAGAAAAAGATTTAGACATCAAATAAAGTTCAGTAAATTTTAGCAACAAGATTTGAGTAATTTTCAATTGTTTTGCAAGTTTTAAATGCATGATGATGCAGGATGCCATGATGCGAAAAAAAAGAAACCAAACAATACTATTTTGGGGGAAAACCTCGGGTGTTACAGCCGACACCACTAACAAGGGATTGCGCCCTCGCAATCCGCTCAAAACCGGCAAGAGAGAAGAGATGGTTATACTATCGAGTAGTCGTGCTCCATGTTGATCTTCTTGACACCACTAACAAGCTTCTCGACACCACTAACAAGAGATTCTTGCTCATTGTTGATGATGATGTCCTTCCACCAGGAATCTTCCGATGATCGAACCTATTAGGTTAAAGGCTCAGAAAACGTCCACCCACGTAGAATCCTAACACTTTGAAAGATAGATAAGGGGAGAGACTCCAAAACAAATAAGGTAGGAGGAGAAATAGAATAGAGATAAGGAGAAAACAAGAATCCTATTGAGATGTTTCTAAAACAGGTTTTGCACAAATTGTTTTTGACACTCCAGAAACACGACCGTTAGCGAGGTTATTCTATAGGCTTTGCGGACCCGTTGCTTCGGTAACCATTCGTATCGAAACAACTTTGGGAATCGGAAACCATGCTCTGATACCATTTGTGACGCCCCGGGATCGGGCACTATGCAGATTCCAGCATTTCCGCCAAAATCCACATAATAACCGATTCCAGGTTGCCACTTGTGATAACATTACAACAGTTCACGAATAATCCACAACAACAACAGAAGAGGTATATACAAGACGACTCAAACGAGTCAAGGATACAACTGATACAACACAAAGATCCAAATAACAGCGGAAGAAACAACATAGTGTTCGACTACGGACAAGATGCAAATTGGACTAAGAGTCCCGAAGATAACCGATGGCGTCCAATCCCTGCCCAGGCCAAACCGGAGGGATTCCCAAGCTAACGTCGTCAGACTTCAAACCTGTTGACTGCAATGTGGAATATGCAGCCACGAAAGGGATTCGTGGGTCAGTACGGTTAAGTACTGGCAAGTGGATAAACCATACTCACAAGATACCAGCGTAACCAATCATCACTAGATACAAATACTTTGGGTTCAACGGAAAGGAAAGGATTATTGCAAAGAAGCGGCAGCGGGCTGCACTAACTAACTACAGAGACTCGCTACAACATCCGGCTAAAAGAAAGGGATAAGATAGCGTATCAGAACCAACTACAACTACTCACCAAACAATACCCATCCAATGTCACCCCCTACTAAGGAAGCAACCCAAGGAAACTCACACGGTTGATTAAGGTGACATTCATTTTGATGGTGGGGGTAATCTATATTACTAGTCAAGTTATCATCGTTAAGTGTAAGTTGTCTGACTACTTGTTAGCCAGCACTTTCACCAAGTCATCCATAACCGCGGACAACACGGCTTCTCGAGAAGATTTAACCCTGCAGGGGTGCACCAATTTGCCCGTACACGTAAGAATGACCCGCCAGGCGGGGAGCAAACCCACCAAGCAGGCCACTCAACACAACCCAACTCTTCTTTGCATCAAGCCCAAAGAACCCCGTGCAGTTGAGCGCACGACTATTCAAGCCCCACGAAGAAAAGGGGACCCTCATAGCACTCTAAGAACGTGTCTCCCTAAATGCCGACTACAAAAGTTCCACCCTGGCGCCAAGGGTTCGCACCTGCATATGCATGCGGCAAATGGAAAACCCGAACTAAGTGAGGCGATTTGGACGAGATGCGAATCGAATCAGAATTGCGGGGGGCGCCCATACTCGCTTCCCACATGCGGTTAGTGCGCTCATCATGGATCAGTAGACAAGACCCTTTTCCTAATTAGGGTCGACACTAGCAGGCCTCAAAACCACGTCGGGCCTCCTGCCGGTGCCTTATCATCAAATTATTATTACCCAAAACATTAACATGTTGTTGATTGAATTGAAACCCAACTATCAAACTAAACAGGTGATAGAACAAAGGACAACATGATTAGAGAGCAAACAACACTAAGCATGCAACTACGACACGAGGGCCAACAAGGTAAACAAACAACAGTTGATAGGAAGTGGAAGGAAGGCTATATCATGGCTGCAAGGTAAACATATGATAGGATCAAGACACAGCATCGAATCATAAGGCTAGAATAAAGGCAACGGGAAGAATCGGTAACAAGTGATGAAAGGCAGCCATAGGTAGCAAGTGAGTACACTTTCCTGGAATCCATCAAGTAGAGGTACATCCGCAGAACTTGTCGTTGCTCACATCATCTCAGCGTCCTATCCGCGAAGAAGCAACGAACTAGAACAAACACCGGATGCAACAATTACTTCTACGGCAAAAGATCCAGCATGATCAAGATATGGATGCATGACAAGTTTAAGGATGCATCAAAGATAAACTAGTTGACATGGTAAACATATTTAAATGGGCCCATATGCAATTTGGATTGCATATGGAAAAGCCCATGAATTAATGTTGAATCAAATGATCTACAAATAACCATCATGTGAAAGTTGATTAGAATGATGCATGGATGATGAAAACAATAAGAAAACAACAATAGCTTCAGTTTGATATGTTGTTTACCAAGTTTGGAATTTTATTTGTTAAGTTATGAACTTTGGCATTTTAAATGATTTAAACAAACATTTGTTGTTTTCACCAATTTTAAAGGTTCAAAACAGATAACAAAATTTATATTTGGAAAGAACACAAAATTTTAGATGGAATACATATTTCATTTGTTGAATTTGGATTTTAGATGAGCAAGTTATTAAATTGACAATTTTAAATGCATTAAATAAGAAATAGTTGTTTTCAGCAATTTAATTTATTCAAAATAGAAGACAAAGTTTATATTTGGAAAGCTTATTCAATTTTGCATGGAAAACATATTTTACATGTTGGAATTGGATTTGAATTGCCCAAGTTATGAATTTTGCAATTTAAAAGGTTTAATTAAAGCATTGAATTATTGCACCACTTTTAATTAGGAAAAACAGTAAACAAAATGTATTGAAAAGGTTGAAAACATGTATAAAATGTTTCACTGAACATTTTGAGCTATTAAACATAATTTTTGGATCATTATTGAATTTATTATGCATTTTTCCATAACCATTTTTATTTTGCCCTTTTTAGTAAACAGAAGGAAACATGTTCAAATTTAATTCAATTGTGACCAAATAAAATACCGCCGTGTAGAGTTTGTTAAGACAAAATTTTAGAGGTCAAGTTTGCTCAATTTGGATGAACAGAACTCAAGTTATGAACTTCCAAAGTTTCAAATTGTAATAGTCATTTCTGTATTTAATTATTTAGTGCAAAATTTATTACAGAAACATGTTGACACTTTTACATATTTCGAAAGTGCTCACAGTTATGAATCTACAGAAATTTGAATCACCAAAATTGGAGCACTTATGAATATTTGGTGGAATTTACAAGTAATGGTTTGAAACTGCAATTCTATTTTTTTTCAGAACAAAAATTTCAGAAAAAAGTGGAAAAAAGGTGGGTTTTATTCCGTGCGGGAGAGGGATCGAACTCGGGACCTCCTGGGGTGCGGATCGGATGGGCTGCCACTGGGCTGCTGCTGCGTTCGTGTAAGATTACGGTTAGGATGCAGGAATAGTAGACAGACCCGGGTTAACTGAACCTAACTGAACATGATTCAGTGTTCGTTTCAGATGCAGGGAAAAGGGACGAGGACGGGGACGAACGGCAAAGGGATGCTGATCCGTGCGCGGTTGCGATTCATCGTGGTGATGCAGGTGCGGGGACGTGTGGTGGGGCGTATGCCTGCGTGCGTGCCTTAGGGGTGTGTGCACGCACAGGAGAGCGAGCGGTGGGGTAGCTCCTGCTTGAGATCTCGTCCATGGCGGCCATGGCTGCCAACGGTCTAGCACATGGGGATGGCGCCTAGCGGATGCAATAGGGGAGGTAAAAGTCGGGAATCGGACGGGGACCTCACCGGGAGGGGCTCGGGGTAGTTGATCATGCTTGGAGAAGGACGACGGCGACGAATCTCGCCGGCGAAGGGATGCGGCCGTAGAACGTGTCGAGGATGCCGGCGACAAACGGGAGCGAACCAGCTCGATTGCTCCGGGGCGAACGAAGAGGACGACGAGGCGCATCTTCTGGCGTCCTTGCACGGGCGCGGGAGGGCCCATAGTAGTGGCGCCACGGTGAGGTGCTCCGGTGCCCTCTTCTCCGTTCGGAAAATTTCAGAGAAAGAAATTAGGGGAGGAGGAAGAAGGGAGGTGGCGGCGGGGAGGAAGATGAGGGGGATGCTAGGGTTCCTGGGGGCGTGCTTGGGGTAGATAAGGATAAAGGGGAGGGGGACCATGGAGGTGGTGGTGCCCTGCTGGAAAGCTACAGGAGGAGCTCCTCGTGCCTGTCCGTACGAAGGAGAAGCAGAAGGTGCGCTCGAGTTGGCTTGCTGGGCTGGGCCGGTTGGCCTGGCTGGTAGGCTGCTCTCTCTCTTTTTAAAACCCCCTTTTTTCAGAAATTATTTAGGCAATAAGAAAAAGATTTAGACATCAAATAAAGTTCAGTAAATTTTAGCAACAAGATTTGAGTAATTTTCAATTGTTTTGCAAGTTTTAAATGCATGATGATGCAGGATGCCATGATGCGAAAAAAAAGAAACCAAACAATACTATTTTGGGGGAAAACCCCGGGTGTTACAAGGTTGCATTTTTTCTTCCATGGCTGAGTGTAGAAATGCACTTGTGATGTACTGCATTAAGGCAGAACGTGCGTTTACAGTTGACAAGAGCGATAAAAGGTGCTACACCGTGCACTGTATGTCTGAGGATTGTCAATGGAGGATGCACGCATCTAAAATGCATGGTAGCACCAATATTCAGGTAAAAGTGAACCCTTTTCCCCACACATGCCAAGAATCAACCCTTAGGAAGCAAACTATCGGTAGAGCCAAGTCAAGATGGGTGGCGGATGAAGTAAAAAGATGGGTGGAAGCAAACCATCAAGTGAGTACAAAGCAATTGCAGAAAAACATCAAATACACGTTCAAGATAGATTTACCATACATGAGGGTGTTCAATGGTAAACAGAAAGCATTCGAATCTATCCATGGTAACTGGAATGAAAGTTTTGAATTGTTGTATTCATTCAAAGCTGAAGTGGAGAGGACAAGCCCATGTAGTATTGTTGAAATTGATCACCACTCCGTGGAGTACACATTGAAGGGAGTGACAAGGACCAAGGAATGCTTTAGGAGGGTTTTTGTGTGCTTTGAAGCTTGTCGAATGGGTTTTTTGGAAGGCTGCAAGCCTTATTTGGCTATTGATGCTACTTTTCTGACAGGGAGGTTTAAAGGACATTTAGTAGCAGCTTGTGCAGTTGATGCACACAATTTGTTTTTCTAGTTGCCTACGGTGTGATGGAGACAGAGTATGAGGAGAGCTGGACATGGTTTTTGCAGAATCTGCGCTGGGCTATTTCACATCCCAATGGGTTGGTAATTCACACAGATGCATGCAAGGGTTTATAAGTGGCCGTGGACAATGTGTTCCCAGGAGTAGAGCATAGGGAATGCATGCGTCACCTTGCTGCAAATTTTGTAAAGAAATTCAAAGGAAAGTATTTTACCGACAATTTATGGCGAGCATATTTGACTTGCAGTGTGAGGAAGCACAACTACCACATGAGGTAGTTATACACAAATGAGAAAGTGAAGGAATACTTGGAAACACACCACTCGAAGTTATGGGCAGAAGCCAATTCAGTGAACTGAGCAAAGTTGACTATGTGCATGATAATCTTGCATAATCTTTCAACTCAACGATCCGGAAACTAAAGGATCTTTATTTGGCGTATTTGCTTGACAGGATAAGGATAGAATACGCCGAGAAATTTCATTTGCGTCTTGGAATAGCTAATGCAAAATTCATGGGTCACGTTATTATCCCGGCTGTGATGAAGGTGTTGAAGCAAAAACAGAAGGTTTGATAATGAACATGAATTTTATCTCACATACCAAATCAGAGGTATCAGTCTTTGATAAGGCTAACAAAGAATGGAGATATCCAGTGTATTTAGAAGATAAAACTTGTAGTTGTAGGCAATGGCAGATAACTGGGTTGCCATGCATTCATGCCTTGATTTTCATCACTTCTATCTCAGGTCCAACAGGGAATATACATCAGTATGTGCATGATTACTACTCTGTTGCAATGTTCAGAGCCACATATGCACATGCCTTGCCTGCTTTGGAGGGAAAGCAACAATGGGATAGAGTGGACCCTGGATTCAAACTTTGTGCTCCAGTTCTGAAGATTGCTGCAGGTAGACCGAGGAAGAGTCGACACCGACGTCGCAGTGAAGGAGGTGGACTTGGAGCGAGGGTGCGTAAGTGCACAAGGTGTGGTGGGACTGGTCATTTCGGCAAATATTGTGATAACACAGTAGATCCAGGTTTGGAGAGAGTATTCCTGATGAAAATGATGGTCAGCCGCCGGATGCAGCATTTGAAAATGATGGTCAGCAACCGGATGTAGCATTTGAAAATCATGGTCAACAGTCAAGTGATTCAAATGGTGCAGAATTTGAAAATGATGATCCAGTCCATGATCCAAATGATTATTCAAATGATGATCAAGTCCATGATGATCCAGTCGATGATCCGCTAGATGCTCTAGTCGATGATCCGCTGGATGCTCAAGTCGATGATCCATTGGATGCTCCATTCGATGATCCTGCCATGATCTCACCAGTTTCATTTTCAGATGGGTATGTAAATCCTGCCATGATCTCACCAGTTTTCATTTATCATTTATCATGATCCTTTATGTTTTGTACAGATCTGGTGTAGTTTCAAAGAAGAAGGTTAAGGTACCGACTACCAAGAGGAGAAGACAAGAAGTTGTGAGCAAGATGAGCAAAAGGAGCAAAGGGCCACCAAAATAGCCAAGGATCACAAAGAAGCCCCGACGCTATTTATACTAAGTTGGTGTTGTATTTCTGTTGAATAATGTTGTATTTATGTTTACTGGTGATGTATCTATGTTAGAACATAGTTTGGATGATGTTTCAATAATGTTGGATGATGTTGAACCAAGTCATTTTAAAAGTTTAGGCAAATATGCTTCAAATGAGGTTTGAAGTTAGGGCAAACACCCATGTTTGTAATTTCATGAAAATTTCGACCTTGTCTAAATTATCCAAATAAATTTGAGGAGCAACTATATCACATATAACAACATTGCGCGTTGGATTCATGTTATTTCGATTTTTTTTTTGAATTATTTATGCTCATTTGAAACCATTGCTCTATTCTCATGAGAAATGTGCTTCAAATGAGGTCCGAAGCTAGGGTAAATACCCCCATATGTGCTTCAACATTTTTTGGCATCTTGTCTAAATCAGCCAAATTAATTTCCTAGACATCGATTCTACATATATAATGAAAATCTGAAGTTTCATTATGTTTTGAATAATTCTTCTGTTTTTTTAATTTTTTATTTAAATAACATGGTTTAATAGAAAAATCATATGTAAAACTGATAAAAATCATCGCTCTAGTAAATGTGAAGTTTCATTATGTTTTGAATAATTCTTCTATTTTTTATTTTTTATTTAAATAACATGGTTTAATACTTAATAGAAAAGAAATCATATGTAAAATAGATAAAAACCATTGCTGTGGCCAACGGACCAACCAATCCAAGCGCAGAACGAGCGTCTTGCGGATCGCTGTGGCTGCGAGCGCATCCGTCCGATGCAAGATTCCTTCTAGAAGGCGTCGATCCAACAGCCCAGGTCGAATCTCTGGGTGTCCTTTTAGAAGATTTTCGGTTGGGTCAACATGGTTTTGTGAGGGTTGACTAAGTTTGAAATGAGCATACATAATTAAAAAAAATCGAAAAAATATAAACCCACGCACATAGTATTTTTATGTCATATAGTCACGAGAAAAAAAATAAATCTGTCTTATAAACAATGGAACGAAAAAACCTTCACTAATAAGTGATAGCTCGAACAAAGTAGTAGAGATTTCAAGGGAGATGAGGTGGGTTTTAAAACTTTGAAAATGAAAAAGTCAAAAACTCACCAAAGCTTCATTTTGGAGTGACTAAGAAAGATACAAAGTTATTTTTTCATTTTGATGTTTTAAACTTGTTTTATTTACGATTTACGATTAAAACCATTATTATTCAAAAGTAAATAAATAATATGAATATTCATCCAATAAACAGTGAGGCTTCGGAATTAAATTATATAGGTCGAATACAAGTCTAGGAAAAATATAAATATGATTTATAAACATTAGAACGAAAGCCTTCACTAAAATGTGATTCCTCGAATAGAGTAGTAGAGATTTCAAAGAATATGAGGTGGGTTCTATAATTTTGAAATGTAAAGTGTCTAAACCTCACAAAAGCTTCATTTTGGAGTGACTAAGAAAGATCCAAAGTTATTTTTTCATTTTGATGAGTTTACATGCGCTTATAGTCTTGGTGAGTTTACATGCGCTTATAGGGTGAAACTCATGTATCGGACGAAACATTGTGAATCTTCAGAAGAGGTGGGTTCTAACTTTTTATTGTGTGTTCCTATGGGCTATCCTAACACAACCAAGCAAATAGTTCCACATTGCTACCCCCTTTCGACGCCGTTACCACGTGTTTCCGTATAAGTCCAAAATTTCTCCAGCGGGTCTAGGCTGTCACCGGGAGGGGGGCTATGGAGCGTCTGGATCCCAACACAAGCTAGGGGGTGCCATACCATGTTATTATAGGTGTGTTGTGTGCTTTGGATGTCAAAGATTGCACTCCGGGGTGTGACCCGCTTCACCGGCATTCACTTCTCTCTCGTGAGTTTACATGCGCTTATAGGGTGAAACTCCCATATCGGACGAAACATCGGGAATCTTCCGAAGAGGTGGGTTCTACCTTTTTTTGTGTTCCTATGGGCTATCCTAACACAACCAAGCAAATAGTTCCACATTGCTACCCCCTTTCGACGCCGTTACCGCGTGTTTCCGTATAAGTTCGGTATTTCTCCAACGGGTCTAGGGTTTCATCGAGAGGGGGGCTACGGAGCGTCTGGATCCCAACACAACCTAGGGGGTGCCATACCATGTTAGTATAGGTGTGTTGTGTGCTTTGGATGTCAAAGATTGCACTCCGGGGTGTGACCCGCTTCACCGATATCCACTTCTCTCTCGTGAGTTTACATGCGCTTATAGGGTGAAACTTCCGTATCGGACGAAACATCGGGAATATTCCGAAGAGTTGGGTTATACCTTTTTGTTTTGTGTTCCTATGGGATATCCTAACACAACCAAGCAACTAGTTCCACGTTGCTACCCCCTTTCGACGCCGTTACCTCGTGTTTCCGTATAAGTCCGGTATTTCTCCAGCGGGTCTAGGGTTTCACCGGAGGGGGGCTACGGAGTGTCTGGATCCCAACAAAAGCTAGGGGGTGCCATACCATGTTATTATTGGTGTCTTATGTGCTTTGGATGTCAAATATTGCACTCCGGGGTGTGTGTCGCTTAACCGGCATCCACTTCTCTCTATGGAGTTTACACGCGCTTATAGGGTGAAACTCCCGTATCAGATGAATAATCGGGAATCTTCCGAAGAGTTGTGTTATACCAATGTGTTTTGGGTTACTATAGCTGTTGGGAATATGCCCTAGAGGCAATCATGTATGATGTAATTCCCACTGTATAAAGTTATTAAGTTGTCCTTGTTTTGAACATCTGATATATGTCATTGAATATGTGATTCGATTGTGGAACTATATATTCATGTTGTTCATACTAGATTGTCCTTGGTCATTTAGGTTGTGCTGGACACACACCCTAGACTAATGTGAGTGTTGGCTGATGACACGGTTCCACTTGTCATGGGCATGGTGATGCCATTCCAACGTTCACGGACTTGGCTAAAGAGTTTAGCAAGTCGGACTGACCCACATTGAGATGCAACGATTAAGTCGTCATTTGCATGTCTCAATCAATGTAATCCTTAGACCTGAGGTTGTCGCACAATCCGAGTTGTGGATCACCGACTTAAGTTCTGTCAAACGTTGTTCTGTGACAAGGCAACTATAAAGGCAGAGTTCGGGTCGAATGAGAAGCAAGCTGCGTGATGTGGATAATCAAGATGGGATTTTGCCCCTCCGAATGGAGAGATATTCTCTGGGCCCTCTCGAGTGATATGATTCAGGAAGCATGGCCATGCGCGACTCAGTTAAGTGTTAACTGTGTCGGTTGACTAAGAGTTAGTTAGATGAATCACAAGTCACAGATCGAGAAGAGAGTTGAGCTATTTAAGGGATGACGATAAATCGCCTATAGCTCGACAAGGTATATCGTGAGGCAAAAGGGACTAAGATGAATATCACATTGAAAGGTATGTCGTCATGACTCAATGGTACTTGGGAGTCGGCACGTTCTGCTAGGAGCCGCTACCGATTGATCGATTGGGAGTTGGACTCCAATCGTGTCCAAGTCGCAATGAGCCTGCAGAGTCGGACACTTAAGAGCGGGAGCAAGTATTGGTTGGGTTGGACCCGAACCGGAAATGGACTGAGTTAGTGAGTCGGACTCACAGAGGGAATGGGCCACAAGTGTTGTGCAGCCCATTACCATACGCTATATAAAGAGGGGCGCAGGTTGCCCAGCGGGCACGTTTAGTCCACTCTCCCATGCGTTGGGAACCCTAGCCCCACTCAGTCCAGCCGTCGCACCAGACCTAGCAGTCTGCCGTCGGAGCTCCTCCTCGTACGTGTGGATACCGGCAGAGGTGCTGTACGTTCAGCACTTCGACGTTCGAGGGATTGGATCGGTCGGACCGGATCGTGTGACTGCACTGCCCCGACGCGCTGCATCGATAATCCGCACCTGCGCGTCTAGTGGTAATACTCGTGGCCTTCTACCTCGGCTAGATCTTGGAAGCATCGCATAGGAAAAGTTTTTGTTTATCTCTACGCGTTCCAACAGTGGTATCAGAGCGGTAGCTTCTGGTATTTGGCCCGAGATCCGTATATATGTGATATGTAGTTAGCGTTAGATGTGATCTAATTGCTGTTTTGGTGGTCGGTCTATGAGATAGATCGGTTTTGTACAAGGTTGATTGGATCAATCGTACTCGGGGTTAATGAATGATCAGGTTTCCGTGATCATACTGCTAAGGTCGTGGAACAACTTACCCCTACCGGTCGGTTTCCGCCATCGGGGTATACCGTGACACATGATCGAAGATCAAAGAGTTTGGTCGAATCGGAATACGGATCAGATTCGGGTAAAATCGTTTTATCCGATGAAGAAATCCATGATCGGAATACGGACCGCCGGCTTCGCCCTGCCGTAGCGCCTTAGATGTCGTTGCGAGTTTCACAACCCCGGTAGATATCGTATCTATGCATAACTTGTTTTTGCAGGAGGTTGTGAATGGTATGGCTTATGTGCATGTGATGTGTGTAATCCATACATGATCTGCGTATCATGTTTATGTCAGCCGGCTGGAGCCTAGGTGCTGTCATTTTATTGTATACCGTCCTGCGTGTCGGATTCTCTATGTAAATTTTCATTTACTAGCTAGTGTAGCTTGTTGGAGAACCCGGTGGCATGCAAGTCGATGTACAAGTCGGCTACATGGAGTAAGATGGCGCGTGACAAGAGTTGGCACGAGTCGACTTACAAGCTTCGTTGAGATGGAGATCACCATGAAGAGAGCCATACCATTTCACATTATAATTGCTTTATTTGTGTTATTGTTATGTATCTATTTACCTCTATTTAGATAGTTGGTAGATTATTTAATCCCTCAAAGAAGGTCTAGTCGGTCGCCCCGCCAGTGCTGCACCATCACAAGTCGGACATTCTTGGTAGTGGGCTCATAAAATTGAGGTGCTACCAATTCTTTCCGGTTAGGTGGGTTTGAGTCGGACTCTTACAAGCAGAAGCACTTGGTAATCTAGACGAGTCCATCACAACGGTTGTGGGGCTCGGGGCGAGGAAGGTTGGGAGCCGGGGCATGTGATGCCACCCAACTAACAGGAGTCGTATAGGGATACGATTGGCAAGGTGTTGCCTACCTAGATCACTTGACGGCTAGCAGTGATGCTAAAGCTCACTAGTCGGCTTGCTTATTTAGGGTCTTGAATCACTTAGCAACCATCGGAGGGATGTTGGTTCTAGTGGGAGCATAAGTATTAAAACATTTAATATGCCTGCTCTTTTATGAATACATGTCTTAAGTGTTTTTGCGTATTTTCTGTTGTAGATCAATGGCACCTAGCAACCTTCCTCAGTTGTCCGCGTTTGCGTTGAGGTCAATCCTAGAGAAAGATAAGCTTAATGGAACTAATTTCACCAACTGGTATCGTAATCTGAGGATAGTCCTCAAGCATGACAAGAAAGAACATGTTCTAGAAACTCCACTTCCAGAAGAGCCTGATGATGATGCGACTGTCGCTGTCACAAATGCCTACCGTAAGACTAGAGATGAGTCTACGAAAATTAGTTGTCTTATGCTTGCACACATGGAACCGGACTTGCAGCAGCAGTTCGAGAATGTTGAGGCCTACGATATGATCGAAAGCCTCAAAAGTATGTTCCAGGCTCAAGCAAAGACTGAGAGGTATCAAGTCTCTCAAGCTTTGCTGGGCTGTAAGCTGAAAGATGGCGATCCACTGAGTCCGCATGTAATCAAGATGATTGGTTACATTCAGTCTCTGGATTGGCTGGGCGTCCCAATTAACGAAGAGTTCGCTACTGATATAATTCTTAACTCTCTTCCTAGTGCGTATGGTTCGTTCATCTCGAACTACCATATGCATGGTATGGATAAGAGTATCACTGAATTACATGGGATGCTCAAAACGGCAGAGGCTGATATCAAGAAAGGCGCCAGTCAAGTGTTGATGGTATAGAATAAGGCTAAGTTCAAGAAGAGTTCTTGGACTAAGAAGAAGAATGATAAGTCAGGAGGTAGCACCCATGGCCCTGTGCAGAGTGCTCCCTCAAAGAGTAAACCTTCTCCTACAGCCGGAGCCAACTGCTTCTATTGCAAGCAAGATGACCACTGGAAGAGGAACTGCACCAAGTATTTGGCTGACAGAGCCAAGAGTGGAGGTGTGACTTCCAACTCAGGTACGCTTGTGTGCAATGTTATAGACATTTATCTTGCTGATGCACCTAATAGTTCTTGGGTATATGATACCGGATCAGTTATTCACATATGCAACTCGTTGCAGGGACTGGTAAGAACTAGGAGCGTGGCAAGAGGAGAGGTTGATATTCGAGTCGGCAACAAGGCGAGAGTCGCTGCGTTGGAAGTCGGCAAGATGCAACTTCATTTACCTTCAGGATTTTTATTGGAACTGAATAATTGTTATTATGTTCCAGCGCTTAGTCGAAACATTATTTCCGCCTCATGTTTGATGAGACAAGGTTATGAGTCGAATATTAAGAATAATGGTTGTTCTTTATATTTGAAAGATATGTTTCATGGCTTTGCACCCGTTCAGAACGGGTTATTTATTTTAAATCTTGATAGTGAATCGGTCTATAACATAAATGTTAAAAGGTTGAAACCAAATGATCTGAATATGACTTACTTTTGGCACTGTCGGCTTGGTCATATAAGTTGGAAGCGCATGAAGAAGCTCCATGATGATGGACTTCTAACTTCGTTTGACTTAGAGTCATTCGAGACATGCGAATCATGGCTACTAGGCAAGATGACCAAGACACCTTTTGCAAGGAGTTGTGAAAGGGCCTCCGACTTGTTGGAACTAATACATAGTGATGTATGTGGTCCAATGAGCACGACAGCCAGAGGTGGTTATGGGTACTTCATTACCTTCACTGATGATTTGAGTAGGTATGGATATATCTATTTAATGAAACACAAGTCGGAAGCCTTTGAAAAGTTCAAGGAATTCCAGAGTGAGGTACAGAATCAGCTCGGCAAGAAAATAAAGTTTCTACGGTCGGACCGTGGAGGCGAGTACATGAGCCATGAGTTTGATGACCATCTAAAGAGTTGTGGAATAGTTCCTCAACTCACTCCGCCGGGTACACCGCAGAGAAACGGTGTATCGGAACAGAGAAATCGGACCTTGTTGGACATGGTACGATCAATGATGAGTCGGACAGATCTACCTTTATCATTTTGGGGTTATTGTCTAGAAACTGCAGCTTTCACACTAAACAGAGTACCATCAAAGTCAGTAGAGAAGACACCACATGAGATGTGGACGGGCAAAAAGCCAAGTTTGTCTTTTCTTAAGATTTGGGGTTGTGAGGTATTTGTCAAGCGACTTTAGTCGGACAAGCTCACGCCCAAGTCGGATAAGTGTATTTTCGTGGGGTATCCGAGGGAAACCTTGGGGTACTACTTCTACAACCGGGAAGAGGGCAAAGTGTTTGTCGCTCGGAATGGTGTCTTCCTTGAGAAAGAGTTTCTCGGTCGGGAAGTCAGTGGGAGAACGGTGCAACTCGAAGAAATTCGAGAGGAACCAGCTAGGGGCGAGTCGGCAATGGCCTTGGAGGCTGAGCCGGTCGTGGTACCTACACCGGTTACATCACCTGAACCTCGGAGATCTGCCAGATTACAGAGTGCTCGAGATGTTTTACTGTTAGACAGTAATGAGCCGGCAACTTATTCGGAAGCGATGGTGAGATCTGATTCCGAGTCATGGCTTGGAGCCATGAGATCCGAGTTAAAGTCCATGGATGAAAACCAAGTTTGGAATTTGGTTGATCTGCCTGACGGTGCAAGACCCGTCGAGTGCAAATGGGTCTTTAAGAAGAAAATTGATATTGATGGAAATATTTCCGTCTATAAAGCACGACTTGTCGCGAAGGGGGTCCGACAGGTTCAAGGAGTTGACTACGACGAGACCTTCTCGCCCGTAGCGATGCTTAAATCAATTCGGATCATGTTAGCTATAGCAGCCTATTTCGACTATGAGATATGGCAGATGGATGTCAAGACGGCTTTCCTTAATGGAAATTTAACTGAGGACGTGTATATGATACAACCCGAAGGTTTTGTCGATCCAGCTAATGCTGACAAGGTATGCAAACTTCAGAAATCCATTTATGGGTTGAAGCAAGCATCTCGGAGTTGGAACATTCGCTTTGATGAGGTAGTCAAATCGTTTGGCTTCATCAAGAGCGATCATGATTCTTGTTTATACAAGAAGTTTAGTGGGAGCAAAGTAAATTTTCTAATCTTATATGTGGATGACATATTGCTGATTGGAAATGATGTCATGATGTTGCAAGAAACCAAAGAGTCATTGGAAAGGAGTTTCTCAATGAAGGATTTGGGTGAGGCGACTTACATATTAGGAATCAGGATCTATAGAGATAGATCCAGGCGGCTCATTGGATTGAGTCAGAGTACATATCTGGACAAGGTTTTGAAGAAATTCAAAATGGAAGATTCCAAGAATGGATTCTTACCGATGTCCCATGGCATAAAACTTAGCAAGACTCAGTGTCCTTCGACGACTGATGAGCGAAGTCGGATGAGTGTGATCCCGTATGCTTCGGCAATCGGATCCATCATGTATGCCATGATTTGTACTAGGACAGATGTTTCCTATGCTCTAAGTGTTACGAGCAGATACCAGGCTGACCCTGGCGAAGCCCACTGGGCAGCGGTTAAAAACATCCTTAAGTACTTGAGAAATACTAAGGAAATGTTCCTAGTTTATGGAGGTGATGAGGAATTCAGTGTAAAGGGTTACACGGATGCAAGTTATCTCACTGACTCAGATGATTCTCGTTCGCAATCTGGATACGTGTTCGTAATGAACGGAGGAGCTGTGAGCTGGAAGAGTTCCAAGAAAGATACGGTGTCTGCATCTACAACAGAGGCTGAGTATATTGCTGCATCAGAGGCGGCAAAGGAAGCTGTTTGGATCAGGAACCTCCTGATAGATCTTGGTGTGGTTCAGGGCGCGTCCAATCCTTTGGACGTATATTGTGACAACAATGGTGCTATCGCACAAGCCAAGGAACCTAGACAACACCAGAAGAAAAACATATACTCATGCGGTACCACCTCATTCGCCAGTTTGTCAAACAAGGTGATATCAAGTTATGCAAAGTACACACGGATGCAAACATTGCAGATCCGTTGACAAAGGCGCTACCACAGCCTAAGCATGAGGCGCACACGAGAGGTATGGGCATTAGATGTCTAGGCATATGATGCCAGGATGATTGACTCTAGTGCAAGTGGGAGACTATTGGGAATATGCCCTAGAGGCAATCATGTATGATGTAATTCCCACTGTATTCATAAAGTTATTAAGTTGTCCTTGTTTTGAACATCTGATATATGTAATTGAATATGTGATTCGATTGTGGAACTATATATTCATGTTGTTCATACTAGATTGTCCTTGGTCATTTAGGTTGTGCTGGACACACACCCTAGACTAATGTGAGTGTTGGCTGATGACACGGTTCCACTTGTCATGGGCATGGTGATGCCATTCCAACGTTCACGGACTTGGCTAAAGAGTTTAGCAAGTCGGATTGACCCACATTGAGATGCAACGATTAAGTCATCATTTGCATGTCTCAATCAATGTAATCCTTAGACCTGAGGTTGTCGCACAATCCGAGTTGTGGATCACCGACTTAGGTTCTGTCAAACGTTGTTCTGTGACAAGGCAACTATAAAGGCAGAGTTCGGGTCGAATGAGAAGCAAGCTGCGTGATGTGGATAATCAAGATGGGATTTTGCCCCTCCAAATGGAGAGATATTCTCTAGGCCCTCTCGAGTGATATGATTCAGGAAGCATGGCCATGCGCGACTCAGTTAAGTGTTAAATGTGTCGGTTGACTAAGAGTTAGTTAGATGAATCACAAGTCACGGATCGAGAAGAGAGTTGAGCTATTTAAGGGATGACGATAAATCGCCTATAGCTCGACAAGGTATATCGTGAGGCAAAAGGGACTAAGATGAATATCACATTGAAAGGTATGTCGTCATGACTCAATGGTACTTGGGAGTCGGCACGTTCTGCTAGGAGCCGCTACCGATTGATCGATTGGGAGTTGGACTCCAATCGTGTCCAAGTCGCAATGAGCCTGCAGGGTCGCACACTTAAGAGCGGGAGCAAGTATTGGTTGGGTTGGACCCGAACCGGAAATGGACAGAGTTAGTGAGTCGGACTCACAGAGGGAATGGGCCACAAGTGTTGTGCAGCCCATTACCATACGCTATATAAAGAGGGGCGCAGGTTGCCCAGCGGGCACGTTTAGTCCACTCTCCCATGCGTTGGGAACCCTAGCCCCACTCAGTCCAGCCGTCGCACCAGACCTAGCAGTCTGCCGTCGGAGCTCCTCCTCGTACGTGTGGATACCGGCAGAGGTGCTGTACGTTCAGCACTTCGACGTTCGAGGGATTGGATCGGCCGGACCGGATCATGTGACTGCACTGCCCCGACGTGCTGCATCGATAATCCGCACCTGCGCGTCTAGTGGTAATACTCGTGGCCTTCTACCTCGGCTAGATCTTGGAAGCATCGCGTAGGAAAAGTTTTTGTTTATCTCTACGCGTTCCAACAATAGCGTACCCTGACACAACCAAGAAACTAGTTCCACATTGCTACCCCGTTTCTACGTTGTTACCGCGTGTATCCGTATAAGTCCGGTATTTCTCCAGCGGGTCTAGGGTTTCACCGTAGAGGGGGCTCCGGAGCGTCTGGATTCCAATACAAGCTAGGGGGACACCGCAATGTACCAACTATCTCTAAATCTGTCTAGAAATGACATGGCCGAGTAGTGCAGACAGCACCCGTCTACACTATTGTACAGGCCCTACAAACAGAGGGAACCAGATCCTCTTACTTTGCCCACCTTACGTTCTTTGACTTTCTCCCCATGACACGTGGGTCCGGTGTGTGATGGGCTCCATTTGTTAGTGACCTAATGTCAGAGGATCCCGTCCCCGCACAGAGAAGCGCTCGTCTCAGCGTCTGCAGGCCGTTGCCGCCGTAGTTTCCATGCATGGACTCGATCTGCACCGTTCCTTACGATCAAACGATTGAAAATGACACGGTGCATGGACTGGGTGTTTTATCTCAATGTAACTGCATGCAACAACGGACACTGTCTAGTGGGGCCTCGTTCACCATCCCTGCACGCCTCGTTTTTCAGAGTAAACACGTCGCGTAGCATTTGTAGCGACGCAGCCCTGCACGCCTCGTTTCAGAAACACGAGCCGCGTCGCACCAGCGCTATTTGCACCGATGCAGCTCTCCACGCCTCGTTTTCAGAAAATGCACGCATCAATGCATGCAGCGACGCAGAATTTGGCGTGAGACTTTCGATTTCATCTCTTTCACCTCTTTAATACACGCATGCAGGCTACTTCGCATCACTTTGACTGCCTAATGCACGCACGTACTACTAACTGTCCTACGCCTAATGCATGCACCGCTTTGACCATGCATCGCCTGTTCTACACTGCATCTTCAACGTTTTCACAAAGTTGCTTCATCTACCCCAATTAATTCACGTCCCATAGAGTCTTTAAATAGCCCCTTGGCCTCCTCCTCCATCTTCTCATCCCTCTCCAGCCCCTTTGCCTCCTCCTTTCATCCCCGAGCACCATGTCGACCTACTCTCTCCCTTCCAGCCCCGAGTCCGTCAGCGACGAGGACAACCACCCCAAGGCTCGGCCCTGGTACGAGCCGGAGTGGACGCCAGAGGAGATGGGCATTGTGCCCGTCGAATCTCCCAAGCTAAAGCGCTCGCCGTCACCCCCCTTCGTCCACCACCCCGACCCCATCCGCGTCGACCGAGCCGCCAACCTCTCCGTCGAGAAGAAGAACCGCCGCCTCAAGAAGGAGATGAGGGCGGAGAAGAGGGAGATGGAGGTGGAGGCGAGGAGGGAGGAGAAGGCGGAGGCGGAGGCTCTCCGACGCCGCATCAAGAGGGCCCGTGAAAGCTCGGAGGACAGGATGCGGGAGGAGAATCGTCGGGCCTTGGCCAAGCAGGAGATGGCCACCAGGGCGGCGGAGTGGAAGTAGGCCAACCCCCGGCGGTTGGTCGGAGGACGGAAGGGCGCCCGCAGACGGAGGGCGGTTAGAGCGCCCGCATGAAGACCGGGGGCGGTTAGGGTTAGGGTTAGAGCCCTATTTTTTTTAATTTTAATATATGTAAAATATATGTAATGTGCGTCGGGCCCTACTATCTATATGTAAAGTGGGGCCAATGTTTATGCTTTCTAATATATAAGGGTATGTTTAAATTATATTTGTCTAATGTTTAAATTATTTTTGTCCAATGCTTAAATTATTTTTGTCCAATGTTTGTCCGTACTAATATACATTGTGCCTGTTTTAACGTTAGGTCTATCTAGGTTTTACATGGGGCTGCCCTTTTATCCTGAACTGAACCTGAACTGAACACTGAACCTGAACTGAATCTGAACTAAACACTGAACACTGAACACTGAACTGAACTGAACACTGAACCGAACATACGAACTGAAACAAAACAAATCAGGGCTGGATTCCTGACACATTTATTCCATGTCTTAGCCATACACAAATTGACCATGTCAAGCTAACTACAACACTAACTACATTATTTTTGACTAATGATCAACAAATACACAACTCCAAGAACAATTGCACATAAATAAAAAATTGCAGCCAGCAAATTGCTCTGCTTCTTTAGATCGACAAGGTTCTCCAGCTGTTTGGCCATCTTCTTCAATTCGTCCTTTTGCACCCCATTGTGCACCGTAGCAACAACCCGAGTAGCAGAACCCAATTGCTCCACCGCCGGTAGCAAATTGGGCACCTTTTTTTTGTCCTCCTTTTAAATCGTCTCGAAGTAATCCTCAAGCCACTCGAAATGGTCACATGGAAGCAGATCCTGCAAATACGAAAACCCAAATCGGATGAAAACCCAAATCGGTTGAAAATTGAGGAAACATAAAACGAAATTGATAGGGGGAACACATATCTCACCTCTCCAAACTGTTCTTTGCTCTCGCATTTTACATACTCGCGCCTGCGGTTGCCGTTCTTGTCGCTCGTGGTGACCCGCCGCTCCAGGTTCGCCGTCCGTGGGCAGTCAGGGCACCTTCCCAGCGGAACTGGCCCGAAGCACAACCATTTAGAGTGGGATTCGGAAGCGGAGCTCGACGACATGCCGCCGGAGAAGAAGGGGATGTCGCCCTGTAGCTGTACCAGATGGCGGCGCTACACGTGGTCGCCGCGCTCTCCGTCGCACGCGTCCGGCTCCTTCCTATGAACAAGGGTCGCCGCCCGTCCTCTCTGTTGCTCGGCTGATTTTCTTGCTCACCGCCGCGAGCTCCGGGGACGCGCTCCGCCGCTTTTAAACCGCCGGCCGCAAGCGACCGGTCAGCAGTTGGGTCCCACAAGCCGCGCGAACGGTCAACAGCTGGGTCCCACAAGCCGCGCCAACGGTTCTATTATGGGTCCCACAAGTCAGCATACTAACGGAGGGTGCAAGTCTCACGGAACGAATCCTTGCGCACGGACTAGGGGCAAAACTGAGCACCATTCGGCGCTAGGGGCAAAACTGAGGCTGTGGTACCAACTGAGGGCAGCCTGATAAATAACCCATTTTTTTTTATTACAGGATCGAGTTGTGCTATGGGAATTTTCGGTCTTGGCAGCTATAGCAGCAACTAAAGCATGGTCATCGGAGACCAAATAGACTTTGAACACATATTTGCAGCAACACGATAAAGTGGGCATAAACATCATCATCATACAGCATGTGGTTTTGCACTAACCAAATAGGGAAACACGGCAGAGCGTGAGCAAATAAAAGTACAGCCAAGTCAATTTATACGAGAAATATGGCAAGCAACGAGCTAGATTGGCACAGCTACAATAAACTATGCACACCTGAAAACAATCTGAGCAACATAGATATATACTGATGTAAAGAAACTAAAACCAAAGAAAATTTACATGGCCGTGAGGAATATGCTTCCCACTAACAAATGTGCAAAGCTGCACATGACACTTGCAGATTGTTTATACATGGATGCATATCATTAGAAGCTGCTTTAAAACCGAATACGGTAAATTGCAATCGCTCTAAAAATACAGAATGCTTCAAGTTATGTTCTCAACTGGCACTATCTGACATAATTGCGAACTTAGATTTCAAGACAGTAAAGGAACATGGTGGCTCTCGCCCAAGAAAGTGAGTTGGTTGTTAGGCATGTAATTCCTGATCATCTGATTGATGTTATAAAATCAGATATGTATCCGGCTATCCGCTGATTAATGAATAAATGCCATGATCGCGGCTTCAAAAAAAATTATTATCTTCCCCCATAAGTGAACAATTAACATTAACGTTTAATCTGCTGATATGAATAGTTTTCAGCAGATTCACGTCTGATCGGCAGCAAGTTGCTCTTTCCGAAGATAGTTTTCAGGCCTGAGGCTTGACCAAATAGAACGACAATAATGAATTTAACAGAATTATAGCGTTACATGTTTTTTTTGAAACGGGTAACCCACCCTCTGCATCTAGGCGATGCACACGGCTTTTATATTAATAAAATCGCCAAAGTCTTTGTGTTACACACCAATACAAAAATACATCACCGATAACGAAGCGTGGCAACAAAAACCATCCAGCGGAAAATTAACGACAAATTGCACCTAGACATACTGAATTCATCTAGCGTGCAACCAGCCACCCTGGTTGAAGATAGCCCGAACTACCGCCATCAACCTGGTGCAAACAGAATCCGAACGTCCTTGTTGGCCTTCTGATAGCAGGAAGAACCACATGTGAATCCAATGAACAGCACGATTAACGACCTCCAAAAAATGTCCAGCTTTGAAGTTGTTAAAGATCACATCATTACGACAATTCCAAATTGCCCATAAAAAATTACATACACTAAATTAGTTATCTAAAGAGGTGGTGAAATACTGAACGTAAAGTGAATCAAACTCCAAATTTTCCGAGCAAAACTACATGTTACAAACAGGTGCTCCACGGTTTCCTCATCCCCACATAAAACACACTTAGAACAGCCTAACCACCGACGTTTTTTAAAATTATCTTTAGTAAGCAACTCTCTGCGGCACAAAAACCACATAAAGATCTTAATCTTCTTAAGGAACCTTCAGTCTCCATAAGTACTTACACAAAAATCTAGTATTACCATTTATTAGATCTTCATATAAGGACTTGACCGAAAACACACCCGATTGTGTTAGGTTCCACCGGAAAGAATCAGCCTGGTCTAATAGGCCAACACCCATTAATCTTTCCACAAGATTTAACCAGGCTTCCCATTTATCCCCTAAGAGGGACCTCCAAAAAGTAATATTGGGATGATCCTCATTGAGAATGTCAGCAACTAAAACATCCCGATGTCTCACGGTATTATAAAGGGACGGATACTGAACTGCGAGCGGAGTCTGTCCTAACCAAATGTCCTCCCAAAACCGGACATTCTTTCCATCACCAATCAGACAAGTAACATGTGGAAAAAAAATCTGTCTTTACCTTCATCACACCTTTCCAAAAAGGTGAATCTGTAGGTTTAGCTTCAACCTGGGATAGAGTCTTCCCTTGTAAATATTTTTTATGTAGCAACTCATGCCACACTCCTTGTTCTGTTAACAGTTTAAAAAGCCATTTGCTAAGTAGACATCTGTTTTTAACTTGAAGGACTTCAATCCCAAGATCTCCTTGATCTTTGGGATGACAAACAATATGGAGTTTCAGTGTTAAGGTGATGGTTAACATAATACACTATGGAATAGAGTTCCATCTAGTCATCTAGATGTTAGCACATGGAACCTAGCATAAGAGTATATTTTTTTTAGAAATGGGGATAACCCCGGCCTCTGCATCGAGTGATGCACACAACCTTTATTACTTATTAAAATTAGTGTAACGAACCGTATACAAAAGTTTTGGCCTTACAAGAACAAGGATAATCTCCTTATACCGAAACAACAAAACCAAGAGGAAAACTATGAAATCCTATTATGATGCTGCCACGTATTGTAAGGACCCCAGACCGGCAGTCTGAAACCCTCCGTATGCATACATTCACGATCCCAGAAAGATCAGTCGTGAACAACATACACAGTTGGCACACAAAAATACATCATCCATTACACGAATACATAAAGGTATTACATAAATGATCACATGATCAAGTGTAACGCAACTGCCACATGGGGCAGGCAACTTAACAAACACAGCGGAAGACAATTAAAACACAACGTAGTTGAGCCCAAGTCACGCCTTAACCTACAGGCTGCTGACCCGGAGACGATCCTAGTTCGCAAAGCCGTCAGCTCCGTACTTCTCTTCATAGATATCCTTCGGAGGCTCCTTCTCAAAGTCTGGCAAGTAGATACCAGGGGCGAAACCATAATGAGTACATTTGAATGTACTCAGCAAGACATCCATCATATCACTTACCAACATGCAAGTATGCTTATATGGTGGATTAGGTAGGCTATAAATAGGGTTCACTACCAATGGTGTTCATATATGATGACACCACAGTTGCAGTCAAGTTTATCTATATCTTCGTTGAAGAAGATACTTCAGAAGAAAATAAAATAATATAGTTTTATTTCTCTTGTAGATATCTCATGTACAAGAGGTTTTGTAAAGTTTTGTTTAAAGAATATTTTATCTTTGCAAAACTTCTTGGAATCAGTTTCCAGAATTCTTGCTTAGAGTAGAAAAGGTTTTCTTTGCAAAACATTTTGTTTTGTATAGCAACATCTGGCTTTTCATCATCGACGATACCTCCACGGTATACGTTTTCATTCCTTTCCGAACATCACAAGTTCAACACTTCCTTTCCATAAATTCCCTTTTCAAAAACTTCCTTTTTGAAAACATTGACACAATGCTAGCTACATGGCCATTCAACTGTCCATATCCGAGGACGCGGCTTCTTCGAAAAAGTTGTACTCTGCAGAGGTGTACACATCTACCAGATCCAGTACACCTCCCGTGAACAATCACGGACTGTAACAACAGTATGTAAACATCAGGTATCTGATCATAACCATCCACTATGTTCAAGCTAGAATATGCCTATCTCTCAGTTGAGTTTTACCACATCCCCGGCACCGAGCTAATCCCCGCCAAGCCAGGATGCCTCATCTGATGCGACCGGAGGGAAAATCAATCCCACACTTTATATGTCTCCACTGACGACATTCGGTTCGAGGGTACGACGCCCCTTATAGCAAGTGAGATAACACACACTAATAAGAACAAACTTCAAGTTAAGCCCCTTGCCCATGTTGGGGTAGGGTGGCAGTACGGTAAAGGTTGTCCGGCGAAGACTAGGTTATGTGTCATTTTTGAAAACACCACTTTCTCAAAAATGACCACTTCCACATTCCTCCGGAGAACAAGGATCCGCCTTTTCTCCGGGTTTTTCCGTAAAGCCTTTGTTTTGTAGAATCACAATTTTAGGGTGTCCACTTAGGGACTAGTATATTTGATGGTAATAAATACCATAGGGTGGCTTATGGGCTTGGTATTACCAAGTTTAACTACTGGCATGATAGTAACCTATATACTAGTATAGTAGTAATAGCCACATCAAAAATAGTTTTGATAATCAAGTTTTTGTAAAACTTCAGAGGTAAAACATGCATGATAGGTAATGATAAGTATTGTATCAGCAAGCATCAGGATGGCTTGCCTGGTATCTCCTTGTGTCCCTGGTTTTGGAGTGACTGGAACTTGAAACAGATCTTCACGACACTTCCTTCCTCTTCGTTTTCTAACGTCGTAAAAGGAATAAAGGACACACATTCAGAACCAATCAAGGAAAGAAACCATACATAACAATACATACAGCAAGGAAATCTAATAATAACAAAATCACTCAATTATTAATTGAGGCAAACAATCAAACAATCCTACTTCGCAGAAATGCCATTTAATAAGACAACTTAAGGTTGGAGGAACATATCTCACAACCTTAATATCATGGATTCAGTGGGTGTGCCACTCTCATACCAAGATATTAATAAACCCAAAATAAACTTAGTTTCACAAGGGTGAGACTACTAAAATTATATAAAACATGCACAAAAATAATCATGGCAATGGGTCTATCAACCACACCACAAAAAGAACAAGGTAGCTAATCTGCTAAGCCTAAATTCTCCTCAAGAATAAATAAGACACATGATTTGCAAAAGTTACTTTTACAAATCAGTGAGCCTACACAAGTGTAACAAGGTAATATACTCATCACAAAACACACAATTTCTCATAGTGAGAACAATAGAAACTATGACTAAAAAGGAGGAATCCTATAGACATGCTTCTACTAAGGGTTTGCTATGCAAACATGCATAACAAGTAAACTACTAAAATGCAAACAAGGAACCATGTTATCATAATGGGAATGAAAACATGTCCTCATGCAAGGATACACAAATATCTACCAAACACAAGTTGGCAGGAAAAACAATTCAATACAAAAATGCTAAGGAAAACTAGTACTACTCACACATGAAGAATCAATGGATGTATTTTAATCAAGTAATTGAAATACAACCAGAGGTTCCATGTCATAAAAACAGTAGTGAAAAATACCTATACTTGCTATAACAAAAATATCCCTTTTAGCAAAACAATGCATCAATTTGCAGGGCAACTCCTACATACTAGTAGTAATAAAAAGGGCATTACTAGAGGAATCAATCAACACTCCAAAGATGGATTTTTCCTAGCAAGCCACACATGATTACAACCACTTACAAACAGAAGCATACACATTTTCATGTAGCACAAAAAATCCCAAGGAAAAAAATACTAGGCACTCATTAGTTATGAAACTACATAAGAGAAATGCATCTAGTTTGGGGAAATAATGTTTCCACCAAAAATGCAATGAAACAAGTGGGTGTTCCACTAGTATAACAAGCATTAAGAGGTCACAATGCCTCTGGTCATACTTGACAAAAATTAGCAAAAACCTAAACTAGCACCTAGTGCAATAACCATACTAGTAGAAAATAACAGGATGCTAACATAAGCAAGGTAATGCTACTCATGTTATTGTTTTCACACAAGTGAAAACTCTAGGGGTCAAGTACTCATAATAACACCATCAAAATGCTACTGGTCCTATGTATACAACACAAAATTATGTGGCTACACAATCACAAATGTTCATGTCAAAAATTCCACACATGAGGGAATTTTTCCATAACAATTTCATAGTCATCACAAAGCTACTCATGCTTTTCTACCAACTAAAATGCAAGATAGCAGAGGTGATAAAAACACAAAATAAGTACCAACATGGTACTGGATCCAATCAACAATCCAAGTTCTTGCTCATAAATTAATCACTCAAAAATACTATGCAAGTATTTAACTAGGGATAAAACATATGATATTGATATAAATCCTATTTCTTCTCAACTCAAGTCCACACATTCTAACATGATAAAATAGCAAAGTAACACTTAGAAAACAAGTTCACACATCTTATACATGCTAGAAAACAATATTGCAACACAAAAATAACTCATACAAATTAATTACCTAAAAATGCCAAAATGGCAGAAATATGTAAAATAAAGATCTGTCCACCAAATTTTATATGAGGCTCTAAAAATTAAACCCAACTAGGTTTGGATAGACCTAAACATATACAAGACCATCCAGTTGAGTTTGCATCAAAATCCATTTTTAATAATTTTATAAAAATCACCAAAGTGCTCTCTGGTGTTTTACCAAATTGCATGCCATTTCAAAAATACTTGGAATTTGGAAGCAAGGTTAACTGCTTCTGTTAGGAAATTTCAAGGGCTTTCCAATGCAATAGGCCTCACTTCATTATGAGTTGTGAAATAAAAATGGTGCTCATTTTTGTCTTTCGGGTACCTGTTGCCAAACCATTTTGCGTTTCAAAAATATGCATCCAAATGTATATCTACAAAGTGGAGGTGGTTTAGATTTAGTTCCTTTACATCTGTGAATTTTAGTTTGGTCAAATTCATATTTTAGGTAGCATTTTAGAGCCAAAAGTAAACAGGTACTTTCTGTAAAAAAACTAAATGGGAAAAACTACCCAGATGGGCCAGATCCACCCGTGGGCCGGCAAGATCTGATGTCACCGCGGGGGAACCCAGCCGCAGTGGCTGACCAGCGGGCCAGGTGGCCACGCGGCAGCCACGCGAGCAGAGGTGCGGCCTTACCTGCAGGTTTGACCGTACCAAGCGCGGGTCCAGGGCGCTGACGCCGTCGTGACGCGACCACGACGTCATCCCGCCGGCGAGAATGCTCCGGCGAGCAAATTCGAGCGATTCCGGCCACCGTTCTGCGAATTGAAACCACCTACGGTTAGTACTCGACAAGGGGAACCATGTATGGGCTGCGCCGTTTCCTGGGAGTGGCCGGAGCGCGGCCGGCGACGGTGACGCGGCGCCGGCCGGACACGGGCACGGAGCGGCCACGTTAGAGAGGGAGAGGGAGAGGGGAAAGCGGTCGGCGGGGAGCGCCTGCTCACCATAGATGCGCGGGAGGGCTCGGCTAGGGAGGAGGAAGGTCGTGGCGGCGGGAATGGCTCGCCGGAGTCGTCGGGGTCGGAGAAGAAAAGTCGACGGCGCGGCCTCCTCGAGTCGTCCCACCTCGATTCCTCCTGCAGGGAGGTCTACCACGGCAAGGCGAAGAGGATGAGCACCACGGAGAGCGGCGGCGAGCTCCTCAGTGGCCAATCGACGGCGAGGGGTTTCGGCTAGGGTTTGGTTAGGCAAAAAAAATTCAGAGAGAGGGAGAGTGTGTTCGAGGGGGGAGAGAGAGGGCAGGTAGAGATGCACTTGAGGGGTTTTAAACACCTAGCAAGACTTCCACTCGAAGGAAATGGAGCATGGGCTTCCATGCCTCAACTTGCAGCTATAGGAAGAAGAAGAAGAAGAAGAGGTGACTCAGCTCACATTTTGGTCCCTGCCAATTTTACAAGTAGGTCCTTTTCTCTCTGAAAATGGTTGTTTTCACAAGGAGAACAAAGTCTAAAATTGAAACCCTTTTTCCCAAAATTCTTATTAGTTAAGATACACAACATATGTGAAAATTGGCTCAATTGCAGAAACTTGATAATTCAAAGTTGTTCAAATTTGAATTCTTACATAAATGGACATTGAATTTATTAGACTACTTAGGAGCTTCCAAAAATGATAATTTTTGGCACACATTCCTTATTTGATGTGTTCCTTAAGTGGTAGAAAATTCAAGTCATTTTGAGTTACTTCATAGAACAAACTTGTTCAAATTTATAAAAGGTGCTGTCTAGAAAACAGGGGTTTTTGGCAACTTAAATTATTCAAAAACTTGTTCCCTTTTTGGTTTTCATCCTTATTTATGCTATAGAGCATGTGGTATTTATTTCATGGAATTTGGAAAAAGTTTGTAGAACAAACTTGTTCAAAATCCCAATTGTTGCTGTGGAGAAAAACCATGTTTTCAGGACTTTAATGGATTCAATTTTTGGTCTCCTATTGTGTGTGTTCCTTATTTGATATAAGGAAGCAATGGTATGAATTTCAAATCATTTTAATAAAGGTTCCAATAGTAACTTGTTTTAGTTTTCTGTTTCTGGAAATATTGGAATTTCTATTTAATAAGGCACTTGGCTTTTCTTTAACAATGCTTTGCCAAAATATTTATGTGACTAGAGATAGCAAGTCAATGCTCTCCAATACCTTTGTTTTTTATCTTGCAAGGTTGGAAAAACATTTGATAATATTTTGGTGAAGCATTTAAGAATGACTCTTTTTCTGATAATCTTTTTAGGGAAATTTATTAAGTGTTTCCTCTTTCTTAATTTAGGCCTTGGAATAATATTCAACAAGTATGAGTTTCATAAGATAGTTTTTGGAAAACTCTTTGATCAATATTTACTTTAGAAAATATTGCCAAGGTCATTGGAACAATATGTTGAATATTTTTATCCCTGGAACAATATGTTGAATATTTTTAGTTCACTGCTTTGCTATCCATTTAAGTTTGCAAGTTTATATAATTAGTTTGTTTAGTTGCACTTAAACAACCACAAACAAACACAACCAAGGTTTATTAGTAAAGCAATTAGCAAAACAACTGTGTTAACAGGTATTCCAAAATTGGGATGTGACAGGTCTTCCCCCCTTAAAAAGAATCTCGTCCCCGAGATTCGCAAGCGAGGATTAAGGGAGGGCCAACAAACACAATGTTAGTGTTGGAGTGCAGGTGCTTCCCCCCTTTGACTTTCCTTGGGAGGAGGGGTACTTCACTAAATTAGAAAATTCTTTCTAAAAAGTACACCAGTAGTGTTTTAGGTCCAAAACTTTTGTTTCCTAGTTTAACCTTGAGTCTTGGACGATTTAGAAACGAACAAAATTAAGGTTAGTGCAGAACTACCTGGAAACGTACCGTCAATTATTACATGAGTTCTTAGCTATATCCCACATATTACATACCACATATGGAGTGGTGTACCACTCTCATAGAAAGGTATATAAGAAGCTAAAAATATAGCTTGTGGGTGCAAAGGTTAGGTTGCTAAGGTAAAATAAACAGACAGAATAATACCCATGGCAGTGGGTATTACTCACCACAAGCAACTATCACTTAATGTGTTCATGATTTTAGTTGGATGTTTTAGTTTCATAAGATACTCTTAAGCACAATCATAACACAAGTATAAACTCATGCTAAGATAAAACATTTAATTAAAATCCAATAAGCAAGCAAACAACACCACAGATAAATAGACTATTTATTCACTAGGTTATTGTTTATTAGAGGTTTTGGAATCCATCAATCATGAACAATTAGCAAACAACCAGTAGCTAAAAACCAATGAATACAATCATAAAGGTACTCTAAAATACCATCTTCACACAAGATAAAACTCCTATTTCACAGGCATAAAAAAAATCAGGACTGCACAAATACACACTAGTATGAAAAATCTACACCAGCATGCTATAAGAGATAATCATATCCTATAACCATAGAACATGCAACTAAATAGTTCATGGAATGATAACAGAATTAATAACTTCCTAAACATGCTATATCAACACATATACTCATAACATAAAAAGAGGGTAATACTAGAGCGAAAATCACCATCTTTCTAGTGGTGAAACTAGTTTCGCCCTAGAGAAGCAAACAATGCTATCATGATGTATAAACTTAAACAAGCAAGTCATGAACATAAATGTACCTAATAACAGTACCCAAAACTTACTCATGTTAGTAAGCACAACATCCAAAACAATCCCATGATACAACTATTAAACATGCAGAAATTTCTTCTAGCAATTTCTGTTTTTCTTAAACAATTACTAGCAAACAAGAAAGGTATAACTCACACAACCAGTAGCTATGAAATTAATGAAAAGTTATCTAAACCTTTTCAAAAATCCATACACTCAATTTAAAATTATTCACAAACAATCTATCAATCAAGAGGAATTTATTTATTTGCGAACAATTTAATTTAAGCACACGATAGTGAAACATTTCTTAACATGATAACCCTAAGGAATATTATGCTAACAAAAGGATCACACCTAAACATATTAGTTTTTACTAATAAGAAATAAGCTTCTCACTTGCATAAGTGAAACGAAACAATTATATTTTCCATGGTGGAAAACAGAAATCAATCACATAGTGAAACATGCTATTTTCACACATGTGTATGGTTGGGGATTTTCATCCTCAAGCCAAAATGCAATGGGACCAGTGGGCTATGGCCTACTAATACCAAGTAAAAATAGGTACTAAGCCTCTGGTTACTCATGAAAAACTTTGCATACAAGATAAAATATAAGACTATTTAATCTAGCGAAACAATACTAGTGCATAATGATATCAATGCTTACACATGCTTTACTATTAAGCGACATGAAAGCTAAAATAGGTACAAGCATCAAAATAACAGTACCTAAATGGTACTGGACTCAAAGAAAACATATCACAAAATCTAAGAAAGTATACACAGAACTAGCTCGCACAATACTTCCAAATAATAAACTAGAAGGTAACAAATGCTATTTCATTTTTATTCGAGTTTTCAATCATGCACACACTTTCTAGGGTAGATTTATTGTAAGAAAACAACATAATAACAAGTCCTAACAAGTCCATATAAGTTAGGAAGCAATATTTAATAAAACACAAATTCATTTCAATCAAGAGCACACAAAGGAACAAAAACAGGAAAACTGTTGTTTTCTAGATCTATCATAACCATTCCATCGTTCACTTAATTTCTAAACCTCGAATTTCATAGTAACTACAATGTCTACTACTATTTGGTTTCCAAAGTAGATACACATGATATCCTATTGACTAGTAAACGAATAGGTCATCATCTTATTTTTTTGTGACTTCTCCTTTTTACCAACTAGATTAAAAGGTGTCGTAAGTCACTTAATTCTTTGTTTTAGAAAGAGTTGTCAGTAGTTCACATGCTTTGGTTAGGTGTCGACCTAAGATTAGAACAAAGCATGTTAGTCTTGTTAGCTTTCTATATAATCATGTTTGTCCGACAATATACGACTAGCGTCATCGTCCGTCGAATATTGAATTGTGCTCTTCGGATTGGTTTTTGAGGGGGTTGCGCATCATATGGCATGTAAAGACTTCTTTTGCACCTTTCTCCAGAGGAGGGAGGTATATAACTTTTAAAATGCAACGTTTAGCCAACAGGGTAAAAAGAGTCTTTTGCAAACAGACAAAACACAGAGGTTTTGGTCAGTATTGGTTGGTTTTCTTCACGCCTTTTCTTCTTTGAAGGGTGTCATTGTTGGAGCTTTAACTGTTGGAGTGCAGCATTGGTAGCAATGCTAGCAGCTCGTGTGGCTTGATGGTCCTCTATTATTAGGCCCAAAGGTGCTTTCATTGATTGTGGGGGAGATGGTGGTGGTTCACGACGGGTCGCATTATGAAGCGAAAACAAGTATAAGTCTAAGAAACAAATTCTTGTCTTTGAATACTATACAAACATTTTTGCTTGCAAAAATTTAACAGGAGGCGATTCAAAAGCAAGAGCGGGGCAAGCACAAATCTGCAAATTTTGAGCACCCCACAAACATATAGAAGCCTAGATGAACCAAAATTCTACACCACACAATAGCACAAAGTCCTACGGACACACATAAGCAAGCCAAAACACACAAGCAAGGTTCCATTGGAGCTACGTCGGGGAAGGCGACTCATGGAGTTATCGCTAAATTACTCCAAACTAGACTAATCCAAAATCCTAGAAGTGGCTGAAGAACTATATCTACTTCTGACCATCATCACTGTAGAGCTAGGTAATTATTTTGGTCTTCTCGGGACATCGGCAAGTATAAAAGTTTTTGGATAGAAACAAGATAATAGAAGTAATGTTTGATAAAACTTTTAACTGAGAGAGGTAAAAATATGCAACAGTCTGTTTTTGAAACCCCAACTATTTTCTGGACAGAAAACTTCAAAAACGAGAGATGTTTCAAAAACAGAGCGGAGCAGTTGTAAAAAAGTAAGAAATAAACTCTTAACCGAGAGAGATACTAACTTTGTAAGGCCCGCCCTTCGAACCACTATTCAAGGACGCCCTTGATATGCATTTAGAATCTTTTGAAAAGATCAGAAGGAGGGAAAATATACCAAAATTCCCTTAGATAAAAGTAATGTAGATAGTAAATAGGTTTTTACTCAAAAATGCTTTTCTTTCCTATCTGACGTCCATGCTAACTAAGGTCTCCTAAGGTCAGGATGGCTCTGATACCAACTCTGTAAGGACCCCAGACCGGCAGTCTGAAACCCTCCGTATGCATACATTCACGATCCCAGAAAGATCAGTCGTGAACAACATACACAGTTGGCACACAGAAATACATCATCCATTACACGAATACATAAAGGTATTACATAAATGATCACATGATCAAGTGTAACGCAACTGCCACATGGGGCAGGCAACTTAACAAACACAGCGGAAGACAATTAAAACACAACGTAGTTGAGCCCAAGTCACGCCTTAACCTACAGGCTGCTGACCCGGAGACGATCCTAGTTCGCAAAGCCGTCAGCTCCGTACTTCTCTTCATAGATATCCTTCGGAGGCTCCTTCTCAAAGTCTGGCAAGTAGATACCAGGGGAGAAACCATAATGAGTACATTTGAATGTACTCAGCAAGACATCCATCATATCACTTACCAACATGCAAGTATGCTTATATGGTGGATTAGGTAGGCTATAAATAGGGTTCACTACCAATGGTGTTCATATATGATGACACCACAGTTGCAGTCAAGTTTATCTGTATCTTCGTTGAAGAAGATACTTCAGAAGAAAATAAAATAATATAGTTTTATTTCTCTTGTAGATATCTCATGTACAAGAGGTTTTGTAAAGTTTTGTTTAAAGAATATTTTCTCTTTGCAAAACTTCTTGGAATCAGTTTCCAGAATTCTTGCTTAGAGTAGAAAAGGTTTTCTTTGCAAAACATTTTGTTTTGTATAGCAACATCTGGCTTTTCATCATCGACGATACCTCCACGGTATACGTTTTCCTTCCTTTCCGAACTTCACAAGTTCAACACTTCCTTTCCATAAATTCCCTTTTCAAAAACTTCCTTTTTGAAAACATTGACACAATGCTAGCTACATGGCCATTCAACTGTCCATATCCGAGGACGCGGCTTCTTCGAAAAAGTTGTACTCTGCAGAGGTATACACATCCACCAGATCCAGTACACCTCCCGTGAACAATCACGGACTGTAACAACAATATGTAAACATCAGGTATCTGATCATAACCATCCACTATGTTCAAGCTAGTATATGCCTATCTCTCAGTTGAGTTTTACCACATCCCCGGCACCGAGCTAATCCCCGCCAAGCCAGGATGCCTCATCTGATGCGACCGGAGGGAAAATCAATCCCACACTTTATATGTCTCCACTGACGACATTCGGTTCGAGGGTACGACGCCCCTTATAGCAAGTGAGATAGCACACACTAATAAGAACAAACTTCAAGTTAAGCCCCTTGCCCATGTTGGGGTAGGGTGGCAGTACGGTAAAGGTTGTCCGGCGAAGACTAGGTTATGTGTCATTTTTGAAAACACCACTTTCTCAAAAATGACCACTTCCACATTCCTCCGGAGAACAAGGATCCGCCTTTTCTCCGGGTTTTTCCGTAAAGCCTTTGTTTTGTAGAATCACAATTTTAGGGTGTCCACTTAGGGACTAGTATATTTGATGGTAATAAATACCATAGGGTGGCTTATGGGCTTGGTATTACCAAGTTTAACTACTGGCATGATAGGAACCTATATACTAGTATAGTAGTAATAGCCACATCAAAAATAGTTTTGATAATCAAGTTTTTGTAAAACTTCAGAGGTAAAACATGCATGATAGGTAATGATAAGTATTGTATCAGCAAGCATCAGGATGGCTTGCCTGGTATCTCCTTGTGTCCCTGGTTTTGGAGTGACTGGAACTTGAAACAGATCTTCACGACACTTCCTTCCTCTTCGTTTTCTAACGTCGTAAAAGGAATAAAGGACACACATTCAGAACCAATCAAGGCAAGCAACCATACATAACAATACATACAGCAAGGAAATCTAATAATAACAAAATCACTCAATTATTAATTGAGGCAAACAATCAAACAATCCTACTTGGCAGAAATGCCATTTAATAAGACAACTTAAGGTTGGAGGAACATATCTCACAACCTTAATATCATGGATTCAGTGGGTGTGCCACTCTCATACCAAGATATTAATAAACCCAAAATAAACTTAGTTTCACAAGGGTGAGACTACTAAAATTATATAAAACATGCACAAAAAAAATCATGGCAATGAGTCTATCAACCACACCACAAAAAGAACAAGGTAGCTAATCTGCTAAGCCTAAATTCTCCTCAAGAATAAATAAGACACATGATTTGCAAAAGTTACTTTTACAAATCAGTGAGCCTACACAAGTGTAACAAGGTAATAGACTCATCACAAAACACACAATTTCTCATAGTGAGAACAATAGAAACTATGACTAAAAAGGAGGAATCCTATAGACATGCTTCTACTAAGGGTTTGCTATGCAAACATGCATAACAAGTAAACTACTAAAATGCAAACAAGGAACCATGTTATCATAATGGGAATGAAAACATGTCCTCATGCAAGGATACACAAATATCTACCAAACACAAGTTGGCAGGAAAAACAATTCAATACAAAAATGCTAAGGAAAACTAGTACTACTCACACATGAAGAATCAATGGATGTATTTTAATCAAGTAATTGAAATACAACCAGAGGGTCCATGTCATAAAAACAGTAGTGAAAAATACCTATACTTGCTATAACAAAAATATCCCTTTTAGCAAAACAATGCATCAATTTGCAGGGCAACTCCTACATACTAGTAGTAATAAAAAGGGCATTACTAGAGGAATCAATCAACACTCCAAAGATGGATTTTTCCTAGCAAGCCACACATGATTACAACCACTTACAAACAGAAGCATACACATTTTCATGTAGCACAAAAAATCCCAACGCAAAAATACTAGGCACTCATTAGTTATGAAACTACATAAGAGAAATGCATCTAGTTTGGGGAAATAATGTTTCCACCAAAAATGCAATGAAACCAGTGGGTGTTCAACTAGTATAACAAGCATTAAGAGGTCACAATGCCTCTGGTCATACTTGACAAAAATTAGCAAAAACCTAAACTAGCACCTAGTGCAATAACCATACTAGTAGAAAATAACAGGATGCTAACATAAGCAAGGTAATGCTACTCATGTTATTGTTTTCACACAAGTGAAAACTCTAGGGGTCAAGTACTCATAATAACACCATCAAAATGCTACTGGTCCTATCGATACAACACAAAATTATGTGGCTACACAATCACAAATGTTCATGTCAAAAATTCCACACATGAGGGAATTTTTCCATAACAATTTCATAGTCATCACAAAGCTACTCATGCTTTTCTACCAACTCAAATGCAAGATAGCAGAGGTTATAAAAACACAAAATAAGTACCAACATGGTACTGGATCCAATCAACAATCCAAGTTCTTGCTCATAAATTAATCACTCAAAAATACTATGCAAGTATTTAACTAGGGATAAAACATATGATATTGATATAAATCCTATTTCTTCTCAACTCAAGTCCACACATTCTAACATGATAAAATAGAAAAGTAACACTTAGAAAACAAGTTCACGCATCTTATACATGCTAGAAAACAATATTGCAACACAAAAATAACTCATACAAATTAATTACCTAAAAATGCCAAAATGGCAGAAATATGTAAAATAAAGATCTGTCCACCAAATTTTATATGAGGCTCTAAAAATTAAACCCAACTAGGTTTGGATAGGCCTAAACATATACAAGACCATCCAGTTGAGTTTGCATCAAAATTCATTTTTAATAATTTTATAAAAATCACCAAAGTGCTCTCTGGTGTTTTACCAAATTGCATGCCATTTAAAAAATACTTGGCATTTGGAAGCAAGGTTAATTGCTTCTGTTAGGAAATTTCAAGGGCTTTCGGATGCAATTTGACTCACTTCATACTGAGTTGTGAAATAAAAATGGTGCTCATTTTGGTCTTTCGGGTACCTGTTGCCAAACCATTTTTCATTTAAAAAATATGCATCCAAATGTAGATCTACAAAGTGGAGGTGGTTTAGATTTAGTTCCTTTACATCTGTGAATTTTGGTTTGGTCAAATTCATATTTTAGGTAGCATTTCAGAGCCAAAAGTAAACAGATACTTTCTGTAAAAAAAACTAAATGGGAAAAACTACCCAGATGGGCCAGATCCACCCGTGGGCCGGCAAGATCTGATGTCACCGCGGGGGAACCCAGCCGCAGTGGCTGACCAGCGGGCCAGGTGGCCACGCGGCAGCCATGCGAGCAGAGGTGCGGCCCCACCTGCAGGTTTGACCGTACCAAGCGCGGGTCCAGGGCGCTGACGCCGTCGTGACGCGACCACGACGTCATCCCGCCGGCGAGAATGCTCCGGCGAGCAAATTCGAGCGATTCCGGCCACCGTTCTGCGAATTGAAACCACCTACGGTTAGTACTCGACGAGGGGAACCATGTATGGGCTGCGCCGTTTCCTGGGAGTGGCCGGAGCGCGGCCGGCGACGGTGACGCGGCGGCGGCCGGACACGGGCACGGAGCGGCCACGTTAGAGAGGGAGAGGGAGAGGGGAAAGCGGTCGGCGGGGAGCGCCTGCTCACCATAGATGCGCGGGAGGGCTCGGCCAGGGAGGAGGAAGGTCGTGGCGGCGGGAATGGCTCGCCGGAGTCATCGGGGTCGGAGAAGAAAAGTCGACGGCGCGGCCTCCTCGAGTCGTCCCACCTCGATTCCTCCTGCAGGGAGGTCTACCACGGCAAGGCGAAGAGGATGAGCACCACGGAGAGCGGCGGCGAGCTCCTCAGTGGCCAATCGACGGCGAGGGGTTTCGGCTAGGGTTTGGTTAGGCAAAAAAAATTCAGAGAGAGGGAGAGTGTGTTCGAGGGGGGAGAGAGAGGGCAGGTAGAGATGCACTTGAGGGGTTTTAAACACCTAGCAAGACTTCCACTCGAAGGCAATGGAGCATGGGCTTCCATGCCTCAACTTGCAGCTACAGGAAGAAGAAGAAGAAGAGGTGACTCAGCTCACATTTTGGTCCCTGCCAATTTTACAAGTAGGTCCTTTTCTCTCTGAAAATGGTTGTTTTCACAAGGAGAACAAAGTCTAAAATTGAAACCCTTTTTCCCAAAATTCTTATTAGTTAAGATACACAACATATGTGAAAATTGGCTCAATTGCAGAAACTTGATAATTCAAAGTTGTTCAAATTTGAATTCTTACATAAATGGACATTGAATTTATTAGACTACTTAGGAGCTTCCAAAAATGATAATGTTTGGCACACATTCCTTATTTGATTTTATCCTTAAGTGGTAGAAAATTCAAGTCATTTTGAGTTACTTCATAGAACAAACTTGTTCAAATTTATAAAAGGTGCTGTCTAGAAAACAGGGGTTTTTGGCAACTTAAATTATTCAACAACTTGCGCCCTTTTTGGTTTTCGTCCTTATTTGTGCTATAGAGCATGTGGTATTTATTTCATGGCATTTGGAAAAAGTTTGTAGAACAAACTTGTTCAAAATCCCAATTGTTGCTGTGGAGAAAAACCATGTTTTCAGGACTTTAATGGATTCAATTTTTGGTCTCCTCTTGTGTGTGTTCCTTATTTGATATAAGGAAGCAATGGTATGAATTTCAAATCATTTTAAGAAAGTTTCCAATAGTAACTTGTTTTAGTTTTCTGTTTCTGGAAATATTGGAATTTCTATTTAATAAGGCACTTGGCTTTTCTTTAACAATGCTTTGCCAAAATATTTATGTGACTAGAGATAGCAAGTCAATGCTCTCCAATACCTTTGTTTTTAATCTTGCAAGGTTGGAAAAACATTTGATAATATTTTGGTGAAGCATTTAAGAATGACTCTTTTTCTGATAATCTTTTTAGGGAAATTTATTAAGTGTTTCCTCTTTCTTAATTTAGGCCTTGGAATAATATTCAACAAGTATGAGTTTCATAAGATAGTTTTTGGAAAACTCTTTGATCAATATTTACTTTAGAAAATATTGCCAAGGTCATTGGAACAATATGTTGAATATTTTTATCCCTGGAACAATATGTTGAATATTTTTAGTTCACTGCTTTGCTATCCTTTTAAGTTTGCAAGTTTATATAATTAGTTTGTTTAGTTGCACTTAAACAACCACAAACAAACACAACCAAGGTTTATTAGTAAAGCAATTAGCAAAACAACTGTGTTAACAGGTATTCCAAAATTGGGATGTGACACGTATGCTGGGAGAAAAAATCCTGTGCCACCGGAAGGAGACGAGTGCAGCCATCCACCATAAGCTTCCTCTGGTCTGAAGGGAGTAATAAGCCCATAGCTGGATCCAATGAGCTGCTGAGTAAATAACCTGTAAAGCATGAAAACAATTCTTCCTGTTAAAAACAACATTATTTCTACATGTCCAGATAGCCCAACAAATGGCCGATACACCGATCCTAATTCTTCTTTTAGTTCTCACATCAATCCCATTAAGCCAATTCCCAAACATATTAGTCACATTGGAGGGAGGAGGAGTATTAAAAGTACAAAAGACCACTCGCCAAATAAGTTTAGCCAAAGGACAAGAAATAAAGAGATGATCTACTGTCTCGTTGTTCCCACAAAAGGAACAAAGCATATCACCTTTCCACCCTTTTCTTGCTAAATTATCTTTTGTCAAAATCACCTTCTTATCCAGAAACCACATAAAGATTTTGATCTTAAGAGGCAATTTTAATTTCCACAAATAAGTTTTGAGAAAAATAGTATGTCCATTCATCATATCCTCGTACATAGATTTTACAGAGAAGTTCCCATTCTGAGTAAGTTTCCAAATAAACTTATCAGTATCCGAAATCAAGGAGACATTCATTAGACGCAAGCACAAATGAGACCACATATCCCAAGTAATGCCTACTAAATTCCTACGAAAGGAAATATTAATTGGTGGTGCATTCTGAAATACATCAGCAACCGATATATTTTTAGACTGCACAATATTATATAAAAGAGGATATTGATGAGATAGAGGGGTTTGGCCTAACCAAATATCCTCCCAAAATCTAGTAGTTTCACCATTTCCAATTTTAAAGGAACCTATACTAAAGAAATCCCTCTTAACTCTCATTAGACCCTTCCAAAAGGGGGCATCAGTGGGTTGTACCTCAACTTGAGCTAAAGATTTGCTATGTAAGTATTTATTCTGTATCAATTCCTGCCAAATACCCTCCTCATGAAGTATTTTAAACAGCCATTTAGCCAATAAACACTTATTTTTTAGCTCTAGCACTTCCACACCTAATCCACCTTGATCCTTGGGTCTACAAATCATATTCCATTTTGTTAATCTATATTTACGCTTGGTATCATCACTCTGCCAGAAAAAGCGTGATCTATAGAAATCTAATCTCTTACGGACTCCCTTAGGAATCTAAAAAAAGGATAACATAAACATGGGTAAACTTGTCAACACAGAATTAACAAGAACTAATCAATCCCCATATGATAATAGTTTCCCTTTCCAGCACCCAAGTTTGTCCTCAAAACGACTCTCCACTGGGTGCCACTCTGAGTTTGAAAGTTTTCTGTGATGAATAGGAATACCCAAATATTTAAAAGGTAACAAACCAGACTCACAACCAAAAATTTGTTTGTACTGGTGCTCTACCTCTTTAGCCTTACCAAAACAGAAAACTTCACTCTTGTGAAAATTAATCTTGAGACCCGACAATTGCTCAAACATACACAAGATTAATTTAAGATTTAGAGCTTTATCGAAATCATGCTCTAAAAAAGCACCGTATCATCTGCATATTGAAGGATAGACAAACCTTCTTCAACTAGGTCCGGAATAAGACCTCTAATTTGTCCAATTTCCTTGGCCCTAGCAATTAAAATAGCCAGCATATCTGCCACAATATTAAAAAGAATTGGAGAGAGGGGATCACCCTGCCTTAAACCTTTTTTAGTTTGAAAAAAATGGCCAATTGCATCATTAACTCGGATACCTACACTTCCACCCTGAACAAATTGTAAAAACATATCACACCATTCCTGAGAAAACCCTTTCATACGTAAAGCCTGAAGAAGAAAAGGCCACTTAACCTTATCATAAGCCTTCTCAAAGTCAATTTTAAAAATTACCCCATCCAACTTCTTCCTATTAAGTTCATGAATGGTTTCATGTAGGATAACAACTCCTTTCAAGATGTTTCTCCCAGGCATGAAGGCTGACTGAGATGGTCTAACCACCTTCTGCACTATCTGGGTAATACGATTAGTACCCACTTTCGTGAAAATTTTAAAACTCACATTAAGAAGGCATAAGAGTATATATTTAGTGTTTATTTGAACAGAAATGCCTATGTCACATTCTTGTAAACCCAATATAAGCAAGATAGCATGTTTCGAGCATTACATTCAAGAAGTATCATTGTGCGATTATTGGCCATTCATATCAAAGGAACCGAGTTCAAATACATGGTAAAACGAAAGATAAATGCTAACCGTCTTAGATTGGAAATAACATATGGGCAAGTAAATGTGCCCGTCATCAACGTCCCCATGGAGGCCGAGGGCATTCAGGTGGCGAGCGACGACGCGGAGAAAATGATCGCCGAACTGATGGACGGCGGGACGGGAGGGGACAGCGAGGAGGTCCAGGGCCAAGGAGGTGGCCCCGGAGGCTAGGGCGGCCATGCAGGAAGGCGAGTCGTCGTATTCCGACCAGACAGATATGATCCGTCACGTATCAGAGCTGTCAAGGAAGAGAAGTCACGAGAACGACACAAGCTCAACGGCCGTGCCTATGCCTTTCGCAGCGGCAGAGATCGGAAGCAACAAAGGCGAGAAAATCGAAGTCGATGATGCATTGTCAGTACAGTCCTAAGCTACATAGAGACTGGCAAATTATTAACTGTTGATGAGCAAATTCATTTTGACAGGACAAATATCCATATGGTATAGGAAACATACGCATGAAGAGATAATAAACAACTAAGGTAACTCTCAGTTTCACGCTAAGCACTTCAGGATTCAGTTGTGCTATGGGAAAATTTCAGTCTTGCAGCGTTGAGGCATCAACTAATGCATTGTCAGTTCATCAGAGACCGACCGAATAAATGCACTAGCTGAAGTATTTGATATCTTAAATTTCAAGACACTAAAGGGATCTGTAGTTTAGTCGCAATAAAATGAACAGTTTACCTTCCCTCATCACTGAACAGTTGACATTAATGTTTAATAATTTGATATGAATATAAAGGAACTGATATCAACAGGTTCACATCTGATATGCAGCAAGTTTCTTTTGCTGAAGTTAGCTTTCAGACCAAATAGAGCGACAATTGATAACGAATTTTAACAGAATTACAGTATTATGCAAACGTGAAATTAAAGATCAGTGTTAAGGTGATGGCTAACACAATGTACTCTATGGAATAAAGTTGCATCTAGGTATTAGAGCATCTCCAACGCGCCGACGCATTTCGTATCCGCGCGTGTCCCGTTTTCATCCTTTGGGGTCGAGAAACGGACTGGAAAATCCAGCCCCGTCCACGCCCTGGGCGAGTGAACCCAACACACAAGACCCATTTCGTATTTTTAGATTAGTGATATTAATCTTGGGCCTAACAGGCCCTATTCGTTACATATATAGTGGGAGAGAGCACAAACGACATTCTTACATAATAAAAGTAAAACTAAATAATTAAAAAGCTACTCGAGGCGCCATCGGTGGCCTAGCCCTAGACTTTGGCCCACGACCCTAGTCGAGCTTGATGTACTCTGGCGCTGCGCTGCCAGCTTCACCTACTGCTCCGGTGGCGGCGCTAGTGCCTCCTTTGGGGCACCCACTAGTGCAGAAAAGGGCATTAGCCCCGGTTGGGAAGCGCCTAATGCCCCGGCTCCCCAACCGGGTTCCGCAAACCTGGGCTAAAGGCCCCCTTATGCCCCGGTGGGGTTACCAATCGGGGTAAAAGGCGTGCCCCACGTGAGCTCTGCGTAGCGTGCAGGCACCCACCCTTTTACCCCGGTTGGTAACACCAACCGGGGCAAAAGGTTCCCTGCCGCGGCAGAGCTTTGGCATGTTTCTTTTGGGGCTGTTTTTCTGTGCTATTTTTTTTCGGTGAGGCTGTTAATAACATATCTTTTGCATAATCATCATAAAAATCATTACATGCATTGATATCATCAAAATATAATTACACTGATCTCAGTTAGATCATTACATCCGAATAGAGTTATACATATTTTTTTTCCGCTTAGAGGACTTAGTGGGCGGCGGAGTCGGCTCAGGCATCGGAGATTGAGCCTGTCTCGGGCTGCTGACGTTCATGGCGTCGACGTGTGCTGGCGATGATCGATTTGGACTGTGTCTCAGAGAAGTAGGTGGGGGTGATGGTGGCGGTGGAATGCGTCTCGGAGAAGGTGGTGGTGGCGGCGGTGAACTGCGTCTCGGAGAAGTAGCTGCTTGTGTTGGCGGTGGACTGCGTCTAGGAGAAGGTGGCGGTGGTGGCGGCGGTGGACTGCGTGGGGGAAACACTATGCCACTCGTTTTCCATTGAATGATTGAATTGACGGCCTCTCCAAGTGTCTCTACCCCGTCACCTCCGGGGATGTCAAGCCGCAATATCCTCCAATCCGGCTGAACATCATCAACGCCGACACGAGCATAGCCAGGTGTAACCGGACGGCCATGCGAGGTCGCTCCCTCTACACTAGGTAAAGCGTAGCCGTCCGCCACCTTGATGGATATGTTTGAGACCGACACGTATAGCGCACAGCTTGTCTTCTCCTTGATTGCATCCACGGCCTCTGTCGGTGGAGGGGCATCAACAAGCAGAACTGCAGCGGAAGCCGGTACCTCCGTTGAAGCCACGCTGCTCCGGCGTTGAGATGGTTATGTTTCCTCGAATGTACTAGTGTCGTGCGTTTGGGAGGGCCGGCTAGTAAGCTCATTAATCTGTAGTTGCTGCTTCATCACTACGGCTTCCAAGGCACCAACCCGTTCTACGACCGCTGCATCCTTCTTTATTTGTCCTCTCGCTCGGCTTCTATATGGAAAGTGACAATCTTCCAGCTTGAAGGAAAAGCACCACAGATATCGTCCTTTGCCTCGTGTCCAGCCGCCATGTTCTGCATTCCCGAGGGCCTTTGTAAGCTCGTCATTCTCTCGATCTGGCTTGAACTCTCCCGCTTTAACCTCCTTGAACACTTTCTCAAGTGCCGCAAAGGGGACCTTTATTTTTTTTCATTCATAATAAGGTGCCCTTGTTCGTCAAACGTCGCCCCATGCCCAAGCAACCAATTCCTTGACCTCCGCGGAAAATCCTGAGTACCTGGAATGATCCCCTTCTCTTGCAGCTCTGCCTCGAGTGCGTCAAACTTAGGCACTGCAACTCTGTAGCCACCTGAACCAGTCTTATAGTGATATACCTCCCTCTTGGCATTTGCGGCATTCTTGGCCGACTGTGACGCCCCGAGATCGGGCACTATGCAGATTTCAGCATTCCCGCCAAAATCCACATAATAACCGATTCCAGGTTGCCACTTGTGATAACATTACAACAGTTCACGAATATTCCGCAACAACAACAGAAAAGATATATACAAGACGACCCAAACGAGTCAAGGATACAACTGATACAATACAAAGATCCAAATAACAGCGGAAGAAACAACATAGCGTCCGACTACGGACAAGATACAAATTGGACTAAGAGTCCTGAAGATAACCGATGGCGTCCAATCCCTGCCCAGGCCAAGCCGGAGGGATTCCCAAGCTAACGTCGTCAGACTTCAAACCTGTTGACTGCAATGTGGAATATGCAGCCACGAAAAGGATTCGTGGGTCAGTACGGTTAAGTACTGGCAAGTGGATAAACCATACTCACAAGATACCAGCGTAACCAATCATCACAAGATACAAATCCTTTGGGTACAACGGAAAGGAAGGGATTATTGCAAAGAAGCGGCAGCGGGCTGCACTAACCAACTACAGAAACACACTACAACTTCCGGCTACAAGAAAGGGATAAGATAGCGTATCAGAACCAACTACAACTACTCACCAAACAATACCCATCCAATGTTACCCCCTACTAAGGAAGCAACCCAAGGAAACTCACACTATTGATTAAGGTGACATTCATTTTTATGGTGAAGGTAATCTATATTACTAGTCAAGTTATCATCGTTAAGTGTAAGTTGTCTGAGTACTTGTTAGCCAGCACTTTCACCAAGTCATCCATAACCGCGGACAACACGGCTTCTCGAGAAGATTTAACCCTGCAGGGATGCACCAATTTGGCCGTACACGTAAGAATGACCCGCCAGGCGGGGAGCAAACCCACCAAGCGAGGCACTCAACACAACCCAACTCTTCTTCGCATCAAGCCCAAAGAACCCCGTGCAGTTGAGCGCACGGCTAATCAAGCCCCACGAAGAAAAGGGGACCCTCATAGCACTCTAAGAACGTGTCTCCCTAAATGCCGACTACAAAAGTTCCACCCTGGCGCCAAGGGTTCGCACCTGCATATGCATGCGGCAAATGGAAAACCCGAACTAAATGAGGCCATTTGGACGAGATGCGAATCGAATCAGAATTGCGGGGGGCGCCCATACTCGCTTCCCACATGTGGTTAGGGCGCTCATCATGGATCAATGGACAAGACCCTTTTCCTAATTAGGGTCGACACTAGTAGGCTTCAAAACCACGCCGGGCCTCCTGCCGGTGCCTTATCATCAAATTATTATTACCCAAAACATTAACAGGTTGTTGATTGAATTGAAACCCAACTATCAAACTAAACAGGTGATAAGACGGACAACAAGACTTGAGCGCAAACAACACTAAGCATGCAACTACGACGCAAGGGCCAACAGGGTAAACAAACAACAGTTAATAGGAAGTGGAAGGTAGGCTATATCATGGCTGCAAGGTAAACAATATGATAGGATCGGGACACAAGCATCGAATCATAAGGCTAGCATAAGAACAACGGAAAGAATCGGTAACAAGTGATGAAAGGCAGCCATTTGGCAGCAAGTGAGTATACTTGCCTGAGATCCAGCAAGTAGAGGTACATCCGAAGAACTTGTCGTTGCTCACATCATCTCAACGTCCTATCCGCGAAGAAGTAACGAACTAGGACAAACACCGGATGCAACAATTACTACTACGGCAAAAGATCCAGCATGATCAAGATATGTATGCATGACATGTTTAAGGATGCATCAAACATAAACTAGTTGACATGGTAAACATATTTAAATGGGCCCATATGCAATTTGGATTGCATATGGAAAAGCCCATGAATTAATGTTGAATTAAATGATCTACAAATAACCATCATGTGAAAGTTGATTAGAATGATGCATGGGTGAGGAAAACAATGAGAAAACAACAATAGCTTCAATTTGAAAAGGTGTTTACCAAGTTTAGAAATTTATTTATTAAGTTATGAAATTTGGCTTTTTAAATGATTTACACAAGCATTTGTTGTTTTCACCCATTTTAATTGTTCAAAACAGATAACAAAATTTATATTTGGAAAGAACACAAAATTTTAGATGGAATACATATTTCATTTGTTGAATTTGGATTTTAGATGAGGAAGTTATTAATTTGACAATTTTAATTGCATTAAATAAGAAACAGTTGTTTTCAGCAATTTAAATTATTCAAAACAGAGAACAAAGTTTATATTTGGAAAGCTTATTCAATTTTGCATGGAAAACATATTTTACATGTTGGAATTGGATTTGAATTGCCCAAGTTATGAATTTTGCAATTTAAGAGGTTTAATTAAAGCATTGAATTATTGCACCACTTTTAATTTGGGAAAACAGTAAACAAATTGCATTGAAAAGGTTGAAAACATGTAGCAAATGTTTCACTGAACATTTTGAGCTATTAAACATAATTTTTGAATTATTATTGAATTTATTATGCAATTTTTCATAAGTAGTCTTATTCTGCCCTTTTTAGTAAACAGAGGGAAACATGTTCAAAATTAATTCAATTGTGACCAAATAAAATACCAATGTGTAGAGTTTGTTAAGACAAATTTTTAGAGCCCAAGTTTGCTCAAATTGGATGAACCAAACTCAAGTTATGAAATTCCAAAGTTTCAACTTTTAATTGCATTTTCTGTAATTAATTATTTAATGCAAAAATTATTACAGAAACATGTTGCAACTTTGACATTAACAGAAAGAGCACAAAATTATGAATCCACAGACACTTGAATCGTTGAATTTGGAGCAATATTCAATTTGTTGTTGGTTTTACAAATAATGAAACAGATCTGTGTTTCTGGAATTCGGGCAAAAAAAAAGGGAAAAGGCAGAAAAAAGTGCGGCTTTTGCTGCGGAAGGGGGGGATCGAACCCAGGATGTCCAGCGCGCGCGCAAGGGATACTAGCCACTGGTCTACTGAACGGTTGGTGATGGAAGGGGGAGCTCGGCCCGTAAGAGGTGTTGCTGCGCGGAACAAATCTGAAACTGCACAAGTCAGTTACAGAACTTGACGAGGACGGACAGATCGATCTCGCCGGAGACCCACGACGGCTGCACAACGGCAGCGCGTCCAGAGCACGAGGGGAGGGGGCCTAGGCCGGGAGAAGGGTGCTCACCACGGGCAGGCGTCGCGGGAGTGCGCGGGGACGGATTGGCGAGGTCGAGCCTGACGGAGACGGCCTCAGGCACAGCAGCTCGCCGGGGAAGAAGGGCTCGACGGCGCCGTCGCTGCAGTCCGTCTCCGGCCGCGCCGTCTTCAGCAAAAACGTAGCCCGCACCCTTGAGGTTCCATTCCCGCGGAAACCTTGGCCGGAGGACGAGCGTAGCGGCGGCGCCATGCTCATAAAGTGGCGGCCATGGAGGGGCTCCGGTTCTTCTTCAGAAGTTACAGAGAGGTGGGGAATTTAGAGGAGGAAGAAGAAGGGAGATGGCGGCGGGCAAGGAGGAAGAGGGAGAAGGGAGGCTAGGGTTTGGGGGCTTGGAGGATGGGTAGATAAAGGAGGGGGAGGAGGGAGCAGGTGGGGGTCGTGGTTGAAAGCGACCTACGCTCCTCGTGCCTGTACGGACGAAGGTAGGAGAAGGCTAGGTGGGCTGGGAGATGGGATGGGCTGGGCTGCTCTCTCTCTCCCTTAAACATTTTTTTTTTCTTCTCTTGATTTGTTTTAATATTTTCCAGAAATTGTTTTAGGCACTAAGAAAAACCAAAAATAAGTTTTAGAGCCACAAACTCAACTCAATTTTCATGAAAAATAGGATTGACAATTTTTTTAAAATGTTTGGTGAGTTTTATGATGCAGATGGCATGATGACATGATGCAAAAAAAGAAACCAAATAAACAATTCCTATTTGGGGAAAACCCCGGCCGTTACACCGACCTTAGCTTCTCCTTTTCTGATTGCTTGTACGCCAGAAATGCTGGCCAGTGTACCTTCTGCTTCTCAAGCGGCCCCTCGAATTTTGGGACTTCTTTCTTCTTCTGATATTCCTTCCATAATCTTTTCTTGTAAGCATTGAAAGCCTCGGCCATCTTCTTAAGAGCCCAGTGCTTCACAGCGTCGTGCATTTCCTGCTGTGACATCTCGTCCTCTTCATCATCACATTCTGGAAGTCTGAAATGGCTCATCAGCTTGTCGAACATGAGTTGTTTGGACCGGTCTGCGACAGAAGAAACTGCCATTCGTCCAGGATCGTCTTCGTCCTTTGATGGCCCATTCCATTCTTCAATACTTATAAGGATCATGTCCCTAACAATAACTCCACATTGGCTTGTAAACTTAGGTTCTGTCTTGATGGGCCAAGTAGGTTCGCCGGTTCGATAGACTTGCTCGATTAACAGATGCACTTTCGAGCTCATCTCTTGAGCCGGGCCTCATTTCAATCTCTTGCTAGACGAAGTCGATGCAGCCTTCACTAAGACTTGTTCATCACTTGTTTTCTCCGGTTCCGCATTTGTTCCTTGCAATTGCTTGTCTTCCTCCATTCCCTGACCTGATTCATTCAGGTACTGTGAGCCGTCGTCTTGATCACCTCCACCGTCATTGGGTCCACCGGGGAGTGTACCTTCTTCTATTATCGTGAACACCTGTTCTTCACACTCTCTGCCGTCCATAGCTCAACTAATACAAATGGAAGACAAAATACTATAGTAAGTCATAAATTCTCTTGAAAAAATAATATTCCACTAAAAAATCATCACAATAGTACACTTTAGTAAGGAGTATGACTAGCATATCAGATCGAGTCTTGCCGAGTAAAGTTGCGATCGAACGGGACATAACAGATGTAGCATCCCGGATTATCCATATCATGTGTGAAAATATTGCAGATCACTTTCTCTTGTTCTTGAAGAAGAAGAGTAAGTGATCTGCAATATTTCACACATGATTGAATCTGGAACGCTATTATGCACCGTTCAAGTCACAACTTTACTAGGAAAGAGTGGATCTGATCTGCTAGTTATACTCCTGCCTAGGCCTGTAGTATTCTGACGCGTAGTGTTCGTCTCGGTTCCCTCTAGATATATAGGTAATTTCCCTAAAAAAACATACTCCCTCCGTATCAAAATATAAGATGTTTTAGCTACCATTTCCTAGACAATGTTTTAGTGTAAGATGCATATGAATCTACACACTAAAACATGTCTAGATACATTATAGCTACAAAATGCTAAAATATCTTATATTTTGATACAGAGGGAGTACTATCTAAAAATTCTATATCATATATTTATTTGAACAAGTCATATCTAAAAATTCCTAAGTATACTAAGTATATCTAAAAATTCCTAAGTATATCTAAAAATTCCTAAGTATACTAAAAATTCCTAAAAATTCGTAAGTATATATAAAAATTCCTAAGTATACTAAAAATTCCTAAGTATATCTAATAATTCCTAAGTATACTAAAAATTCTTAAGTATTTTGATATGGCGGTGAGCACTACGGCGAGCAGTACCTTGAGGGAGCTGAGGCGAGTCGAACGGCGGCGAGCTCGGCGACGAGGATCCCGACGGCGAGCTCGGGGCCGGACACGGGCTGGGGGGCGAGGGGAAGGGTGCGGTGGCGTGGGCTCGGGGGCGAGGGGGACGACGCGGCGCGGTGGAGCTCTCTCCGGCGGCACGGTGGAGCTCTCTCCGGCGGCGGTGAAATTGGGCAGCCTGACGGTGTAGGAGAGGATTTTGGCGCCGGGGACTTAGCGGTTTCTGCGAGTTCTGAGGGTTTGCCCCGGGCGGTTGCTCCGCCCGGGGTTATATACTGGGAGGCCTTTTGCCCCGGTTGGTAACACGAACCGGGGCAAAAGGTTGTCTTTTGCACCGGTTGGTATTACCAACCGGGGCAAAAGGGTGGGAGGTGGGACCCTCGCTTTCCGCTCACCTCCCCCCTTTTGCCCCGGTTGGTAACACGAACCGGGGCAAAAGCCCCAAAATTTCGTTTTTTGGCTTCCTGCCGCCATTTTTTCCCCTGTACCGTTTAAATACATTTTCAAAATGTTTTTTTTCAATTATATTTCAAATGATTTTGAATTACATTTCAAATGATTTTGAATTAGGAGAAAGTTTCAATATGAAATATGTTTAAAATTGGACAAAGAATTCAAACACATTTTTTGTTTAAAAAATTAATTATTCCAACTATTTAAACTAGTAACAATTTTTGAAATTTCAAACATTTTTAAAAACCTAGTTTACGAATGGTTTTGAATTTGAAAAAACTTTCAATACGAAAAGTGTTTAAAATTGCGTAAACATTTCAAATACATTTTCAATATGAAAGTCCTGCCGCATGGACGCGTGGCGCGGGAGTTGTGACGCGTGGCGCGGGAGTTGTGCCGCGTGGCCACGAGCGTGCGGTATAAACTGCCGCGCCTCGAGCGTCTTCTCCTCTCCACGCGCGCACTCCTCTCCACGCACCGCCGCGCCGCCACCATGCCTCCGAGGAACAACACCACCGGCTTCCGCGGCGTCCGAGCACGCCAGAACGGAATGTTCACCGCGCATGTCCGCTACGGGGACGACCGCATCCCCCTCGGCTCCTTTGCGACGGCGGCGGAGGCCGCCCGCGCCTGGGACGCGGCGGCCTGGCGCCTCAACCGCCCGCGGTCACTGATGAACTTCAACGACTGCCACACCCTCTGGGAAGCGGAGGCCAGGCCGCCGACGCCTCAGATCGTGACAGCCGCCGACCACCGCCAGCTCCGCCACCGCGCGTTTCAGGGCCTAGTCGACGCCAGGGACGACCGTGTCGTCCGCGAGTATTACCGGAACAATCCGGGGGAGGAGAGCGCCGATGAGAAGCTCTGGCAGACCCGCGCGGCTGAGCGGGCGGAGCGCCGCCTCGAGCGCCACCTCGCGTTAAATGCCGCTCGGGAGGCGAGGATGAAGGCTCTGCAAGAGCTCCGCCGGGCCGACCACGCCGGCGAAGTCTGGGCCTCCGATGATCCGAGGTGGGGGCCTATATCGGACATACCATCATGCACCTCCGACGACAACGAGGAGGTCACCGACGAGTTCGCCGCCGATGACGACCAGGAGGAGGTCACCGACGAGTTCCCCGACGACGAGGAGGAGGAGGAGGAGTAGTGTTCGTCTGTTTTCTGTTTTTAATAAAAGAATTTGTATTCCGGCGAACTGCAGCGTGCTAGCGCGTCTGTTTTCTGTTTTTAATAAAAGAATTTGTATTCCATGTGATTCTTCCTGATTGGTGTGATTCATACGCTAGAAAGAAACACACTTCCTATCCAACGACTCACAAGAGCTAACATTAATTAGGGAGGAGGCCGGTACATTTGGATAGATAAAACAAGACAGTACATAATGGCAAGAGTGGATCTAAACCTAAATGGAGAGCTTAGAGATATAGATAAACAAGCCAATACATAATGGCAAGAGTGGATCTGATCTTCTAGTCATACTCCTGCCTGGGCCTATAGTACTCCGACTCGTAGTCGTCGTAGTCGCCGCCGTCGTCGTCACTATCGTCGGACGGTGCTCTGGACTCCCTCGGAGGATCACAACCCCAGGACTGGGCGTGAGGGTAGCGCAGGCGGGGGTTATCCCCGGCCCTGACGTAGTTCATGACGCTCTGAAGAGTCCATTCGCTGCCCCACCACAGCTGACGACCGGCCTCGTTGAAGTTCAAAGGAGGCGAGTCGTTCTCCTCGTACCTGGCGAGCGCACTCTCACGCCGATTAATGAAGAAGGCGTCCCAAGTAGGGCGGTAGTCGGGATTCCAACTGGGATTCCTCCGCTGCTCCGGCGTGAGCTCGTGGTAGTAGTGGTTCGTGATGGCCGTCCAACGTGCCACACCTTGAGGAACAGGAGGGACCGGCACTCCTCCGACGCTCAACATCCAGCCGGCGGGGACGTTGTAGCCGGGCGGGCAGGGGTAGTTCAAGGCGGAAAGTGCCTCCGCCTGCAGGAAGGTTAGAGTGGGTACGGTAGAAGCCATGGGAGAGTGGGGAGTTTATATGTGTTTATGCCAATGGTGGCAATGCATGCATACATATATATAGTGAGAAGAAACAGACCCCTTTAGTCCCGGCCCGTTTACCAACCGGGGCTAAAGGGTTACGGTTTCGTTGGGACCAATCACAGAGAATCACACGGATCGTGTGCTTCTTTCAAGCGCTTGTGAGTCGTTGGATCAGAGGTGTGTTTCTTTCGAGCTCTTGTCAGCCGTTTGATCAGGGGTATGGTGTGTTTGTTTCGAGCGCTTGTTAGCTGTTTCATCAGGGGTGTTTCTTTCGAGCGCTTCTTAACCGTTGGATCGAAACCCTAGCACAACACTTCATGAGCCAGAGGACCCTATTTATAGCCCACCTCTCGGAGTCCCTTCATACATCATTCAGTTCATCCACCGAATACAAATCATTCGGATTCGCCAGCATACGTCCTACCGTGCATTTTGTATGCATATATGCACTCCAAGAGCCACGGTGGGGCTGTATGCTGGCGATACCGGTTGTTTTGTTCTACATCCCCCAGTCAAGGTTTGGGAAAAGGTTTGATACATCAATCAGTTCATCGACCGACTACAAATCATCCGGATTCTCCATCATACGTCCGACCATGCTTTCGATATGCATATATGCACTCAGGAGCCACGGTCGTGCTGTATGATGGCGACACCGTTTGTTTTGTTCTATATATCTACAAATCCTCCAGTTCACACGCCCGACATGTGGAAAACAGAGGTGGACTAATCCAAATACATGAACCATGCATGTTTGATACATTACTACACAATAGTCTAGCAATATTACATGTTTGTTTTTTGCGAGCACAGATGGCATTATGCTCTCGGCCATTTCATCGAACACCTCTTATGCATGTGAGGGAAAAATAAGTGAGCATACCACACCAAAAAGTGAGTGGCATGAGGAGTGGAGAACGCTGGCATGTAGTGTTTATAAAAAAAAAGAAAAAAAATTTGGATTTGAACAAAAAAAGAATTCTCTTAATTTTCATTTTCCATCTATTTGGTTAGTTTTTCTTAATGAAATTGAAATTATTAAGTAAACGGCAATATAGAAATAAAGAAACAACTTTTCATCTAGGTGGGGCTCATTTGACCCGGTTGGAGCCACAAACCGGGGCAAAAGACCCCCCCCCCCCACGACGCGCCCGCACGCGCGCTGCTCGCCGAGGGCCTTTAGCCCCGGTTTTAGCCACCAACCGGGCAAATGACCCCCGCACCACACGCCCTGCTCACCCCGGCCCCACCTCTCCAGTCTTTTGCACCGGGTGGTGGCCGAGCCTGGGCGAAAGGGGTGCTCGCCAGTGGGCAAAATCCCCGTTCTCCACTAGTGACCCTAGATCCACTTCTGCCCGTAGAGCTCGACGGGGAGGCGTTGCGCCGGCTCCGGCATGAACTCAAACCAGGGGTGTTCCTCCTACGCTGCCTTCCCACTGGGCCTCCTCGAAGAGGAGGGATTGCTCTACATCAGACTTGAAGGCGCGCTCTTCCTCCTTATCCACCTCCTCGTCCTCGGCCTTCACCGCGACGGAGCTGCCGATGTGTAGCTGCCTCTAGGGGGGGAGGGAGGGGATGGATCCATGGAGGGTGGCGAGAGCGGAGGTGCGGCGGCGAGTACGTGCGCGGTGGTTCTGGGGCACGGGCGAAGAATCTCCGGTGATGCATGTTATGCTCGTCGTGGAACCATGTGTCCCAAGCCGACGAGTCCTCCGCAAAAGCGGGGTCATCGAGGAACTCGGGAGGGAGGCAGACACGGTTTGTGCAGATCTCGTCCCGGCGCTTCCTTTCGGATGTGGGAACGGCGGGCACCGGAATCCGCTAGGGATTCAGGTGCCTCATATCCAGCAACTTCGCGTCCGCCCATGGTATGAGAGTGGCGTGCTCCCAATACGACTATTACGCGTCAATGGGGACATAGTGCCCGTGCTTATCGCGTACGCTCACCACTGTCGCCCCTGGCGGCGCAATGGTGAACGGGGACAGAGGGGGAGGGGTTGGCGATGGGGAAAGTGGCCGAGGCCTGGATCCGCTGGCCTCGACGTCGTTCTTCGGCTCCAGCCAATGGCCTCGCCGTGGTGATGGATAGGGTTTGCTCGGGGTGTTTACCTCTGGGGAGCACAATGGGGACTAGGGAGTGGTGCGGTGGAAGTTCCCATCCGCACGAGGCCCATTTAATAGGACCATAGAAGGTAGGCGAAGGGCCGGTGGGTCGCTGACTGGCGAGCCCGGGAGACGAGGAAGGAGGTTGACTAGGACCTGTGGGGACGCGAACCAAACATCCGCGCGTGTCCCTGTGGACGCATCTCTTTCCCAAATTTGGGACATAAATTGGGGACGCGAACCAAACATCAGCGAAACGGTCACGATGCGCGTCCGTTTCCAAAATGTGTCGGCGCGTTGGGTCGTATTTCCGCGTCACGTGGATGGATTTGAACGCGGCCGGACCAAATGCGTTGGCACATTGGAGATGCTCTTAGCACATGGAACCGAGCATAAGAGTTGTTTCTTCTGAACAGAAAAGCGCCTATGTCATATTCCTTTAAATCCGATATCTACACAATGTGATTGTCACACGAAGCCTTTTCCTATGCAAGAAAGCATGTTTCAAGTATAAGCATTCTAGAAATATCATTGTGCGATAATATGGCCATTCATTCCAAAGGAACTGAGTTCAAATACATTGTAAAAACGAATGGTAAATGCTATCCGTCTTAGCCGACTCTCATGGGCAGAGTAAACAATGAATTCAACGACATTACTTCAGGAGCCAAGTGGCGCCTTGTTTATCGCTGGGATCTCCACCGGTTGAGCAGGTTGACATACAGAAACACGCCGTTGTAGAAATATTGGTCAGGGAATTGATACGTGATTGTGCCATGTTCCATGAAGTATGCCCCCACGGTCCGGTTAACATCCAAGAAAATGATATCAGCAGTTGGGGGTGGAAACCAAGCAGGCAAGCACCATGAAGAGTGTGTTTGTACCGATGTTGAACGCAACATATTCTAGTGCTGTCAGAAGGGCAGTTTCATCGGGATTCCGTTATGCCAGTTCCATGACAGTAGTTTTGTGCACCAGCTTCCATCAAACGCCATTCGCACCACCATTCTGCAGATCCCACACCTGGAACACGGAGCACTCAGAATGCGCATAGCAAAGACCCCCGCCCTGGCGCTCCCCTATGCACCGGTTCAGCACAGACGTGGTATCAGTTCTTCTTCGGCTCCCACCGGCCGGCGACCCATGAGGCAACCTTGAGATGCAGACAAGAGACATCCATCGTTCCATTTCCAGTCCGACGGATGGTTGAAAAGGACCACTTGGAAGCATCTGATGGTGCTGACATCCCCATTGTTGGTCACCGCCAGAAGTCCAGACATGTATTCCGGACGCCACGACAGCTTGGGCGTCTCAGATTTAATATCTACACATCATGTTCTTCCACAGGATATCCCCTTTCTAATATTCCCATGTATAGATCTTTTCTTAGCTTTTATTTCCTCTACCATTCAGTAATGATTTAATTCTTTAAGAATCTCATTCAACCTAGCCCTTTCATAGTCCTCTAATTCCAGCATCTCAAATTTAATATCTAGCACATCATGTTCTTACTTAGGAATTTATTTGTGCCTCCTAATATTAACATATACATAAGCACTCTAGCCTTTTTAGAGCTTCCTAAGATATCTAAGTGTCGGATATATACCGATTAGAGGTATATCCGGCATTGTCCTAAAGAGATGGATTATCAGGGTGACCTGATTGGTAATGGATCACAGTCCATTAGGCGGCCTTGCAAGCTGAAGCGCAGAAGCCGGATTATAGTAGAACCCGGACCACGGCCCAAGTGGTGCGACCTGGAGTAGAAGGCGGATTCCTACTTTCCAAGTTAGATACTTACCGTAGTATTCTAGATTTCTTTTCTGTAAACCCTAACCCGGCTATCTATATAAAGCCGTACGGGAGAGAAGAAAGACACAGACAAATTAGTTAGAAGCCAACTCGCCGAGAAGTTGATCCTCGTCGAGTTAGCGAAACCTTTCTCACATTGTACTTTGTATACTTCAGGCTTCAGCCCTAATTTAGTGAGATTGCAGGAGTAGTAACGCCGCCTAGCTGCGACGTACCGAACCTGGGTAATTTGGTGTTCCTGGTTGTCGTACTACCACATCCCCCCACGTCTCTATCTGTAGTCTCATGGCACTCCCGTCTATGAACTCTACTACGATGTCTCGACGGTTGGCGCCCACCGTGGGGCCAGCGACGTCAGGCGTTATGTTTCGATCGGGGATACTCGGCGAAATCGGCAGTACTATAACTGTCGGAAACTTGGAATTCGACAACGACGTCGGGCGCTTCCTCGACAATGGATCGTACATGCCAGCACAAAATCATCTGGTAAGTGTCTGCGTTTTACCGATTGGATCTGCAAACATCTTTATCGGATTAACTGCAGAAGCAATAGGATTCTGTGGTGGAAGTAGATTTATCCCACCCGCCCTATACCGAGTTGAAGAAAACTATGATGCCGGATTTTGCTCAAATCGCCAATAGCCCGCTGAAATTGCTGCCTCTTCGGAGACGCCTGCAATCAGATCTCACTTTATTGGTATGGTGCAATCCGAGGTCGCTGAAAACACGGATGAGAGCAATCCCGTGGAAGAGGCAGAGGAAAACAATACCGCAGTGGATGTGGAAGACCCGACTCCCGTCAATATGACGACGAACTCGGAAGCCGACGCCATGCTAGCCGCCATCGAGGCGAGATTGGAGTCGGAACCCGGATCTGAAGAGTTAGATTCTGAGGACGAGGATGAAGACGCTTTCGAAAGAAAGGTCAAATCTATGCAAGGGGGCTTCCATGAAGTGCTTATGGCAAAACTGGCCGAAAACACGGATGCTGAAAGCCAGGAAGACCCCAAAACACCTCCGCCAGATGAGGAAAGAGAGGACGGTGAAACCAGTTCAATTTATCCGGATGTCAAGGAATTGACAGAAGATTAACCTGGTAAAAACCTCCCTCTTCCAAGAAGAGAAACAAGACTTCTAAGAAACTCCAGTATAAACTCCGGAAGAAAAATTGGTAGACCCTGCTAATGAAAACCTGGAAGTAGGAGGAGGAAGCGGAGTCAAGCCCGCGGAGAAGAAAATGAAGGAAATCCATGTTCCCCTAATGTCAGAACAGGATGAACGTGATTTAATTCAAACTCCAGTGGGACGTGATGAACCCCCTGAAGTGCTGGAAGTCAGGAGACAAGCTCTCCAACGGCAGCAGCAACATCTATACAGAAGTCGGGAAAACCTCCTAAAAACCCAGGTTGACATTAAGTTGCAGCAGGAAGAAATAGAAGAGTACGAAAGAAGGAATAGATCTGGCATAAAACCTACACGGTTACCCGGAATCGCAAGACCGGAAGTATTGTCGCCAAAGGAACGGTTCCAAAACCCTTCCTGGCAAAAGTAAGTAAACGACATTGATGCCAAGGGCTAACGTGTATACAAAACCGCAGCAGAAAACGCGGAAGCCGCATTCGCCATCCTCAATGATGATTTGTACTCCAATGACGAAAAGCTGCAAGGGATGTATGCTTTCTTAGGAAAGGCATTGCAACAGCAACAACGAGGGCTGGCAAGATCAATGAAGTTGCATGATGACTCGACCCTATGCAAAACCGCCACATGCGCCGCTGGAGCACCTAGACCTGGCGAACCTAGAGATTCAGTTAATTCCAAAGAGAAGAAAGGAGATCCGAGAAAGTAAAAGAAAATTCCAGATCATAAGGATGCAGCGTCCAGGACAGGATCCCACCCGCCGAAAGGTGGAATTAATCCCGGTGACCAAGAGGAACAAAACCGGAAAGACGGAAAAGCAATGCCGCCTCCGAGACGCCCTGCTGAAAAAAGCCGGAAGATACGATATTCCTCATAGACGTGAGAGATCCCGTACTCCCCCTAGGTACAATGAAAGGCCAAGGAGTAGAACTCCACCTTATTCCAAAGGACATGACAACGGACGAAATAGGGATAATCCTGGAAAAGCGCACTCGCGTAACAATGGTAAAGAAAGGAGCAGATCCCCTTCTGTCCATTCAGCCGACAGATATTCCGCTCACGCTGATAAAGCGGAAAGAGATGATCTATACTTTGGACCTAAGTGTTTCACTGACAGGATCCGGAGAATAACTCTACATTCTAGCTTTGATAAAGTTGGTCCAACATATCAAAAATATACCGGCAGTACAAACCCGGATACATCGCTCTCAGATTACTATACAGCCGTCCAGATTAACAAAGGCACAGATCTAGAGGCGGTAAAATTCCTCCCCCTAATGTTGCTGGATGGAGCCAGAGATTGGATCAACGGGCTTCCGTCAAGAACCGTGGATAGTTGGGATTATATGGCTAGAGTATTCACTCAGTATTTTTGGGGAACATACAAACGCCCCAAGAGCATCAACCAGCTAAATCGCTGCATCCAGTTTGAAGATGAGCCGTATGTCGACTTTATCTCAAGATGGACATCAATAAAAAACAACTGCTCTGGAGTAAGTGATGTACAATCAATGCATGCTTTCATCAATGTATTAAAACCCAGCCTCGTACTGTTCATGGTTGGTTCAAAGGAGCACAAAGATCTCGGATCTGTGCTTACTACCGCCAATGAGCATGCAGCAGAAGAAGACGACATTAGAGCGAGAGGTGGAAATATTGATGCTTTGGCCCAAGCCAAAAAGACACCTCGTTCTGAGAAAAAATCTACTCCAGAAGCACAGCTTAAGCCCAAAGAAGTTAATTTAGCCTTTGGAAAGGATAATGGAAGCAAATGGAAAGGAAGAAGCACAGAACCTATCTCCTACTCAAAGAAAGAGTGGGAAAAGACTAAGTTAGCAAACTGTGTCCACCATTCGCAATTTGGGAAACCTACCCATACCAATGCGCAATGCCGGCTTGATAAGCATATGAAAGGCACTGCAGGATCCGGGAACAAGGGGAAGATATCCAAGAGGAAATTCTCCAAGCAAAAGCCTGAAGCTGAAAAAGAAGACCGTGAATCGGACACTGATGAAAAAATCCAGGAACAGCAGCGAAAAGGCGAAAAAAATTCCCGAGAGTTGACGGAGAATGTAACCTAACTTTCCTGGCAACTCCTTCAGCAAAAGTGGCAAAGAGAACACTTCGAGAAATAAACGCAGTTGTTCCAACAACCCCCAAATTCTTGAAGTACTCGAATACGCCAATAACCTGGGATCAGTCTTATCATCCCGGAAATATCCTAGAACCCGACACACAAGCTCTAATTGTAAGCCCTATTGTTCAAAACACTAGGCTAAAAAGAGTGCCGATGGATGGAGGATCCAGTATCAATATCATGTACCTGGATACACTGAAGCACCTGCAAATCTCCGAGACCCAGCTCAATCATAGCAACATAAGCTTCCACGGCATCGTTCCGGGCTGACAAGCACATTCCCTAGGAGAAATTTCCCTAGATGTAACCTTTGGAGAAAAAGAGCATTTCCGACAGGAAAAAATCTCTTTCGAGGTGGTGCCGTTCGAAAGTGTATACCATGCAATACTCGGGCGTCCAGTTTTCGCCAAATTCATGGCAAGACCATGTTATATTTATAACAAGCTGAAGATGCCAGGGCCAAAAGGAGGAGTAATCACCATATCGGGAGACTTCAAAGTGGAAACCGAGCTGGAAAAAGGAAACGCCCTTTGCGCCGGAAAAGTGATAGCAAAGGAGGAATTGAAAGAGTTGGCGAAAGAAGTATCGCCATGTTTCAAAAAATAAAATATCGTCGACAGAAATGTCGGCAGGAAAAGAAAGTCGGAAGTTGGCAGACAGTTTCAAAGCTTCCGATAATACAAGACAGGTTATCCTAGATCCCAAAGATCCGACAAAATTTGTAGTAGTGGGGACTGGGATGACCGACAAATAGGAAAGCGCGCTCATCAAGTTCCGTGAGAACTGGGATATTTTTGCCTGGTCTCCTACGGACATGCCGGGTGTACCCAGGGAACTTGCTGAGCATCAACTCAAAGTGATTACAGGATCAAAACACGTCAAACAAGGTCTCCGTCGATTTGACGGAAGAAGGCGGAAGGCTATTGGCAAGGAAATTATCCGACTTTTAGCAGCAGATTTTATCTGGGAAGTTATACATACTGATTGGTCTACGAACCCAGTATTAATCCCGAAGAAAGATAGTACTGTTGTTAGGATGTGTATAGATTACACCGTCTGAACAAATTGTGTCCAAAAGATAGGTTCCCGTTACCGCGAATCGATCAAATAATAGATACCACTGCTGGCTCTGAGCTTTTATGCCTTTTGGATGTTTATTCCGGGTACCATCAAATATGTATGAGGGAGGAAGATCAAATCAAAACTTCCTTCATAACCCCGTATGGAACATACTATTACATAACCATGCCTTTTGGCCTGAAAAACGGAGATGCAACTTACCAGCGTTGCATGCAACGTTGCTTGCATAGTCAGATTGGCAAAAACGTACACATTTACATGGACGATATTGCCGTCGTTTCCAAGGAAAAGGATTCACTCCTTGAAGATCTACGAGAAACTTTCGAAAACTTGCGCACTTATAAAATGAAGTTGAATCCATTAAAGTGCGTATTCGGGGTTCCCTCAGGAAAACTTCTGGGTTTTATCTTTTCTCAGAGAGGAATAGAAGTAAAACCGGAAAAGATCAAGGCAATCTTGGACATCTCAAAGCCTACGTGCTTAAAAGATGTACAAAGATTGACGGGTTCTGCAGCCGTAGTCAGCAGGTTTATAAGCCGGCTAGGACACAAAGCTCTTCCATTATACAAACTGTTGAAGAAATCCGACAATTTTGTGTGGACAGAAGAGGCGGACAAAGCATTAACCCAGTTAAAAGAAACCCTGATGAAAGCTTCGATTTTGGCATCACCAAAAGATGAATAACCCATGTTACCGTATCTTACAGCGACAAACAGGGTTATTAGCGCGGTGATAGTTGTGGAAAGACGAAAGGAAGAGCAAAGCATACCAGATCAATACCCCGTGTATTATGTCAGCGAAGTATTTTCCGAGTCTAAACAAAGGTATCCACACTATCAAAAGCTGGAATATGGCGTGTTTTTTGTATCTCGAAAACTCTGCCATTATTTCCAAGGACATTCCATAACAGTGGTATGTAAAGCACCACTCGGGGATATTATTAACAATATACGCAACATGCCGAGTAGCCAAATGGGGAATCGGGCTAGCCGCGTACGACATTAAGTACCAACCCACGACAATAAAATCCCAGGTGTTGGCAGATTTCATCGCTGATTGGATAGAAGCAATGGAAAACACACCAATGCCAGAGTCGGAATATTGGGTCATGCACTTTGACAGATCCAAGATGAAGGAAGTCGCTGGAGCTGGTGTAGTGGTAAAATCCCAAAAGGTGATACTATGGAGTATGCAGTGGCGGACCCACCGTAGGGGCAAGCAGGGGCGGTCGCCCCGGGTATCCCAACGCGGATTAGGTTCGCTCCCTATCCCAACATGTATCAGCGGAGCAGCGCCATCGATGAACTCGAGCGAGTTCTCTGTTTCTGTCGAATAGGTATGGTATAGAGCAGTGCCATTGAGTAACTGGGCTTTAAGTATTGGACTTAAGTGAGCCGTGAAAGGCCTGTTTAATATAGATTTTTCTCAGCAGCTGAACACCACATATGCACAGAAGGTCGCTCAAATGTCTAATCATTTCGATAAAAAAAATATACCCCAACCTAGGCCGCAGCCTCCACCTGCAAGGCTTGAGCTCCTAAGTCCTAACCTGGCCGACAACGCCCAAGGACTTGGATGAGGAGGCCAAAAATAAGCAGAGCATTCAATTTTTACTAAAAAAAAGTAGAACACTCAATTTTGCTATCCAAATTTCGTCTTGTGGGACATTTCATAAGCGGTATATTTATCATAGCAGTTGTCTAGAGTAGCTATTCCCAAAATTTGGAGATGAAATGATAAGTTTTTTTTTGTCTAGATATTCATGCCATTTGATTAGTTATGATTTTCCACGCACAAAACTTGGGACAGAATGGTGGTCATTGCAGGAATTTTTTTTTCCGCCTAATATGTTCGCCCCGGCTAACATCAATTCCTGGGTCCGCCACTGGGAGTATGTATTACAAATACACTTCAACGCCAGTAATAACATGGCAGAATACGAAGCTTTGCTTCATGGCTTGCACATTGCACAAGAAATAGGTGTCAAGCGCATACTATTCTATGGTGACTCAGATTTGGTACAACATCATCTAAACCAAACATGGGACGCCAAAAGCCCCTATCATGGCCGAATATCGGAGAACGGTGGACGAGTTTGCCATTTGCTTCCTGGGATTTGAAGTACTTCATATCAAAAGGGAAGAAAATTGGAACGCGGATGCATTAGCCCGCATGGGCTCGGAAAGAGTGAAAACCCTACCACTAGGTGTGTTTGTCCAGCATTTGCATGAACCATCGATCAAAGGTGGAGATGTTGATTATCCTCTCGTTTCCGAGTAAATCGAAGTCCTGCTTGTTAACCCGGATTGGACAATTCCATATTTAAACTTCTTAGTTGATCAGAAGTTCCCGGATGGAGTAGACGAAGTCTTGCAAAGATAGATACAACGTCGATGCAAACGATACACGGTAATTAACGGTTGCCTGTATAAACGTAGCACTGTCGGAATTTTTCAGCGATGTATTTTGCCAGAAGAAGGCCGAGAAATCTTGCAAGAAATCCACGCAGGAGATTGCGGACATCATGCTCAATCAAAAAGCATAGTCAAAAAAGCATTCCGTGAAGGGTTTTTCTGGCTAACAGCCAAGACAGACGCTGAAAACATAGTAAATACATGTGCCGGATGCCAGTATTACGCCAAGCAGACGAATATGCCAGCCCAAGCACTCAAAACTATCCCCATTACATGGCCATTTGCGGTCGGGGGGCTAGATATGATGGGACCATTCAAAACTGCAAGAGGTGGACTCACACATCTACTCGTTGCAGTAGATAAGTATACCAAGTGGGTGGAGGTGAAACCCATCAAAAAACTTGATGGTGTGACTGCCAGAAATTTCATCATTGACGTAGTCATGAGATACAACGTTCCACACAGCATAATCATAGACAACGAGACAAATTTATCCATTGGAGAGTTGGCAAAATATTGCCGACAAACGGGAACACGCCTAGATCTTGCATCTGTGGCACACCCACAATCCAATGGGCAAGTTGAAAGAATGAATAGCTCAATCCTGCAGGGAATACGCCCAAGACTCGAATCTCCTCTTCATAGAGCAGCTGGAGCATGGGTGGAGGAATTACCTTCCGTGCTTTGGAGTATTCGAACAACGCCAAATAGATCAACAGGGTAAACCCCGTTTTTCCTGGTCTACGGCGCAGAAGCAGTGCTTCCAACGGACATGCTCCATGATAGCCCAAGAGTGCAGTCTTACGATGACTCGGATGCCGAAAACGCACGACAGGATATCGTCGATCTTTTAGAAGAAGAACGAGGCCTTGTTGTCCAAAGATCGGCCATTTATCAGGAAGGATTACGATGCTATCATAGTCGGAAAATCAGACACTGTTCTTTCAAAGAAGGTGACTTAGCGCTAAGATTGGTGCAAGAAAGGAAGCACAAGTTAGCCCCAGTTTGGGAGGGACCATTCGTCATTAGCAAAGCTATGAAAAATGGATCTTACTATCTTGTAGATATTCGGGATATGGATGATGATCCCAAAATACCGAATCGCAAAACGAAGAGAAAGATAGATGTCGAACTGGGAGAGACAAAGAGACCCTGGAGCATCCAACAGTTACGTCCCTTCTACACTTAGTTCAATTTCTATATAAACATCTTTGAGATCATGAAATAAAGTTGTCAGAATTCATGCATTTATGTTTTTACATGTTTATTATAGTACAAAGCATAAATCCGCTTTATCTATTTCCCAATGATATTTCAAAATACTCAATGTTAACCCGAATTGTGCCTGCGTGCTTGGAGTTAAAAAACTGAATGATTTTCGGCCTAAGGAGGCTTAAGGAAACCTAGATTGTGCATGCGTGCCTGAGTTTCATAGAAATTTCAAAATTCCTTACTTTTTCTCTAAGTATTATCTGATTGTTTTTATGTTGGGTCACTGAAGTTAGTAAGTAAATATGCCTTTAGTACGATCCATGTTTCCGAGTTTCGACTGATCGGTTATAGCCAGTCACTTGGCGTGAAGATTATGTACTATCGAGCCATTTCAAACACTAAGGACAGTTAAGACATGTAAGCCAGAGAACTTAGAAGATAAAGGAATTGAAACACGGAAAACTTGCAAAGACTTATAAATTAAACTGCAAAAGCGGAGTACTTGTTTATACAAATGATAGATAGCATTACAATGAATATTACATTGTGAGAATGGTAATGCTTCTTTTTTTTCCTGCCTTCTACCCAAGACTTAAGAAGTTTCTTCGGGATCCGAGTCTTCGTCCTCGCTGTTGGATTCCTTCGGAGTTGTCGGAATTTCCTCCTCGAGGTAGAAGGTGGAGATGTTAACCATGTTGGCAATCTTGGTGGCATGGCCTTTGACAGCGTCAAAGATGCTGGCCGGCTGCACGTCTATGTATCCTTGAGGGATACCTGACGCCACGCGCCAAGACTTGGCGGTGGTATAATGCATACGCATGAGCCCAAGGTCCATGAGCGCACCACCGCGAGCCGTGGAGCGAAACCACGATTCCTTGCAGTTCGCCACCTCCACGATCGCCTTCGGAAGTTTACCGACTTCCGAGAACTCTCCTGCTTTGTCGGGAATGTACTTATTGATAAGTAACATCCCCGCAACTTTAAGCGCGGTGAAGACCTTCTCGAAAGCCCGGATTCTTTCGATCCGGCTAAGTTCCGGGCTACCTTCTGTTTAAATAAACAAAACAAAGTTAGGGAAAACAGAAGAAGGGAAAAAGGAAAAATCCGGTAAAAGCTAAAAAACTTATCGAGAATCCGATCCATCTCCGTGCCTTCCTCTAGGCGCTGGTTCAGGGCATTCTCCAGGTCCCGGACGGTGGCTTTGTCCTTCTCGGCCTGGTTGGAGGCCTTGGACTCGGCAATGCCGAAAGCCAGTTGGCTGGCCTCCAGGTCCTGCTGGAGCTTCAAAGTGAGCTTGTGAAGATCCAGTTTTCCTTCCAGAGGTTCTCGGCATTGCCGACATCTTCAGCAATTTGCTTGGATTTCGCCAAAGAAGCTGAAAAGCAAGTAAAATGAAGAGTTAACAACTCGGAAAATTACTTAGAAAAAATCCAAAAAGAAAGTAGTGATAAAAATTACCTGCTGACTGATCCAGCTTTTGCTGAACGGAGGCCAACTCTGAGTCCTTATCTTCAAGAATACTAAGAAGGGTTTTCACCTTCTTATTCTTGATGGTAAGCTTGCTAAAAACTTCCATGTTAATATTTTCAGCGGTTTGCTGAAACACGGAAAAGAAAAAAGCGCTTAAGTCAAAAATCAAGCAAGGAAATGATAAAAGCATTAAGTCAAAAAATTATGCTTTTGGAAAAATGCTTGGGGGATAGAGATATTACCTGGCTCATTCGTTGAAGACTCGACAAGTTCTCTTTGAATTCTTTTGCATACTCGGCAAAAAGAATCCCAACGTGGCAAAGACCATCTTGGATTATCTGCCGAGACGAAAATACGAAGTTATTCCTAAGAATAAGTCCGCCTTGCGGCCAAGGACGAATTAAAGGAGCTAGGGCAAAATACTTTGTCGCCCATGGATGAATATATCCATGTTCGTCAAAGTGTTCTTATTTTACCTTGAACTGAGGGTCATAGTTGGGGATTGGTTCTTCCAATGGAACATCGAAAGGACCCCCTGCTTCCGGCTCCACCGCCCTTTCCCTCGCGTCCGTCTCGGACGCAATCGGCTGGCTGGTTTGCAGGGGTTCCTCCTCCCTGGCAGCCACGTTTTCCTCCGCATCTGCGACCGGAGTGTCGGGAGCTGCAGCAGGAGAAGGTTGTGCCCCTCTCCGGGCAACATACTTATGTTTCTTCCGGCTTTTTAGCTTCAACGTTGTCGGAGCCAAGCTAGAAAGAGAAAATCCGAGAAATTAGAATTCCGAGAAAGAAGAGAAATTCCTGCAACAAAAAGCAGAGAAAAGAGAAACCCGGATGATTTACCTGGAAGTAGCGACAGGAATTCCGTCAAGTTCAACCACTTCCTGAGCAGTGGATGGCTTCTTGCGTTTCCGTCCGCCCGCAAAGTTGGCACGCATTGCGTCCAACTCGGTGTCGGTTCCAAGGTTCTTATCAGCGAGAGCAGCTAGCTGTGGAAAAGGCACAAAATTCGGCTAAGTTAGAAATCTGAGAAAGATAAAATCCGAGAAAGTGCCCAAAGAAGAAAAATGTTACCTTTGGAGCTGGATTTCCCTCGTGATACATTTCTCGGCTTTCTTCGTACTGGTCACGAGTAGCGACCAGATGATTTACCCGCTTCTTGAAGTCCCTCTTAGAGAACTCTTTGTCCGTTCCCCTCATTGCATCTTCCGGGCCCGTATAGTCACACAAAATCCGGGTTTCGCGATAAGCCAATGGCTGGATGCGTCTCCCGAACCAACACAGAACTGTGTTAGTTCCATTGAGAGGAGGAGAGGAGGAGACGAGTTTTGCGATGCGCCGTTTGATTCTCATCAGATCATCCGGCAAAGATTGAACTGCGTCCACTGCCCAATTGTCTTGGGGAGTGGCAGCAAAGTTGACGAAAGGTGGAATTCCCGTTTCCTTTCTAGGAAACGGGATATCTTCGTGATAGAAGAAGGAACCCGTCCAAAATTTGACGGATTCCGATGTTTTTATTTTTGGAAACCAATCCTCCCTAATCCTACGGAGGGTGAAGGAGATGGTCCCGCGGGTGGGGAGAGCGCCCTCAGAGGGGCCGCGCTTCACCCCGAAGCAATACTGCCAGAAATCTAACCTAGGTTCTATTCCTAGATACCCTTCAAAGAGGGCCTGGAACCCGGCTAGATAAAGTATGGAGTTGGGAGAAAGGTTATGAGGTTAGATGTTGTAATGGTTTAGGACTTGGAGGAAGAAGGCAGAAGGTGGAAATCCCATACCTCTACTAATGTGAGAGGTGAGGAGAACCCTTTCTCCGGCTTTCGGCGATGGCTCGGAGTCGCCCTCCTCGTACCGCCATTTGCCCTTCTGGATGAGCCCTTCCTTCTCCATTGTCGGAAGAAGTGACGGAACCACATTGCAGTGGCTCAAGTTCCCGGAGATTTCCTCCGTGTCTTCTTCCGCTCCGGTGGCGCCCGCGGCGGCGAGCCCCTCACCATCGCGAGTGAGTTTTTCTTCCGCTGGCTCGGTGGTGAGAGGCGGAGATGGTGCGACAGATGACGACGGCGCTTTCTCGGCCGCGGCAGGAAGATCCCCGCGGGTCAGGTTGCCGGTGTTTCCCTCCGGCGCGGTCGTGGTGGCGCGGCCGGGAGAATCCAGCTGCGGGTCCAGGTCGTTAATAATACTGTCGATGTCGAGGGCGACGGAGCTCTCCTCCATAGCACGCGGAGATTTTCTGGTGGTCATGTTTGGGCGGCGCGACGAGGATCCGGATCCTCCGATGGCGTTTTCCGAGGAAGGTGCGGTCGCACGAACTATGCTCACTCTCACGAACTTGAGCTCTGTTGCAGGGGCTTGAGGGAGATGAGAGAGCAGAAGGTTAAACCAGAGGGCCCGAGCGGCTATTTATAGCCGGAAATGTGTTAAGAGGCGCTACAACGGCTATTTTGACCGTTGGATCTTTGACGCGTTTCATGCCCGGAAAATCCGGGAAATGAGGGAACAGGGTGATAATGGCTATCTCCTCGTTTCCCACGAGAATCTATCGGAGATACGTTTCAGGGTTTCACATTGAACCCAAACGTCCGTGATGTCAGCACGATTTCATCGCTGACGTCATGAAGTTCCTTCTCCAAGAAGACTCGTTGAAGAAAAAAGCCGGATTTTGACAGAATCCGAGTTTCGTGTTAAGAATGATTTGGGAAAAAGAAGAATCGAGACGAAGCGCCAACATTTCTCGGAAATGTTTTCTTGTACATATTGTACATTTGTAAATAACTTTTTTATTTATTTAATAAATGGGGGGGCTGTGGGGGTTTCCCCCACAGTAATGGTGTCAAAAAAAAACATTTCTCGGAAATGAATGCAAATTGACGAAAGATGGCAGAATGAAGTCTCAATCCTTCTTGGGGGCTACTGTCGGATATATACCGATTAGGGGTATATCCGGCATTGTCCTAAAGAGCCGGATTACCAAGGTGGCCTGATTGGTAATGGATCACAATCCATTAGGCGGCCCAGTAAGCTGACGCGCAGAAGCCGGATTCTAGAAGAACCCGGACCACAACCCAAGTGGTGCGACTTGGAGTAGAAGGCGGATTCCTGCTTTCCAAGTTAGATACTTACCGTAGTCTTCTAGGTTTCCTTCCTGTAAGGCCTAACCTGGCTATCTATATAAAGCCGGACGGGAGAGAAGAAAGACACAGACAAATTAGCTAGAAGCCAACTCGCCGAGAAGTTGATCCTCGTCGAGTTAGCGAAACCTTTCTCACATTGTACTTTCTATACTTCAGGCTTCAGCCCTGATTTAGTGAAATTGCAGGAGTAGTAACGCCTCCTAGTTGCGACGTACCGAAACTGGGTAAATTTGGTGTTCCTGGTTGTCATACTACCACGTCCCTCCACGTCTCTACCAGTAGTCTCATGGCACCCCCGTCTATGAACTCTACTACGATGTCTCGACACAAACTTGTTTTCCCGTTTTTCCATCGATCTATACTATTTCTACCACCTTTATCAAAATTCCAAACTTTAATTTTTATATTGTCAAAATATGGTCTAGTGCACCACCATTTTTCAAAATTGTACTCCCTCCGTACGCTTTTATAAGGCACTCTATTTAACATTTCATTTTTAACCACATACATAGTAAAATGAGTGAATCTATGTACAAAATAAGTCTAGATTCACTCATTTTAAAATGTATGTGGCCAAATATAAAAAGGCTTATAAAAATAAACAGAGAGAGTAACTAATTTTCCTGGATACACCCCCTTCACTTGAATCCCCGACAATGGGAGTATGATCACTACTAATCCTAGACGGATCTCTAGCATTAGCTAAAGGAAAAAAGAGCTTCATAAGAGATATTGCAGAAAATTCTATCGGCATAAGATCTACCGGCTAAATTAATCAATATTATAATGCCATATTTCCATCCAAACTTTGAACTTATCTATCCACTTGAAATATTGTTCTACACCCGGTTGTAGCTACAGCCGGGCTCGCTCATGACGCACGGGTCTGCCCACACACTCTTCATGTATTCCTCGCTCCCAGCTGCTTCAGCGCTCCAGCGATCTCGCTCCGACCCCACCACAACATCTCCCTTGCCTCCAGGCGGCTTCCCGCCTAGTCGTCGTTGCCGCCGCCATGAAGACCACCAGATTTAGCCCCCGCCGCTGCGGACAACACCGCCCAGCATCGCCCCGGAGCCACCGCCCCGCGCCCTTGTGCGCCGTCTCTTCTCTCTCGGTACGCTCCATGGCCGCAGCCCTCTTCCGGCGGCCGCCGCCGAGCTCGCCATGGACATGGACATAGAGCTGCCCAAGTCACAGAACCAAGTGAAGAAGATGCCCACAAGTAGATTTTTGTTGGGGCTCACCCCATATGACGTTGACAAGTCTTGGGAGGGGGGGGGGGGTCCATTGTTGATGGTTCATGTTAGATATGCAAATGTTGCATACGACGTTTCAGCATATTATTACACAAAAATATATGTTTGCCACGATGACATGGGTGTGTTTAAAATGCATCATAAGGTGACATGCTTATTAATGTTTGCTACACCAGATTTGTCATTTGTTGCATATGTTGTTCTTTTTGCTACATGGCTGTGTTTAAATTGCTACAATATATTTTGCTACACGTCGCAAATTTTCTACGCATTCAGAACTTTTTGCGACAACGTGCTACATAAGTACATATAAGCACAAGAAATTTCGTCAGATTTTTCTTGCTACACAGATCGAATGTGGATATTTTCTAAAATAGTTTTGCTATATGCAATGTTAGATACGAGTATAAAAAAATATTTTGCGCAAACAGTTTGTGTTACATCAAATAAATCTGACTCGCAGGAGCGATCTGATTGGACGGGCGGGTGGACGGCCGGAGATCAGGCTCCCTAGGCTGGATGGACGGCTAGCACACAACACCATTAATTTTACTTATACTTTTATCTTCCCTATCTTTACCTAATAATAAAGGCATTAAGATTTCTGCCAAAATTTTCGTCCAACATAAAATGACCGATTTACCCTCTCACAAAATCAGATAATACCCACCACTGCCATGCCGATAATAAGTGGAAAAAACGTTTCAACTTTTTTTTTGGTCTCTCTTCCTCCTGACCCCCGACGGAATCGCGTTCCCCCATCCGCATCTCCTGACGGACGGCAGAGGCGGGCGAGTGGCGACGTGAAGGTAAGCTGAATGTCGAGATTGAGGCAGCTCCATGACTGGAGGGTGCAGGGCAGGAGGAGACCGCCGTGGAGATCGCTGCTTCGGTCGGTTGGCCGAGGCGAAGGCGGCTCGTGGAGGGGCTAGGCACGGCTTGCTCTGGCACGGAGGCCACGGCGGGGATCTGTCCGAGGCGGAGGTGGGCGCTTCCAGTGGCATGGAGACGGCCGGCCTCTGACACAACTCTGCCGGAACCAAGGGCAAGCTAGGACGGAGACGGGAAGGTGGGGCCTCTACTGGTGGTAGGCTCCAGCGACGGGAGGTGAGAGGAGGAGAGAGGCGAAAGAGGAGGGGAGCCGGAGCCAGCATGGCGACGCGTATTTGGGAGAGCAGTGAGCAGTGGCGGTGGTGATTGGGGAGAGATGGAGCAGAGTGATGCGCTGGGGAAGGGCAGATCGACCCAGCGCAGCGGCGCTATGCTGCCTCTCGTGTCCCCTGCTCACATCGTCCCCTGCCCGCCTCCTCCCCACGAGCTACCCTGCTACGCCATCGGTCCACGCGCCTCCCCCGCCATGTCTACGCGTACACTCCTCACACTCACACGCCGACCCGCCGACCGACACCGCTGCGCCGTCCGCCAACCCAGGTACTCGCCTGCACACGCTGGTTGAGTATAGATTTATTACTTGATGTTTTTTCATTCAGTTTACATAACATTAAACTCTGGAGTATTTTTGGTCCTCTTAAGTCATGTATTCATGTATATATGTGTCAAGTATCTAATCAAATGAATTGTCCTTAAACTTCCAATGGTGTCCACGTTGTGGTTGGTAACTTCAGTGTTGAAAACTATTGGATCTTCAAGCTGCAGGTGAGGCTTGTAGCCATTGAGATAATCAAGTGAGCCCTCAACCAGAGTTACTACCATTTGATTTATATATATTTGTAAGTTTGCCATTTTCTGGAAAAATCAAGTAGAGATAGACCACAGATCCTACCAATGAATCTTCATAATTTACACCACACAGAACCAACTAATGAACCTGAATCCTACTGTGAGCACAACGATAATAAGCTGAAAATCTAAGGTACCCTTAATGCAATCATGTTGTCACTCAGTCGGCAATCATATTTCAATCCATTCCCTCCTATTGCAGGCCAAGTTCCAGTTTTGCAAATCTGCAGGAAGCAGATCATTTACCAATTACCACGTGTTCTGAATTTTCTTGCAGTGCTTTTTTTTTGTAAATACATGCAACCAAATGGCAGCATTGTTTCTGAATTTTTTGTGCTTAGTCAAGTGTACCACTACCACTGCATTTTGCAGATCTTGGGCAACCTGGTTCTTTCTTTTCCGCGCTTTGTTTGTGATTTGGCATTGATGCGCTCACGGGTTGCCAATGTTGTCGACAAATGCTACTAGGTGATCAGATCAGTAGCAGGGACGTAGCAGCAACGCCCCATGCCCTCTTGCTAATGCCTCCTGTTCTGGAGCAGAAGCAATGGTGGCATACTAAGTCTATTATTCTTAGCGAGTTCAGTTAATTGTCACGTGGTTACTACCGCGCCCTGAATCCTTTTTATTTAAGGGTGTCTGTATTAAATGATCTTATCGTAGAACTTGACTCCTAGACTGTGAAGAAGACTCACCGGAGAGGTGCGAATCTATGGTCGACACACTTGTCGGATTTAATTGTGCACGTCACTCGGATGCTGGTGACCCACCGGCAGCAGAGCAATTTATGTTGGTGACCCTGGGCATGGTGTGCGGCTCTGCCAACGCAGTGCCTGCATCCAGCTCAAATTCTGACATGGCTTCGGACGCTATATCACCGCCAGTCCGGCCGTGACGGGAGACACATCAGGTAGGGCAACAAGCAAGTGGAAACGTCAGTATGTCAATGTGCGTAGTAGTACCACGCTGAATCGTACTTTATGCTAATTGCTTTCAAAGCTTTTGTTTTCATAATTCCTCCACACGGACGAGGCCATGTGATATTAGTTAAACCTATATATGTACAGTATATGCTGTGTATAGCTCACGTTTATTTTAAAGATTATTTGATTCCAGCACCTAGAACCAGCTTGACAAAACATGGATAAAAGACAGCAAAACCATACCAACATGAAGGAAGCAAATTATTTTCCCCTAATAAATAGTCTGCTTCTACTCACTGTCAATAAAGTGTTTGTCAGGACTTTGGCGACTCTGTTCATCTATATGAGATTCGGTGTATTCCGGATAACAGTGGTGTTAAGTAATTTTATTTCAGGAACCAAACAAGCTTGGATTGGACCGTCACCAGTGGTGCTGCACTAGAAGTGTCTGGATACCTTTGAGCAGATGTGTTTTCAGCGTTGTTCTGCTACTTGAAAAAAAAAATTAGCTATTAGTGTGCGAACCTATGCCATTTAACCTTTCGTGCAATGTAGATTTCATTTAACTGCTTGGAGGGAACCTCGACGGTGGTCTCTCCTCTTGACGGCGTGTGCTTGTTCTGTACGGGTGGCTAGGTTGGCCAGGTGTACAATGTGGTCCTTGACGGCATTGGTGCATTTGTGAACGTTTTAGCCTGGTTCCTCGCTAATGAATCGGTCAATTCTCTTGTACATATTCAAATATATGAGGCAAATTCCCCATTCTGTACAAAAAGGTTATGACGGTTTTGGCCTTTCTACCATGTGATATAATAATAAGTGAATTTTTGTGTCATCATACTTTTGAATATGCATGATGTGAAAGAAAAGTTGTAAAGCAAATGGTTAGTTTTTCTGTTACTTTTGCGAGGACTGTTGTATAATGTGACATCTAAGAGGATCAAAGATTAACGTGTGGGTAAACCAAACATATTTCAAATGATATATATCTCCATAATTTATTTTTTAATCAAACGTCACCCCCAGTTTCATCAACGAAAGGCTAAAATGGTTGTGGGCAAAATAGGTTATTTTTGGTTTGCTTTCGATCCGTAGCAACGCACGGGCATATTTACTAAATTAAAGTCTTCACCAATAATGGGCAGGACCACCCAGTAAATCATGATCTACTCTTCAGGAAAACCCACCGAGACAACGCCACGTGGATAGGCTGGGATGGCTCACTTATCACTGGCACTTACTTGTTCTAAATTCTCTAACGCCCACCCGTCAACTTTCATGTCGCCATGCGTAACAGGTACTCCCTCCGTTCACAAATAGATGACTTCCATTTATCTATATATGAATGTATTTGGACATAAATATGTCTACATATATTCATATTTGGGAAAATAGAAGTCATCTACTCCTTCCCAGCCTCACGCTACATAGAGGTAGTCTATATACTGTATATTTGTGAACGGAGGGAGTAGTCTGTAACCTCACGCTACATAGAGGTAGATATATACTGTATATTGGTTACTCCTTCCTGGCACATGCATGCACCTCATCCATGGATCAAAATGTGTACACGTGAATACCCAAATTACACCTCGATTTCATCCACCAATCAGGTCATCCAGCATATATAGCCTCATAGCCTCGACTCGATCGTTAAGCTTGCACCACGAGCCTTCGCTGCCACTGCAGATCAGTACGTAGAGATCAATGGCGGCATGGACGGAGCTACACTTCTTGCTCGTGCCGCTAGTGGCACAGGGCCACATCATCCCCATGGTGGACCTGGCGTGCATCCTCGCTTCGCGCGGGCCGCGGGTCACCCTCCTCACCACGCCCGTCAACGCCGCGCGCAACCAGGCCGCCGTCGACGCCGCCAACCGGGCGGGCCTCGCCCTAGAGCTCGTCGAGCTCCCGTTCCCCGGACCGCAGTTCGGCCTGCCGGAGGGGATGGAGGCCATGGACCAGGTCTTCGACGACATGTCCATGTACATCGACTTCTTCCACGCTGCCATCTGGAAGATGGCCGAGCCGCTGGAGGACTACGTCCGGGCGCTGCCGCGCCGCCCGGACTGCCTCGTCGCCGACGCATGCAACCCGTGGACGGCGGGTGTGTGCGAACGTTTCGGCATCCCGAGGGTGGTGATGCACTGCCCGTCAGCCTACTTCCTCCTCGCCGTGTACAACCTGTCCGTGCACGGCGTGTACGACCGCGTCGGCGACGACGAGATGGCGACATTCGAGGTCCCTGACTTCCCCGTGCGCGCCACCGGGAACAAGGCCACCTTCCAGGGCTTCTTCCAGTACCAGGGCATGGAAAAGGAGCGGCGTGAAATGATCGACGCTGAGGCCACCGCCGATGGCCTGCTGATCAACACGTTCCGTGGCGTCGAGGGTGTTTTCGTCGACGCGTGCGCGGCGGCGCTCGGACGGAGGACGTGGGCAGTCGGGCCGACGTGTGCCTCCTCGACCATGGACGCTGAGGCCATGGCCGGCCGCGGCAAGCGCGCGGTTGTCGACGCCGGCCATATCGTAGAGTGGCTGGACGCCCGGCCTCCGGCGTCCGTGCTGTACATCAGCTTCGGCAGCATCGTGCAGCTCCCGGCGAAGCAGCTCGCCAAGGTCGCGCGTGGCCTCGAGGTGTCGGGGCGGCCGTTCGTCTGGGCCATCAAAGAGGCCAAGGCCAACGCCGACGTAATGGCGCTGCTCGACGACGAAGGGTTCGCGGACCGCGTCAAGGACAGGGGCCTCCTGCTGCGTGGATGGGCGCCCCAGGTGACCATCCTCTCGCACCCGGCCGTGGGCGGCTTCCTCACACACTGCGGCTGGAACGCAACGCTGGAGGCCATCTCCCACGGCCTCCAGAATAGAGATAAGGAGAAAATAAGAATCTTATTGAGATGTTTCCAAAATAGTTTAGCAGAAATAGTGTTTTGACACTCTAGAAACAACGACCGTTAGCGAGGTTATCCTACAGGCTTTGCGGACCCGTTGCTTCGATAACCATTAGTATCGAAACAATATCGGGAATCGGAACCAAGGCTCTGATACCATTTGTGACGCCCCGAGATCGGGCACTATGCAGATTTCAGCATTCCCGCCAAAAATCCACATAATAACCGATTCCAGGTTGCCACTTGTGATAACATTACAACAGTTCACGAATAATCCACAACAACAACAGAAAAGATATATACAAGATGACTCAAACGAGTCAACGATACAACTGATACAATACAAAGGTCCAAATAACAGCGGAAGGAACAACATAGTGTCCGACTACGGACAAGATACAAATTGGACTAAGAGTCCTGAAGATAACCGAGAGCGTCCAATCCCTGCCCAGGCCAAGCCGGAGGGATTCGCAAGCTAACGTCGTCAGAATCCAAACCTGTTGACTGCAATATTGAATATGCAGCCACGAAAAAGGATTCGTGGGTCACTACGGTTAAGTACTGGCAAGTGGATAAACCATACTCACAGGATACCGGCGTAACTAGTCATCACAAGATACAAAAACTTTGGGTGCAACGGAAAGGAAAGGTTTATTGCAAAGAAGCGGCAGCGGGCTGCACTAACTGACTACAGAGACTCACTATAACATCCGGCTAAAAGAGGGGGATAATATAGCGTATCGTAACCAACTAGTACTAACCACCCAAACAAACCCATCCTATGTTACCCCCTACTAAGGAACCAACCCAAGGATAACTCACACTGTTGGATTAATGATGGATCAAGTTGTTGTGTCAATAAGACTATTACTAGTCAGGTATCATTAGTTAGGTGTAATTTGTTCTGAGTACTTGTTAGCCAGTACTTTCACCAAGTTAACCATAACCGCGGAAAACACGGCTTCTCGAGAAGATTTAACCCTGCAGGGATGCACCAATTTGGCCGTACACGTAAGAATAACCCGCCAGACGGGGGATCAACCCAACAAGCGAGGTACTCAACACAACCCAACTCTTCTTCGCATCAAGCCCAAAGAACCTTATGTTGTGCGTGCGCGGCTAATCGAGCCCCACGAAGAAAAGGGGACCCTCATAGCACTCTAAGACCACGCCGCCCTAAATGCCGACTACAAAAGTTCCACCCTGGCGCCAAGGGTTCGCACCTGCACATGCATGCATCAAATGGAAAGCCCGAACTAAGTGTGGCGATTTGGACGAGATGCGAATCGAATCAAGTTGAGGGGAGCGCCCATACTCGCTTCCCACATGCGGTTAGTGCGCTCATCATGGATCAGTAGACAAGACCCTTTTCCTAATTAGGGTCGACACCAGCAGGCTTCAAAACCACGCCGGGCCTCCTGCCGGTGCCTTATCATCAAATTATTATTACCCAAAACATTAACATGTGGTTGATTGAAATGAAACCCAACTATCAAACTAAACAGGTGATAAGACGGACAACAAGACTTGAGCGCAAACAACACTAAGCATGCAACTACGACACGAGGGCCAATAGGGTAAACAAACAACAGTTGATAGGAAGTGGAAGGAAGGTTATATCATGGCTGCAAGGTAAACATATAATAGGATCGAGACACAGGCATCAAATCAACAGGCTAGAATAAGAACAACGGAAAGAATCGGTAACAAGTGATGAAGGGCAGCCATTTGGCAGCAAGTGAGTATACTTGCCTGGAATCCAGCAAGTAGAGGTACATCCGAAGAACTTGTCGTTGCTCACATCATCTCAACGTCCTATCAGCAAAGAAGCAACGAACCTCGAACAAACACCGGATGCAACAATTACATCTACGGCAAAAGATCCAGCATGATCCTATTTTATATGCATGGCATGGCAAGATGCAACAGGGGAAACAACTTAAGCAATTTAATCGGAACCGGAGTCCGGAGAAATAGGAATTGGTTCAAGTTGTTTAGCTAACCATCAAGTTAAATGTTGTTTAGCATGGAAAACAGTAAATAGGTGGGTTAAGCAATATTAAATGGAATAGGGCAACAATTGAATTAAATACCCCAACACATTCCATATTTATTTATTAGGTGAACATACATAACACTACTACAAATGCAACATGCAAGGTGCAAACATGAACATGGATGGCATGAACAGATTAAGTGCATTTTTCTGGTATGAAAACATATTTTATTTGTTGGATTTGGAATTAAAATGAGCAAGTTATCAAATTAGCAATTTTAAAGCATTAATTAAGAAATAGTTGTTTTCAGCAATTTAAATTATTCAAAACAGAAAAAAAAAGTTTATATTTGCAAAGTTTAGAGAATTTTGATCGGAAAACATATTTTACTTGTCAAATTTGGAGCTAAAATGAATTAGTTATGATTTATGCAATTAAATCAATTTAAATTGAGCCGGAAACCCAACATTTAATTTAGGAGGTTCACATTATTTATTTACCCAACAAGATTAAATTTTGTTTAACATGGAGAGATGATATAAAGATGAGCTATGCAATTTTAAATGGAACCGAGCTACTATATATAGCATCCCAACAAATTCCATATTTAATTGTTAGGTGATTGCTAAATACCCACAAACCACACAATGCAATGCGTCATGATGAATGATTTAATATGAACAAAATAGATGACATTTAGAAAATAGGCATATAGGGTATAGGGTTTGGGTTCGCACGTTGGAAAGAGGATCGCCGGGGTCAACGCCGGAAACTTCGGAACGTGGAGGAAGTAGACGACGTCGGGGACGTAGGGGAAGTAGCCGTTCGTTCTCATGTAGTCGAGGAAGTAGTGGTACTCGTTCCGTAGTGGAAGTAGTCGTTCACGTCATCGGTGGTAGTTGTCGATCTTGTCATCGAGGTTCGAAGAGGAAGTAGACGTAGTCGTGGTCGAGGTACTCACCGCGTCCGTATAGAAGATCTTGGTGGTTCCGATCTTTGTGGTCGATGGCGAACTGGGCGACAACATGTCTTCGAGGTCGATGGAGAACTTGGCGTCCGTGTACTTGTCGACGAGGAACTCGGAAGGTGCGCCATTACATCTCCACACGGGCATCGTCGAAGTGTCGGACTTGGCGACGGGATTTTGACGACGCGCGCGAAGGCGGCCACCACAGAAGATGTCACGACGAGACAAAAAAAAACGGCTTACGAAGCCGTTGCTTCTTGTCCTTCCCAGCTATATCCTCAAAGGTACAATTGTACCAGCAATCTCCCACCAATGGTGGGTCGCCATGAGGAGCACAGAGAGGTGTTCCTGGCGCCGATGGTACTGGCGGTTCGCCAAGCTTCACAATGTCGCCGACGGATTTACAATCCCGGTCGGGCGAGTGCCCAACGGCATCATAGTTGAGGTATATCCGTATCGGCTTCTTGACATTACTATGTGGAGCATGCAGCCCCAATAACTGCCTTCCTCTAAGGCGGCGCTCCGCTTTCTCTCGGAGCACGTGGTAGACTTGCGGCATGACAGAATACTCCTTGCGCCCAGCTCGGCGCCGCTGATGCAGTATCTCGTCGTGGATGCAGGAATGGCTGAGGTAAACATCCTTGTCTCCGGAAGAATCGGCGCCTTCCAGAGATAGTGCTTTGCCGTCATCGGAAGCGGCACTGGCTCCCCCAGACGAGACAAGAATCAACACAATCTTGAGTCCGACGAGCCAGAGCACCCTGCCGCACCCGCCGCCGGTCGAGGCCCTGGCATTCATGTGATGTAAGCTCGCCAACGCAGCGTCCCGCCGCTTACATTCACCGCTGCGCGGGAGCCGCCCCGGGCTCCGCCAGTCTCGGCACCATCCTCCGCGCCAAATCAAAGCCTCCTCCTCCTCCTGCTGGTCCTCCTTGGTCACGCCGCGCGACGCCTCTGCCGGGACGACGGGCCGCCGCACCTGAACACCGCCGCCGCGGGGAGCACCACCACCCGCGTCCGAGCAACCGCGGGGGCGCAGATCGAGGCCGGCAGGCGAGTCCCCCAAATGATTAGGGTTTGGTAGAAGCAGCCGGAGAGGGGAGACAACGCGCGGGTGGGGTGGGGGAGGTGGTCGGGCGACGCGGCGGAGGATGGAGGCCGGCAGGAGCTCGGCTCACGGCCGTCCGCGCAGGGAGACGGGGAGCCGCGACGGCGCCATGGACAGAGAGGGAGGCGAGCTTGAGGGGGGAGAGGTCGGGGCAGGAGGGGCTCCGGGCCATGGCCGGAGAGGAGGACACGTGAGGGCGCCGGAGGTGAGGATCGAGCAGAAGGAGAGGGGCGACGGGAGAAGGGAGACGAGGGGAGGCGACGCTCGACAGGGAAGGAGGACGAGGGGTCGCTGCAGTTGGGGAATCGATCGATCGATCCTCTTTTTTTTTTTTCCTTCCGTGCGTGCGTGAGTGCGTTGTGTGTGTTGTGTGTTGTGTGTGTGCGGCTCAGGTGCGTGTGTGTTACGTGTGGGTTCTGTGCGTGTGTTGTGTGCGTTAGGGTTGGGGTGTGGGGTGGCCGGCTGGGCCTTAGCTAGGCCCAGTTCGGCTGCCTCCCCCCCCACAAAACAATTTTTTTTATTTGATGTTTTATTAATTTTCCAGAAAAAAGATATTTGGAGTGCTAATACAATTAGTTTTGAGGCATCAAAATAATCCAGAAAAATTTAGGAAGATAGAATTTGATGGAATTGAAATAATGTTTGCAAGTTTTATGCGCACATGATGCATGATGCCATGCTATGCAAAGAAATAAAAAAAAACAAGCAACAGGTAATTTTAGGGGGAAAAGCCCCGGGCGTTACAGACGAAACCACTAACAAGGGATTGCGCCCTCGCAATCCGCTCACAAACACGGGAGAGGGAAGAAGTCGGAACTATTGAGTCTTCGGTCATCTTGTTGATCTTCTCGACACCACTAACAAGAGATTCTTGCTCGGATTGATGACGATGTTCTTCCACCAGGAATCTTCCGATGATCGAACCTATTAGGTTAACGGCTCAGAAAACGTCCACCCACGTAGAATCCTAAAACTTTGAAAGATATATGAGAGAAGAGACTCCAAAACAAATAGGATGGGAGGGGAAATAGAATAGAGATAAGGAGAAAACAAGAATCTTATTGAGATGTTTCCAAAATAGTTTAGCAGAAATAGTTTTTTGACACTCTAGAAACAACGACCGTTAGCGAGGTTATCCTACAGGCTTTGCGGAACCGTTGCTTCGATAACCATTAGTATCGAAACAATATCGGGAATCGGAACCAAGGCTCTGATACCATTTGTGACGCCCCGAGATCGGGCACTATGCAGATTTCAGCATTCCCGCCAAAAATCCACATAATAACCGATTCCAGGTTGCCACTTGTGATAACATTACAACAGTTCACGAATAATCCACAACAAAAACAGAAAAGATATATACAAGATGACTCAAACGAGTCAACGATACAACTAATACAATACAAAGGTCCAAATAACAGCGGAAGGAACAACATAGTGTCCGACTACGGACAAGATACAAATTGGACTAAGAGTCCTGAAGATAACCGAGAGCGTCCAATCCCTGCCTAGGCCAAGCCGGAGGGATTCCCAAGCTAACGTCGTCAGACTCCAAACCTGTTGACTGCAATATTGAATATGCAGCCACGAAAAAGGATTCGTGGGTCAGTACGGTTAAGTACTGACAAGTAGATAAACCATACTCACAGGATACTGGCGTAACCAGTCATCACAAGATACAAAAACTTTGGGTGCAACGGAAAGGAAAGGTTTATTGCAAAGAAGCGGCAGCGGGCTGCACTAACTGACTACAGAGACTCACTACAACATCCGGCTAAAAGAGGGGGATAAGATAGCGTATCGTAACCAACTAGTACTAACCACCCAAACAAACCCATCCAATGTTACCCCCTACTAAGGAAGCAACCCAAGGATAACTCACACTGTTGGATTAATGATGGATCAAGTTGTTGTGTCAATAAGACTATTACTAGTCAGGTATCATTAGTTAGGTGTAAGTTGTTCTGAGTACTTGTTAGCCAGTACTTTCACCAAGTTAACCATAACCGCGGAAAACACGGCTTCTCGAGAAGATTTAACCCTGCAGGGATGCACCAATTTGGCCGTACACGTAAGAATAACCCGCCAGACGGGGGATCAACCCACCAAGCGAGGTACTCAACACAACCCAACTCTTCTTCGCATCAAGCCCAAAGAACCACATGTTGTGCGTGTGCGGCTAATCGAGCCCCACGAAGAAAAGGGGACCCTCATAGCACTCTAAGACCATGCCGCCCTAAATGCCGACTACAAAAGTTCCACCCTGGCGCCAAGGGTTCGCACCTGCACATGCATGCATCAAATGGAAAGCCCGAACTAAGTGTGGCGATTTGGACGAGATGCGAATTGAATCAAGTTGAGGGGGGCGCCCATACTCGCTTCCCACATGCGGTTAGTGCGCTCATCATGGATCAGTAGACAAGACCCTTTTCCTAATTAGGGTCGACACCAGCAGGCTTCAAAACCACGCCGGGCCTCCTGCCGGTGCCTTATCATCAAATTATTATTACCCAAAACATTAACATGTGGTTGATTGAAATGAAACCCAACTATCAAACTAAACAGGTGATAAGACGGACAACAAGACTTGAGCGCAAACAACACTAAGCATGCAACTACGACACGAGGGCCAACAGGGTAAACAAACAACAGTTGATAGGAAGTGGAAGGAAGGTTATATCATGGCTGCAAGGTAAACATATAATAGGATCGAGACACAGGCATCGAATCAACAGGCTAGAATAAGAACAACGGAAAGAATCGGTAACAAGTGATGAAGGGCAGCCATTTGGCAGCAAGTGAGTATACTTGCCTGGAATCCAGCAAGTAGAGGTACATCCGAAGAACTTGTCGTTGCTCACATCATCTCAGCGTCCTATCCGCGAAGAAGCAACGAACCTCGAACAAACACCGGATGCAACAATTACTTCTACGGCAAAAGATCCAGCATGATCCTATTTTATATGCATGGCATGGCAAGATGCAACAGGGGAAACAACTTAAGCAATTTAATCGGAACCGGAGTCCGGAGAAATAGGAATTGGTTCAAGTTGTTTAGCTAACCATCAAGTTAAATGTTGTTTAGCATGGAAAACAGTAAATAGGTGGGTTAAGCAATATTAAATGGAATAGGGCAACAATTGAATTAAATACCCCAACACATTCGATATTTATTTATTAGGTGAACATACATAACACTACTACAAATGCAACATGCAAGGTGCAAACATGAACATGGATGGCATGAACAGATTAAGTGCATTTTTCTGGTATGAAAACATATTTTATTTGTTGGATTTGGAATTAAAATGAGCAAGTTATCAAATTAGCAATTTTAATACATTAATTAAGAAATAGTTGTTTTCAGCAATTTAAATTATTCAAAACAGAAGAAAAAAGTTTATATTTGCAAAGTTTAGAGAATTTTGATCGGAAAACATATTTTACTTTTCAAATTTGGAGCTAAAATTAATTATTTATGATTTATGCAATTAAATCAATTTAAATTGAGCCGGAAACCCAACATTTAATTTAGGAGGTTCACATTATTTATTTACCCAACAAGATTAAATTTTGTTTAACATGGAGAGATGATATAAAGATGAGCTATGCAATTTTAAATGGAACCGAGCTACTATATATAGCATCCCAACAAATTCCATATTTAATTGTTAGGTGATTGCTAAATACCCACAAACCACACAATGCAATGCGTCATGATGAATGATTTAATATGAACAAAATATATGAAATTTAGAAAATAGGCATATAGGGTATACGGTTTGGGTTCGCACGTTGGAAAGAGAATCGCCGGGGTCAACGCCGGAAACTTCGGAACGTGGAGGAAGTAGACGACGTCGGGGACGTAGGGGAAGTAGCCGTTCGTTCTCATGTAGTCGAGGAAGTAGTGGTACTCGTTCCGTAGTGGAAGTAGTCGTTCACGTCATCGGTGGTAGTTGTCGATCTTGTCATCGAGGTTGGAAGAGGAAGTAGACGTAGTCGTGGACGAGGTACTCGCCGCGTCCGTATAGAAGATCTTGGTGGTTCCGATCTTTGTGGTCGATGGCGAACTGGGCGACAACATGTCTTCGAGGTCGATGGAGAACTTGGCGTCCGTGTACTTGTCGACGAGGAACTCGGAAGGTGCGCCATTACATCTCCACACGGGCATCGTCGAAGTGTCGGACTTGGCGACGGGATTTTGACGACGCGCGCGAAGGCGGCCACCACAGAAGATGTCACGACGAGACAAAAAAACGGCTTACGAAGCCGTTGCTTCTTGTCCTTCCCAGCTATATCCTCAAAGGTACAATTGTACCAGCAATCTCCCACCAATGGTGGGTCGCCATGAGGAGCACAGAGAGGTGTTCCTGGCGCCGATGGTACTGGCGGTTCGCCAAGCTTCACAATGTCGCCGACGGATTTACAATCCCGGTCGGGCGAGTGCCCAACGGCATCATAGTTCAGGCATATCCGTATCGGCTTCTTGACATTACTATGTGGAGCATGCAGCCCCAATAACTGCCTTCCTCTAAGGCGGCGCTCCGCTTTCTCTCGGAGCACGTGGTAGACTTGCGGCATGACAGAATACTCCTTGCGCCCAGCTCGGCGCCGCTGATGCAGTATCTCGTCGTGGATGCAGGAATGGCTGAGGTAAACATCCTTGTCTCCGGAAGAATCGGCGCCTTCCAGAGATAGTGCTTTGCCGTCATCGGAAGCGGCACTGGCTCCCCCAGACCAGACAAGAATCAACACAATCTTGAGTCCGACGAGCCAGAGCACCCTGCCGCACCCGCCGCCGGTCGAGGCCCTGGCATCCATGTGATGTAATCTCGCCGACGCAGCGTCCCGCCGCTTACATTCACCGCCGCGCGGGAGGCGCCCCGGGCTCCGCCAGTCTCGGCACCATCCTCCGCGCCAAATCAAAGCCTCCTCCTCCTCCTGCTGGTCCTCCTTGGTCACGCCGCGCGACGCCTTCGCCGGGACGACGGGCCGCCGCACCTGAACACCGCCGCCGCGGGGAGCACCACCGCCCGCGTCCGAGCAACCGCGGGGGCGCAGATCGAGGCCGGCAGGCGAGTCCCCCAAATGATTAGGGTTTGGTAGAAGCAGCCGGAGAGGGGAGATGACGCGCGGGTGGGGTGGGGGAGGTGGTCGGGCGACGCGGCAGAGGATGGAGGCCGGCAGGAGCTCGGCTCACGGCCGTCCGCGCAGGGAGACAGGGAGCCGCGGCGGCGCCATGGACAGAGAGGGAGGCGAGCTTGAGGGGGGAGAGGTCGGGGCAGGAGGGGCTCCGGGCCATGGCCGGAGAGGAGGACACGAGAGGGCGCCGGAGGTGAGGATCGAGCAGAAGGAGAGGGGCGACGGGAGAAGGGAGACGAGGGGAGGCGGCGCTCGACAGGGAAGGAGGACGAGGGGTCGCTGCAGTTGGGGAATCGATCGATCGATCCTCTCTTTTTTTTTCTTTTCCTTCCGTGCGTGCGTGATGCGTTGTGTGCGTTGTGTGCTGTGTGTGTGCGGCCCGGGTGCGTGTGTGTTACGTGTGGGTTCTGTGCGTGTGTTGTGTGTGTTAGGGTTGGGGTGTGGGGTGGCCGGCTGGGCCTTAGCTAGGCCCAGTTCGGCTGCCTCCCCCCCCACAAAACAATTTTTTTTTATTTGATGTTTTATTAATTTTCCAGAAAAAAGATATTTGGAGTGCTAATACAATTAGTTTTGAGGCATCAAAATAATCCAGAAAAATTTAGGAAGATAGAATTTGATGGAATTGAAATAATGTTTGCAAGTTTTATGCACACATGATGCATGATGCCATGCTATGCAAAGAAATAAAAAAAACAAGCAACAGGTAATTTTAGGGGGAAAAGCCCCGGGCGTTACAAATGGTGACATCGAGAGTTTACCCAGGTTCAGGCCACCTTGCGGTGTAGTACCTTACTCCTTCTTGTCTGATGATTGCACTTTGATTGGTTAAAATACAAGATGTGAGCTTGTGCTCGGGGTCACACTATGGGACGATGGAGCGAGTGTGTCCTCTTCTGTTCTGTGTCCTCTATAGAGGCGAGAGTGCCTCCTTATATACTTTCCACGGTCCTTTTTCCCGCTCGTACTTGGCGGGAAAGGGTACCACACATAGGCGGGTGAAGCATAGTACATCCCTCGTCAGCCTCTACGATCTTTGGTCGGCGGAAGACAGGGCCGCAGTCTGCGGCAGGTAGTGGGGGTTCCCGGTGATGTCCCTCCGACTTGTAGCGTCGGCTTGGTCCCCTTTCACCAAAGAGAAAAGGTTTGGGAGGCGCTCTGGTGTGGGCATCTATCGCCCACACTTTATACACGAGATTAGCAACCTGCCAAAGGTGCTCTACGGCGATGTCTTGCTCCCGTCAGCGCGCAGTCTTGCGCATGTCACCTAGCACATGGGTTGTTTCCTCCATGGAGGAAAACCCCTCCAGAGAGGAGGCGAAATGGTCGATGTAGAGCCTCTGTCCGAGTGAAGACGGGTTGCATCACCCTTTGGAGAGGTTAACCGCCTGCTGGAAGTCTATCGAGGGGAGCTGCGGTCCTTGGCCTACTAGCCGGTCTGGGCCGCAGCGGAAGGGCCGAGATACCCCAGTATCCACTGGCCCGACACTAGCCCCCGGGTAAAAGTGTAAACGCGCTTAAATCATCTTGTTTTGGTGTTTGTTAACAACATGTATATCCTTAAGTGTGTTGATGTTTTTCAGGACTCATAACTCATATTTACAATGGTGGAAGTGAGATACACAAAATGGAAAAGAGTTTGGTGTGCTGGATTTTCTTGTGTCACTCACTGGACTCATACCGGAGAGTTACCGGAAACACACCGGAGTCTCCGGTCTGGGGATTGTTTGTGAAACCAGCCGTGGGGCGCAAGTGGTGTCACCTCCTGGTGCCACACCGGAGACTTACTGGAATATGTCCGGAGTCTCCGGTCTGGTACTCATCCGCGAATTCTGCGAAGTTGCGCGCGTGGTGTCACCTCCTGGTGCCACTCCGGAATATTACTGGAGACTGTATGGAGTCTCCGGATCGACTCTTGGTTGCGTTCCTCGCTGACCCCCAAATAGCCTCTGGGTGAAGACGAAGGCCACTTTGATGTTTTACACCGGAGTCTCCGGCCCTGCACCCCGGAGTCTCAGGACTGGTACTCATGCTGAAGAATCAAGAGGAGGAGCAAGTGGTGTCACCCCCTGGTGCTACTCCGGAGACTTATCGGAATGTGTCCCGAGTCTCCGGACTGCCGCCTCTGCAAAAAACTCAGACCGGAGTCTCCGGCCTTTACACTAGAGGCTCCGGTGTGAGTTTGTTAGAATCGTCTCCAACAGCTCCAAACTTTATGCGGGGTATAAATACCCCCTCCCCTCCACCTACCTCCAGCTAGCTCGTCCAGAATTGAAGTCCCAATTGCTAAAGCTCACCCACCTTGCTAGATCCCCCAATCCCTCCACACAAAAGCCTTGATCTTTGGAGGATTGAAGGAGAAGGCCCCGATCTACGTCTTCACCAACCGGATTTCATTTCCCCTCTCATTTGCTTGAGGGATCTAGCCTAGGGTTTCCTCTTGTGGAGAACCTAGGCATCTTCCTACTCTTTGGTGTTTCAAGAAGTGTTGGGAGCCCCCAATTTGGTTGTGGGTGTGTGCCCCAAGTTGTTTGTAAAGGATTCGATTCCCGCCTCAAAGGGGATCATTAATGGAACGTGAACTAGGCCTTTGTGGCTGAGTTCATCGGAGAATAGGGTGAGTCCTTTGTGGCGTTGAGTAGGCCTTCGTGGCGAGCTCACACCCCTCCAACGAGACGTACTCCCTTAACAAGGAGGAACTCGGGAATACATCGTGTCTCCGTGTGCTTCCTATCGGTTATCTCGTTCCCTTATCTTTTACTTACTTGTACTTGTTGCATTTATTGTTGTACTAGTTGCATTAGTTGCTTTCCTTGTCATATAAGTAAATTCACCTTAGTTGCACTATCTAGAGAATTTACCTTTGTGTCAAGCCTAAACTACAAGAAAAATGAAAATTTGTCGTAGCACCTATTCACCCCCCTCTAGGTGCCCATACTATACTTTCAATTGGTATTAGACCCCGACTCTTCTATCGGGCTCAACCTCCTAAGAGTTTAAGTATGGGTAATGTATCGGATACCGAAGGTTCCGCGGCGATGGTGTTCATGAATGATCTCAATGAGTTGAAAAATTCATTGACCTCATCTATAGACACCAAAATCGATGAGTTGCGTGAAGTCTTGATGGAACTCTTGAAAGCCAAAGGACCGGAGGGCGCCATGAAAGGGGTAGATGGTGATCCATCTAAAATTGCTTCTGCCGAGAACTCCACGAAGAAGGGTACGGAAGGAGATGAAGAATTTCACACCGTCACCAGAAGTTATTCTCCCGATCCTCCCGTCCCACATCCTCATATAATCCCTAGGGGAGATCCACCTAAAATTGATGCATATTCTTTTCGTGAATGACAATATTACATGGAGACTCACTTGAACTCTTCTTGTATAGAGCTTTGAGTGTCACTCGTGATGGATACAAGCCTCATGACCCCAAGAATCTAACAAGAAGAGAAGCCGTAGATTGTCAACTCAACTACACCGCCTTCTCAATTCTTCAACAAGCCATGGGTCCTAACCACATGTCGCATCTTCAACAATATTCCACCGTCAAGGAAACATGGGACTCTCTTGTCGTCATGTTTGTGGGCAATGAGAGCATGCAAAGGAATAGGTATGATGCCTTGACCAATGAGGCCGAAGGGTTCTATATGCATGATGGAGAGAACCACAAAGACATGTACCTAACGCTCAAGACATTTGCCACCGCATTCAGTAATGTTGGTGCCAAGTACATTTATGATTCTTGGATCAAAAGGAAGTACATGATTTCCCTCATGACATTTGAGCCCGCGGACTTGAAGAGCATTCAAGGAAGACACGATTTCCCTTCTATGACCTCAACTCAAGTCATGCAATAAATGTGCTCCTATCAAGTGCAAACCAAGAATGCTCTTGACAACCGTGCTAGGGCCATAGGAATGCACAAAGGGGCATCGGTTGCTTTGAAGGCCAAGGTTGTGTCTCAAGAAGTTGAGTATGAAGAAGAAGGCAATGAGGTGTTGGCTCAATTCAAGGATCAAGAGTATGATCCCATCCTCAAGGATATCATTGCTATCACCGTGCAAAAGTTTTGGAGGAATCCTCCTAAGGCCAAGAAATTTGTTGAGGAGAAGACCAAGTCTCGCTATGGCAATGATGGGGCTCAAAAAGTGAGGTCTTGCTTCAATTGTCAAGATAAGCACCACTTCATTGCGGAGTGTCCCTATGAAAATAGAGAACACCATGGTGGCAAGCTAGTTCGCAAGGACAAGTCCAAGGTTGAGTACAAGAAACCTCATTTCAAGGAGAAACCTTTCAACAAGAAATCTCCCACCAAGTTTGTGCTAGTGACTCAAGAGGAAAATGATTCCGGGAGTGATGAAGAATAAGAAACCACTAGTGAAGTTTCCGCTCTAGCTATTGCCTCTACTCCATTGTCTTCATCTCTTTTTGAATCCCCCAATGAAAATCATCCTCACCCAAATGCCAAGTGCTTCATTGCTAAATCCTCGGAGGTCAACTTCTCCCAACTATAAGACCCCAAGTGAACTAGAAAATCTTGCTAGTCTTAGAGTAGAAGATGAAATGCTATCCTTGGAACGTTTTATGTCTAACATGCAAGGGGAGACCAATAAGTACTTCGAACATCTCATGAGCCAATTGGGAGATGCCCAAGAATCTCTTGAGAAGAAAGGTGAGGTTGAAAGAAGGGATGCAGATGAAATTGCATCCCTCACTATGACTCTTGAGGAAGAGCATGATGGTAGAGTTTCTCTTGAGGAGGAACTTGAATCTAGTGAAGAAACTCATAATGAACTTGTTTCTAATATCGCTAAGGAACGTGACCTTGCAATTGCTAAATGTAAAAAGGCTAAAAAGGATAAGTTTGAGTTTGGTGTTGGTCATGGTAAACTAACCGAGGAGTTTGAAAAACTAACCGAGGCTCACAAAGCTTAGGAGAGTGAACATTCTTCCCTCAAAGAGTTGCATGAACAAGTTCAAACTCAAAATTAATCAACTTAACAACCCTAGCACCTCTAATTCTTCTTGTGATCATGCAAATATTATTTAAGAAAATGCTAGGTTGAAAGATGAGCTTGCAAGGCTCAAGGGCAAACGCCCTCAAGTTGAGAAGGTTGTGGTCTCTACCCCACAAGTGGTAGCCCCTAGTCCTCATGTGGTTGTTGCTAGACCACAATTGAGTGCTCCAAGGCCACAAGTGGGCAAGCAAGGTCTTGGCTATGTTGCCAAGAAGAAGAACAAGAAGAAGAAGAACAAGAAGAAGGCCAACATTGGTGCCTCGGGTAGTATTGTCATTAGGGACAACACTACTCGTAGAACTCCTGCACAAGCAAGCAATGTTGCTTCGAGTAGTAGTGTCATGAGGGAAAACACTACTCGTAGCATCTCCGCGGGAACTAACAATCCACACCATTTCTTATATGTTGATTATTATAGTGTTGTGCAACCTAAATATGTTGGTCCTATTGAGGGTTACATTGACTATACCATTTGGGTTCCAAAGACCCTTGTTGCTAACATGAAGGGACCCTCCTCGGGTCCTAACTCTAGTCAATGATCTCTTGCAGGACTATGCTTCCGGTGGGACTAAATGGATTCTTGATAGTGGATGCACTAATCATATGACCGGAAGCAAAGAGCTTGTGACGGAGTTGCGACCAAATGACATCCAAGCAACCGTCATTTGTGGAGACTCTTCCAAGTCTAAGGTATCCGGGTTCGGCAAGGTTGTGGTGGCTCCCGATATAACTATCGTGAACGTCATGCTTGTCGAATCTCTTGGTTACAGTTTACTTTCCGTCCGCTCTCTTGGAAAGATGGGTTTTTCCGTCTTTTTCGATGGTGATATTGTGGTCCTTTTGAGGAGCAAGACTCTTAACGTCGCATATGTGGGACATGTTAAAAATGAGTTGTTCGTGGTGGACTTTTCAAAATCAACCAACTCTCAAGCAATGTGTCTTTTCGGGAAGGCGGACTTGGGATGGTTGTGGCATTGCCGCTTATCCCATGTCAACATGAGAACTTTGCAAAGTCTTCACAAAGGTGGCCTTATTGTCGGACTAAAATAAAATGCTTCCTTTGCAAAGGATCGCGTGTGTAGGTCGTGTGTTGAAGGGAAGATGCATGACAAGGTGCACAAGGCCAAGACTATTATCTCATCAAAGAGGATCTTGGAGCTACTCCATGTTGATCTCTTTGGTGCCATGCCCGAGGCAAGTCTTGGTGGCAAGAAGTATTGTTTGGTGATTGTCGATGATTATTCATGATACACTTGGGTTTACTTCTTCAAGTGCAAGAGTGAAACTCAACAAACCATCATCAATTTCTCCAACGAAGTGCAATGTCAACACAATGTGCAAATCATGGCTATTAGGAGTGATAATGGATCGGAGTTTAAGAACTACACTTTGAATGAATTCTTTAGTGAAGAAGGCATTCGTCATCAATACTCCGCCACTTACACTCCTCAACAAAATGGTGTTGCCGAAAGGAAGAATCGCACCCTCTTGGATATGGCAAGGACCATGTTGGCGGAGTACTCTTCTCCCCAATATTTATGGGCCGAGGCCATATCCACCGCTTGCCACTCCTCCAACCGCCTCTACATCCGCAAAGGCTTGGAAAAGACCCCATATGAGATCCTCACCGGCAACAAGCCCAACGTCTCCTACTTCCGTGTATTCGGTTGTAAGTGCTTTTATTTGATCAAGGGTGTTAGGTTGTCTAAATTTCAATCCAAAACTATTGAGGGTATATTTGTTGGTTACGGTGCCGAATCCCACACTTATAGAGTCTTTGACAAAGCCTCACGGATTGGCATAGAATCTTGTAGTGTGGTTTTCGAGGAAAATGATGGCTCCCAAGTGGCGCAATTTCATGTTTCTAATATAGATGTTGAAATGCCTCAAGAAGCCATAGGAAGGATAGGTGTGGGATTTTTCCGCCCCATCGAGGGACACCTTGTGGTGACTCGAGAAGGACTATGCTCTACTCAAGTGGATCCCTCCTCGACATTAGAAGAACAAGCCAAGGAGCCAAGTGGTGCACCTAACCAAGAACATGTTGAAGACCCTCCTCTTATCGACCAAGTTACTACGCAAGATGCAACCACTCCTATCATTCATGCTAGTCAAGGTCAAGGCCAAGATCAACCATACTCCTCATCCTCTCCTCAAGTTGAAGCAAGTGTTGAAGATATTTTTTTTGAGGATGATGATCAAGGCAAAGTTGGTCAAGACGGGGACCAAAATTATCAAGATGATCAAGTGATCCCTCCTCGCAATAATGAGGAGATCAAAGCCCGCCGTGCTAAAAGGATAAGAAGAGCTTTGAAGCATATTGATGCCCAATACAACAAGGTTTTGGAAGATATTCAAGCTAGAAGATCCACAAGAAGGCAATTGGCACATTTTAGTGAGCATCCAGCTCACATATCTATGGTGGAACCAAAGGAAGTGTTTCAAGCTCTTGAGGACTCCGATTGGGTTGAAGCAATGCATGATGAGCTCAATAACTTTGAGCGCAACAAAGTTTGTGAAAGTGCATTCTCGATATCTCGCTGTTTTGTGTGTTTGTTAACAACATAAACAAGTTACTAACCGTATGTGCTACTTTGTCAAAGAATTTGGTCTTAAATCAGCATGTATACGGTGTCGAAGAAATGGTGAAGAAATCGAAGATCAACGGATTTTGTATGGCCTGAAACAGAGCTTCTAAGTGCAGCCCGGAATATTCCGGGCCAATCCGGGTGCCGGAATCAGTCCGGAACAATCCGGCCTCAACGAGGAATTGTTCTGTTACAATCCGGATGTTTCCAGATGATTCCGGGATCCGTAATATTCCGGGGCCATTCCAGCCTCAACGGGAAAATGCTCTGTTTGCATCCGGAACCATTCCGGGGCCATTCCGGCCATAAGGGGAAAAGTCTCTGTTGCAATCCGGAATGCTCCGGATTATTCTGGGGTCCGGAATATTCCGGACCAATCCGACCTGGTCGCATTTTGCGCAGAAAAACGGCTAGTTGAGTGAGGCCTATAAATAGGGCCTCCCTTTCTTCCCAAAGGGATAGCTCTCTCTAGCATTGAAGACTCCATTAATTGAGCTCACCCACCAAGCTAGATCTCCCTCCTCCTCCACCCAAACTTGTTGAAACTTTGAAGATTGGAGGAGGACCACCGGATCTACATCTTCACCAACCGGATTTCATTTCCCCTCTCATTTACTTGAGAGATCTTTGCCTAGGGTTTCCTCATGTGGAGAACCTAGGCTTCTTGTTACTAGTGGTGATTCAAGAAGAGTTGGGAGCCCCCAATTAAGTTGTGGGTGTGTGCCCCAAGTGTTTGTAAAGGATTCGATCCCCGCCTCAAAGGGGTTCAATAGTGAGAGGTGAACTAGGCCTTCGTGGCGCAAGTTCATCGGATAATAGGGTGAGGCCTTTGTGGCATTGAGTAGGCGTTCATGGCGAGCTCACACCCCTACAACGAGACGTACTCCCTTAACAAGGAGGAACTCGGGAATACATCGTGTCTCCGTGTGCTTCCATTGGTTACCTCGTTCCTCACTCTTTACTCACTTGTACTTGTAGCATTTATTGTAGTACTTGTTGTATTAAGTGTTGTCCTAGTTGCATTAATTGCTTGCCTTGCCATATAGGTAAATTCACCATTAGTTGCACTATCTAGAGAATTTACCTTTGTTTCAAGCCTAAACCTTGTTAAAAATTAAAATTGGTCGTAGAACCTATTCACCACCCCTCTAGGTGCCCATACTATACTTTCAATTGGTATCAGAGCCTCGGCTCTTCTATCGGGCTTAACCGCCTAAGAGTTTTAGTATGGGAGACGATTTGGATACCGAAACGGCCGGTGGCAAGGTGACCATGGATGATCACAATGCTTTGAGAAATTCATTGACCTCATCCATAGACACCAAATTTGATGAGTTGCGTCAACTCATGGCACAACTCCTCAAAGCCAAAGGTCCGGAGGTAGTCGAATCCTCTATTCCGGAAATTCCTCCGGAGGGTGCAAAGAAAGGGGTAGATGGTGATCCACCTAAAAATGCTTCCGCCGAACAAGCCGCTAAGAAAGGCGCGGGTGGAGAGGAAGGATATAACTCCGTTGAAGGACGATATTGTCCCGATCCCCCCGTCCCTCATCCTCATATAATCCCTAGGGGAGACCCACCTAAAATTGATGCTTTTTTCTTTCCGTGAATGGCAATACTACATGGAGACTCACTTGAACTCTTCTTGTATAGATCTTTGGAGGATCACTCGTGACGGATACAAACCATTTGATCCCAAGAATCTCACAAGAAGAGAAGCCATAGATTTCCAACTCAACTACACCGCTTTGTCCATTCTTGAACAAGCAGTGGGTCCTAACCACATGCCGCATCTTCAACAATATTCCACTGCCAAGGAAACATGGGACGCTCTTGTCATCATGTTTGTGGGTAATGAGAGAATGGAAAGGAATAGATATGATGCCTTGACCAATGAGGCCGAAGGGTTCTATATGCATGATGGAGAGGATCATGTGGACATGTACCGAAGACTCAAGACTCTTGCCACCGCCTTATCAAATGTTGGTGCCACGTAGATTGATGATTCTTGGATCAAGAGTAAGTACATGATTGCCATAATGCCATTTGAGGGTGCGGACATGAAGAGCATTCAAGGGAGACATGATTTCTCCTCCATGACCTCAACTCAAGTGATGCAAGAGATGTGCTCCTACAAAGTGCAAACCAAGAATGCGCTTGACAACCGTGCTAGGGCCATTGGAATGCACCAAGGAGCATCCGTTGCTTTGAAGGCCAAGGTGTTGTCAAGAGAGGTTGAGAATGAAGAAGAAGGAGAAGAGGCGTTGCCTCCTTTGAAGGAACAATACTATGATCCCGTTCTAAAGGATCTCATTGCTCTCACCGTGCAAAAGTTTTGGAGCAATCCTCCCAAGGGAAAGAGATTTGTTGAGGAGAAGACAAGGTATCGCTATGGAAATGATGGGGCTCAAAAAGTGAGGTCTTGCTTCAATTGTCAAGATAAGCATCACTTTTTGCGGAGTGCCCTAATGAGAATAGAGAGCTTCATAGTGGCAAGCTCATTCGCAAGGACAAGTCCAAGGCTGAGTACAAGAAACCTCATTTCAAGAAGAAGCCATTCAACAAGAAGTCTCCCACCAAGTTTGTGCTCTTGACTCAAGAGGAGTATGATACCGGGAGTGATGAAGAAGAAGAAACCACAAGTGAAGTAGCCGCTCTAGCTATTTATTCTACTCCATCATCTTCATCCCTCTTCGAATCCCCCAATGACGATCTTCCTCAACATAATGCCAAGTGCTTCATGGCTAAGGCCACGGAGGTATCACCTTCCCCCAACTCTAAGACCCCTAGTGAACTTGAACATCTTGCTAGTCTTAGAGAAGAAGAAGAAAGGGTCTCCTTGGACCATTTTATGTCTAACATGCAATGGGAGACCAAGAAGTACGTTGAGTATCTCATGAGGCAATTGGGAGAGGCCCAAGATGCTCTTGAGAAGAAAGGTGACGTTGAGAGAAGGGATGCGGATGAAATTGCATCTCTCTCTATGACTCTTGAGGAAGAGCATGATGGTAGAGTTTCTCTAGAGGATGAACTTGAATCTATTGAATTATCTCATAATGAACTTGTCTCAAACATCATTAAGGAACATGATCTTGCTATTGCTAAATACAAAAAGGCTAAAAAGGATATGGTCGAGTTTGGGGTTGGTCATGGTAAACTAACCGAGGAGTTTGAAAAGCTAAACCGAGGATCACAAAGCTTTGGAAAGCCAACACTCATTCCTCAAAGAGTTGCATGAACAACTAAAAACTCAACTTAATCAACCTAACAATCCTAGCACCTCTACTTCTTCTTGTGATCATGCAAATATTATTGAGGAAAATTCTAGGTTGAAGGATGAGCTAGCAAGGCTTAAGGGCAAAGGCCCACATGTTGAAAAGGTTGTGACTCCTACCCCACAAGTGGTTGCCCCTTGCTCTAATGTGGTCATTGTTAGACCACAATTGAGTGCTCCAAGGCAACAAGTGGGCAAGCAAGGTCTTGGCTATGTAGCCAAGAAGAAGAACAAGAAGAAAAAGAACAAGAAGAAGACCAACAATGGTGCTTCGGGTGGTATTGTCATTAGGGACAACACTACCCCTAGCACACCCGCTCAAGCAAACAATCTAGATTCAAGTAGTAGTGTCATGAGGGACAACACTACTCGTAGCACCTCCGCGGGAACTAACAATCCACACCATTTCTTATATGTTGATTATTATGGTGTTATGCAAGCTAAATATGTTGGTCCTATTGAGGGTTTCATTGACTATACTATTTCGGTTCCAAAGACCCTTGTTGCTAACATGAAGGGACCCATCTCGGGTCCTAACTCTAGTCAATGATCTCTTGCAGGACTATGCTTCCGATGGGACTAAATGGATTCTTGATAGTGGATGCACTAATCATATGACCGGAAGCAAAGAGCTTGTGACGAAGTTGCGACCAAATGACATACAAGCAACCGTCACTTATGGAGACTCTTCCAAGTCTAAGGTATCCGGGTTCGGCAAGGTTGTGGTGGCTCCCGATATAATTATCGTGAACGTCATGCTTGTCGAATCCCTTGGTTACAGTTTACTTTCCGTCCGCTCTCTTGGAAAGATGGGTTTTTCCGTCTTTTTCGATGGTGATATTGTGGTCCTTTTGAGGAGCATGAATCTTGACGTCGCTCACGTGGGACATGTTGAAAATGAGTTGTTCGTGGTGGACTTTTAGAAGTCAACCAACTCTCAAGCAATGTGTCTTTTCGGGAAGGCGGACTTGGGATGGTTGTGGCATCGCCGCTTATCCCATGTCAACACGAGAACTTTGCAAAGTCTTCACAAATGTGGCCTTATTGTCGGACTAAAAGAAAATGCTTCCTTTGCAAAGGATCGCGTGTGTAGGTCGTGTGTTGAAGGGAAGATGCATGACAAGGTCCACACGGCCAAGACTATTATCTCATCAAAGAGGATCTTGGAGCTAGTCCATGTTGATCTCTTTGGTGACGTGCCCGAGGCAAGTCTTGGTGGCAAGAAGTATTGTTTGGTGATTGTCGATGATTATTCAAGATACACTTGGGTTTACTTCTTCAAGTGCAAGAGTGAAACTCAACAAACCATCATCGATTTCTCCAACGAAGTGCAACGTCAACACAATGTGCAAATCATGGCTATTAGGAGTGATAATGGCTCGGAGTTTAAGAACTACACTTTGAATGAATTCCTTAGTGAAGAAGGCATTCATCATCAATACTCCGCCACTTACACTCCTCAACAAAATGGTGTTGCCGAAAGGAAGAATTGCACCCTCTTGGATATGGCAAGGACCATGTTGGCGGAGTACTCTTCTCCCCAATATTTATGGGCTGAGGCCATATCCACCGCTTGCCACTCCTCCAACCGCCTCTACATCCGCAAAGACTTGGACAAGACCCCATATGAGATCCTCACCGGCAACAAGCCCAACGTCTCCTACTTCCGTGTATTCGGTTGTAAGTGCTTTTATTTGATCAAGGGTGTTAGGTTGTCTAAATTTCAATCCAAAACTATTGAGGGTATTTTTGTTGGTTACGGTGCCGAATAACACACTTATAGAGTCTTTGACAAAGCCTCACAGATTGTCATAGAATCTTGTAGTGTGGCTTTCGAGGAAAATGATGGCTCCCAAGTGGCGCAATTTCATGTTTCTAATGTAGATGTTGAAATACCTCAAGAAGCCATAGGAAGGATGGGTGTGGGATTTTTCCGCCCCATTGAGGGACACCTTATGGCGACTCGAGAAGGACTATGTTCTACTCAAGTGGAGCCCTCCTCTACAATAGAAGAACAAGCCAAGGAGCCAAATGTTACACCTAACCAAGAACATGTTCAAGACCCTCCTCTCATTGACCAAGTGACTTCGCAAGTCGTACCCACTCCTCTCACTAATGCGAGTCAAGGTCAAGGACAAGATCAACCTTCCTCTTCATCCTCTCCTCAAGTTGAAGCAAGTGTTGAAGATATTGTTGTTGATGATGATGATGATGAAGGCCAAGTTGGTCAAGATGGGGACCCAAATGATCAAGATGATCAAGTGATCCCTCCTCGCAATAATGAGGAGATCGAAGCCCGTCGTGTCAAAAGGATAAGAAGAGCTTTGAAGCAAATTGATGCCCAAGACAACAAGGTCTTGGAGGATATTCAAGCTCGAAGATCCACAAGAAGGCAATTGGCACATTTTTGTGAGCATCAAGCTCATATCTCTATGGTGGATCCTAAAAAAGTGTATGAAGCTCTTGAGGACTCCGATTGGGTTGAAGCTATGCATGATGAGCTCAATAACTTTGAGCGCAACAAAGTTTGGAGATTGGTTGAGAAGCCCAAAGATTGCCACAATGTTATTGGAACTAAGTGGATTTTCAAGAACAAGCAAGATGAGCATGGCATTGTCACAAGGAACAAGGCTAGATTGGTTGCTCAAGGTTACACTCACGTTGAAGGCATTGACTTTGATGAAACCTACGCACCCGTGGCTTGCCTTGAGTCCATCCGTATCCTCCTTGCTTATGCATCCTCTCATAATTTCAAATTGCAACAAATGGACGTGAAAAGTGCTTTCTTGAATGGTCCACTAAAAGAGGAGGTATATGTTAAGCAACCTCCGGGGTTCGAGAATCTCAACTTTCCTAACCACGTTTACAAACTTGACAAGGCTCTCTATGGTCTCAAACAAGCACCTCGTTCTTGGTATGAGCACCTTAGGGAGTTGTTAGATGATCGTGGTTTCGAAGTTGGGAAGATTGACCCCACTCTCTTCACCAAGAGAGTAAAGAGAGAGATTTTCACATGCCAACTATATGTGGACGATATCATCTTTGGCTCAACTAACCAAGCTTTCAATAATTAGTTCTCTAAGCTTATGAATGACAGGTTCGAGATGTCTATGATGGGAGAGCTTAAATTCTTCCTTGGCTTTGAGATCAAGCAATTTGCTCGTGGGACCTTCATTTCTCAAGCCAAGTATACCCAAGATATGATCAAGAGGTTTAATTTCCAAGATGCTAAGATCAAGCCATCTCCTATGCAAGTCAAGTGCCACCTATCTAGTAATCCAAAAGGGAGTAAGGATGTGGATCAAAAGTTGTATCGTTCTATGGTTGGTTCTTTGCTCTATCTTTGTGCATCTAGGCCCGATATCATTTTGAGTGTAGGTGTGTGTGCAAGGTATCAAGTGGCTCCTAAGGATAGCCATTTAATGGCGGTCCATAGGATCTTTCGTTATTTTATTCATACCCCAAGATTTGGTTTGTGGTACCCAAAGGGGGCACAATTTTCTCTCAATGGCTACACGGATTCCGATTGGGCGGGTCATCAAGATGATAGGAAGTCTACTTCCGGGGCTTTCCAATTTCTTGGTAGGTCCATAGTGAGTTGGTCCTCCAAGAAGAAAAATTGCATATCACTCTCCACCGCCGAAGCCGAGTATGTTGCTGCCGCAAGTGCATGCACTCAATTGTTATGGATGAGGCAATCTCTCAAGGAATATGGAGTTCATTTGGATAAAGTGCCTCTTTTTTGTGACAATGAAAGTGCCATCAATATTACATACAATATGGTGCAACATACAAGAACGAAGCACGTTGAGATTCGCCACTACTTCATCCGTGACCATGTGGCAAGAGGGGATATTGCACTATCTTATGTGCCCACCAAGGACAATCTCGCGGATATTTTCACGAAGCCACTTGATGATGCCAGATTCTTGTTCTTGAGGAATGAACTAAATGTGATTGATTCAAGGAGTTTGACTTGAAGATCTTGCACACACCCCTATAGATGAAACGTGTTTGAGCTTAGGTGTAGGTATGGACATAGGGGGAGTGTTATCCTAACACATTGGGTTCGCCATCCCCCATTATGCCCAAAGCAAAAATTTCATTGTTATCTCTCTATTTCTAATGTTGAATTGTGAGCTTCAATGTTGAGTAATGGCAATGCCCCCAAGATATATCTTCGCGGTTGCATACCATGAGCTCTTACATGGTGGCTTAAGCCAGCAACCTCTTCTCTCTTGAAAAGTTGGTTCTTAGTTGGATATCTTTTGGGTTATTGTGTTATCCTTCCGAATACTACTTCTCGTTGCTATTTCGATCTTATTTGCTTTTTCCCCGAGAAGTAAGACTAGGAAAACTAACCCCTTTGTGTTTTGCTCTATTTTGTCCCTCCTATGTTCATCTATGCATATGCCTTACTCCACACAAATCCACACCGTTCCTACCCATTCAAAACTATCTTTTACGGAAAAGTTTGGAGCTGTTTGCTGCTCTGACCGGAATTTTCCGGCCAGCCCGGAATCATTCCGGGTGGTCGGATTGAGCCGGAATATTCCGGCTGCCGGATTTTTCCGGGCTATTCCGGATGGACAGTTTTTCCTTATAAATACTCCCGCACGCACGGGTGGACAGTTTTCTTCCACTTCTTTCTCTCCTCCCGTGCCCTAGCCACCAAAGTTCGCCGATTTCATCCCCGTTGCCCCTAAGGAGGATTGTTTGATCCCTCCTTTGGACAAGGCCTCCCCCATGGAAGGTATTGTGTTTGGCATCTCATTCTTTTCATTTTGGTTGGTTGATTTTGGTTCTAGATGAAATCTCACCTAGGGTTTGATGTAGTTCCAAGTTCTATCAACTTATCTTCGTGCCAATCCCTACCTAGATGCCATGGTTTCTTAGAGCTAGTCTAACCACTCACCAATCTAGACTTAGATCCAAATCTTAAGTTTTTGTCACTCCCACACTTTCCAGCACGTAGATCTACTTTAGGTTCATCTCTTTGGTACCCCTTGATTTTGTTTTAGTTTTTGAGTCAAGATTTCGAGTTTTTAGGAATTTTCTCGAGTCAGATCGAGGAGCCCGGAATATTCCGGACCATTCCGGCTGCTGCCAGAAATTTGAGATTTTGCACTAAACCAAACCATTTGGAGTTCCTTTGACCCGTATGGCATATGCACTTACCTTTTGCTATTCCTATGTTCTCTATTCACAGGTCCTGGAGCTCGTACTGGTCTGAAAAGGGAGGCTACTGCTGGGAGGCGTGCTCGCCCTAATAGGGGTCACACTTCCGGTTCTCGTGGGGGATCTTGTGATGATGATCAGACTGAGAGAGTGCCCGAGGGTGATGTGAATGCCTGCACTATCCCTCAGTGGAAGCACATCAAGCGGAAGAATCCATACCGCTTTGCTGAGTCCACTTGTGAGGATCCTCGCTTTTGGACGAACCTTCAACTCAAGTGTTGGGAGGAGTTCTATTCTGTTCACAAGCCACTTGTCTGTGAGCAGGCTCAGATTGACTTGGACTTCTATAATAGGCACAAGAATGAGGATCTCCGCCATGTGCATGCCTGCCTGGAGAAGCTTGGTTTGATACCTCTTCTGGATACTGAGTGTGAGTATTGCCCTAAACTGGTTGCTCAGTTCTACTGCACTCTCCACGCCATGGATGATGCCCGGCGCACCATGACCTGGATTTGTGGGGAGCAGAAGATTACTAGCAACTTGACTGAGTTTGCTGAGGCGATTGGTTACACTTGGACAGCCACCTATGCTGATCATGGCTACAAAATTCATGAAGGACCAGAATATGACATCTCAAGCCTGGACTTTTGCTATCCTCCCAATGTTAGAGGCAAAACTAATCCTTTCAACTCCAACATGTACCCCTTCTGCAACTTGCTATCCAAGATCTTCCGTGCCACCATTGTGATCAAGGCTGGTGATTACTCTGCTATCAGGGCCTTCATGGTGAACCTCATGTTCCTCACTAGGCCTAAGAACCAAAGGAGGATTGATGTGATGGACTTCATATACCGTGAGATTTGCATCGGGGTCATGGAGAAGAGGAAGCCCGCATATGGCCCACTTATTCAGAAGTTCATAAATCACAAAGTGGGGATTGAGATCATGGGCCAATATGCAGTGGTCAAGGGCAAGAAGTTGGTTCCTACCTTGATTAATGGTGATGAGATTCCGGAGTATGCTCAGGCTAAGTCCAAATCACCCATGGCCACTCCTTCTGCTTCCACGAGTGGTACTTCTGAGCGTCCCTCTAGTGGCATTGCAAAGTTCTTCAAGGCAATGTTCAACATGTGCAAGGACACTAGGGCGATTGCTCATGAGGCTAGGGAGTTGGCCAAGGAGTCTAAGCGTATTCAGAACGCTGACCGCAGGGCTGCTGGGATTCAAGTGCCTGCTGATCCTCCCTCTCTTGCTGCTGCTGATCTTGTCCCCATTGAGATGCCTGAGATCCATGATGATGACTTCTACTTCGGGGTGCCTCCTGCTAATGTCGATGATGAGGAGTATTCTGATGATGGGGACTACTTCGATGCTGCTGGGCTTGGAGGTCGGGATCCGGAAGCTGAGGAAGAGGAGAATGATGATGAGCACCGTGAAGACGGCGACATGGAGTGATCCCTTGGGATGTTAGTTGGACTCGTTTTTCCCTTTTTGGCGTCTTGATGCCAAAGGGGGAGAAGGAGTCCCCATATTAGGATTCCACGGGCTTTGCAAGGGTGGGATCACGAGTCTTTTGCCTTTTGATTTCGATCTTATAGGCTTGTGCTCCGTTATCTTTAGTTCGTTTTCTTCGTTTGAAACTTCGTTTTATTTGTGTGGAACCTTGTGACGTAATTGTGTCACCCTACCCGTGGTTTTTCTACTATTATCATGCGTCCTATTATCTCTATCATTATCTATGCATGTTATATGAACTTGTTTAGACGGCTTGGTGTCTAAAACATAGGGGGAGCAAAGCCTATGAAGTGTGTGCCTCACGACACACATCGAGGAAAAACTCCGTCTATTTTTTGGACACCATTTCTTTAGTTCATATTGATTTATCCCCGTGAAATTTTTATGTTGTCATCAAACACCAAAAAGGGGGAGATTGAAAGTGCATTCTCGATATCTCGCTGTTTTGTGTGTTTGTTAACAACATAAAGAAGTTACTAACCGTATGTGCTACTTTGTCAAAGGATTTGGTCTTAAATCAACATGTATACGGTGTCGAAGAAATGGTGAAGAAATCGAAGATCAACGGATTTTGTATGGCCTGAAACAGAGCTTCTAAGTGCAGCCTGGAATATTCCGGGCCAATCCGGGTGCCGGAATCACTCCGGAACAATCCGGCCTCAACGGGGAATTGTTCTGTTACAATCCGGATCTTTCCGGATGATTTTGGGATCCGGAATATTCCGGGGCCATTCCGGCCTCAACGGGAAAATGCTCTGTTTGCATCCGGAACCATTCCGGCCATAAGGGGAAAAGTCTCTGTTGCAATCCGGAATGCTCCGGATTATTCCGGGGTCCGGAATATTCCGGACCAATCCGGCCTGGTCGCATTTTTGGCAGAAAAACGGCTAGTTGAGTGAGGCCTATAAATAGGGCCTCCCTTTCTTCCCCAAGGGTTAGCTCTCTCCAGCATTGAAGACTCCATTAATTGAGCTCACCCACCAAGCTATATCTCCCTCCTCCTCCACCCAAACTTGTTGAAACTTTGAAGATTGGAGGAGGACCACCGGATCTACATCTTCACCAACCAGATTTCATTTCCCCTCTCATTCACTTGAGAGATCTATGCCTAGGGTTTCCTCATGTGGAGAACCTAGGCTTCTTGTTACTAGTGGTGATTCAAGAAGAGTTGGGAGCCCCCAATTAAGTTGTGGGTGTGTGCCCCAAGTGTTTGTAAAGGATTCGATCCCCGCCTCAAAGGGGTTCAATAGTGAGAGGTGAACTAGGCCTTCGTGGCGCAAGTTCATCGGAGAATAGGGTGAGGCCTTTGTGGCGTTGAGTAGGCCTTCGTGGCGAGCTCACACCCCTCCAACGAGACGTACTCCCTTAACAAGGAGGAACTCGGGAATACATCGTGTCTCCGTGTGCTTCCATTGGTTACCTCGTTCCTCACTCTTTACTCACTTGTACTTGTATCATTTATTATAGTACTTGTTGTATTAAGTGTTGTCCTAGTTGCATTAATTGCTTGCCTTGCCATATAGGTAAATTCACCATTAGTTTCACTATCTAGAGAATTTACCTTTGTGTCAAGCCGAAACCTTGTTAAAAATTAAAATTGGTCGTAGCAGCTATTCACCCCCCTCTTGGTGCCCATACTTTACTTTCAGTTTGGAGATTAGTTGAGAAGCCCAAAGATTGCCACAATGTTATTGGCACTAAGTGGATATTCAAGAAAAAATCAATATTAGCATGACATTGTTATAAGGAACAAGGCAAGATTGGCAGCTCAAGGTTACATTCAAGTTGAAGGCTTTGACTTTGATGAAACCTATGATCCCGTGGCTCGCCTTGAGTCCATCCATATCCTTCTTGCTTATGCATCTTCGCATAATTTAAAATTGCAACAAATGGATGTTAAAAGTGCTTTCTTGAATGGTCCACTAAAATAGGAGGTATATGTTAAGCAACCTCCGGGGTTCGAGAACCTCAACTTTCCTAACCATGTCTACAATCTCGATAAGGCGCTCTATGCACTTAAACAAGCACCATGTGCGTGGTATGAGCACCTTAGAGAGTTGTTGGATGATCGTTTTTGAACTTGGGAAGATCGAACCCACTCTCTTCACAAAGATAGTAAAGGGAGAGCTTTTCATATGCCAACTCTATGTGGACGATATCATCTTTGTCTCAACTAACCAAGTTTTTAATAATGAGTTCTCAAAGCTTATGACTGACAGGTTTGAGATGTCTATGATGGGTGAGCTTAAATTCTTCCTTGGTTTTGAGATAAGCAATTGGCTCGTGGGACTTTCGTTTCTCAAGCCAAGTATACCCAAGACATGATCAAGAGGTTTAACTTACAAAATGCAAAGATCAAGCCATCTCCTATGCAAGTCAAGTGCCACCTATCTCGTAACCCGAAGGGTAAAGATGTGGACAAAAAGTTGTATCATTATATGATTGGTTCTTTGTTTTACCTTTGTGCATCTAGGCCCGATATCGTTTTGAGTGTAGGTGTGTGTGCAAGGTATCAAGCGGCCCCTAAGGAAAGCCATTTAATGGCGGTCCATAGGATCTTTCGGTATTTGGTTCATACCCCAATGTTTGGTTTGTGGTACCCAAAGGGGGCACAATTTTCTCTCAAGGGCTACACGGATTCTAATTGGGCGGGTGATCAAGATGATAGGAAGTATACTTCCGGGGCTTGCCAATTTCTTGGTAGGTCTTTGATGAGTTGGTCTTCCAAGAAGCAAAATTGAATATATCTCTCCACCTCCGAAGCCGAGTATGTAGCCGCCGCAAGTGCTTGCACCCAATTCCTATGGATGAGGCAAACTCTCAAGGAATATGACGTTCATTTGGATAAGATGCCTCTTTTGTGTGACAATGAAAGTGCCATCAAGATCGCCTACAATCCCGTGCAACATACAAGAAAGAAGCATATTGAGATTCGCCATCATTTCATCCGAGACCATGTGGAAAGAGGGGATATTGCTCTATCTTATGTGCCCACCAAGGACAATCTTGCGGATATCTTCACGAAGCCACTTGACGATGCAAGACTCATGTTCTTGAGGAATGAACTAAATGTCATTGATTCTAGGAGTTTGACTTGAGGATCTTTCACACACCCCTATAGATGAAACATGTCTCGATTTAGGTGTAGGCATGGACATAGGGGGAGTGTTATCCTAACACATTGGGTTCTCCCTCCCCCCATTATGCCCATAGAAAAAAAATTCATTGTTATCTCTCTTTTTCTAATGTTGAATTGTGAGCTTCAATGTCGAGAATTGGCAATGTACCCAAGATATATCTTCGCAGTGACATACCATGATCTCTTACATGGTGGCTTAGGCCACCAACATCTTCTTTGAAGAGTTGGTTCTTATTTGGGCTTATTTTGACTTTTGAGAGTTTTATGGCCATTTTGGATGATGTACTCAAAAATTTGATGTTCAAATGATTTCTCGCTTTCTTTGAGTATAAGATTTCCTCCCTGCTATTGGTTTTATCTTCTAAGGCCAAACTTTGCAAATAAACAAGTTTCATTTGCTTCATACATGTCCTGTCTTTTTCCTTGGGATTTCTGGCGTGTGGTCCGGAGACTTCGGTCTGCCACACTGGAATCTCCGGCCTATCCGGAGACTCCGGTGTTCAACCGAAGACTCCGATGTGGGGTGTGGCAGTATAAAAAAAGGGGGGGGCTCGGGGAAGTTAGGGTTTTCATCCCACACTTCCCCCCGCCCCCAAACCGCTGCTGCGCCGCCGCGGACGCCAAGAACTCCTCTCCGGCCGGTTTCCACCGCCGGAATCCATCTCCCTCGACCCCCCTCGCCCCTCCGTGGGAGCCTCAATGGAAGACTTGGGTGGCAAGGGTACCCTCTCCCCCTCTTGTTTTTCTTGTTTTCTCTAGATCTTGTTCTAGATATTGGTTTTGGGAGAATGGTACCCTCTAATTGCTGTTAGAACCACCCTAGTATGTTTTCCACCTGTAGAAATCATCCAGAAACCAGTTAGAGTAGGTTGTGTTGAATTCATGTCTCAGATCTGGAATCAGTCCAGAGACTCCGGTCTTTCAGTCCGGATACTCCGGTTTTGGTTCGGAGACTACGGTCTGCCAGACCGGAGACTCCGGTGTGAATTCTCCAGAACCTATTCTATTGCATCTGTCTGATTTCTGCCTCCACATTGGGACATGTATGCTCACTATTGCTTTTCTCTCTGTTTTTTTGTGTTTGGCTGATTGTGTTTTCAGGGAAGAGGTCCAAGGCATCCACGTCAAATCCAAATGTCAAGCCAAGGAAGTCACGTGGTCAGTCTCGTGATTACCTCATCACCGATCCCAAAACTGGGAGGGTTGCTCAGAGGTGTACTTTGGCTGGTGAGCGTCGTCAAGAGGAAGCTCTTAACAGGGAAAGGCAACAAAGTCGTGAAATGGCAAAGAAGGCTAGGTATGACAGGATCACATCTGTTGCTTCCATGAGCAAGAGGGAGTACAGGATCATGAGGGCCAAGCCATTCTTCACTATGGCACGCACTGTTGAGAGTTCTTACTATTGGAGGAGGGAGTCTAAGCTCATCCAGAGGGAAATTTACTCCAAATTCAGGCAGCCCGTGTGTCCTTAGAATGTTCTTGACTTGGATGCTCTCGACAGTTCTGAGTACTTTGAGGAGGCCGTATGGATCACGAGGAAGCTTGGACTTGAGCATCTTGTTGGTATTCAGCAGAACTACAACGTTGCAGCAGTTCAACAGTTCTTTGCCACGGTCACTTTTGGTGAGGAGGAGGATGTTCCTCTTACTTGGATGACTGGGTCCGTACAGTGTGAGTCCTCCATGAGGAGGATGGCTGAGCTGCTTGGTTACCCTTGGGGTGACAATAGTGGCAAACATATGCATATCCATGGCGTGGAATACAATAAGAAAGGGATGGCTCCTATGTACGAGAAGATCTCAAGTACTGGCACCGCTAGGAATCTCAGGAGAGTGTACAACATATCTCTCTTCTCTTCCGCAACAACATTGCTCCCAGGGTGGGCAATGTGGATGCTATTCGTAGTGGTGTTGTCAACTTACTCTACCAGGCTTTCAAGTGTCACTCAGCAGGTCCATACTGTGAGGGGTTTGAGATTGACGTCATGCATTTCATCAAGGAGGAAATATACTCTGCTGTGATTGAGATCAAGAAGGTTCCAGTATATACTCCATATGTGATGATGCTTATTATTGATGAGGTTCCGGGTTTGGAGTGTGAGACTGTGCACGCAGCTGGTTCCCTTCAGGTTCTCTCTTCTCGCCGTGATGACACTGACACCCCCATGGGTGATGCTGAGGTTGCTCCTAGGTCTAGGAGGAAGAACGCATATCCTCCCTCTTGCCGTTCTAGCAAGGAGGAGACACAGGATGAGATGAAGAATTTGTCATGGTTTCAGCGCAACATTCTGTGCATGACAGTTGCAGTGCATAAGGAGAATCATGTGGCCTATAAGGAGAGGCGTGAGCTGAAGAAGATTTATCTCCAAGCTGCAGGACCACGCTGGGCTTGGAGCTCCTCCTCCTATTGGTACTCCTCCCACTACTCCTCCTAATCCTCCCACCGCGTCCGTGACTGCTTCCTATGAGAACTAGAACAGTGATCTTTTCCCATGGGGTGACTTCGAGGAGATTACCTCAGCTCCTTCCTCTTCGACCAACCGGGGCAAGGCCCATATGATTGAGGAAGAGGAGAATGTGGAGGAGCAAGCTGAGGAAGATGATGATGAGGATCTGGAGTTCTTTAATGATGGTTATGAGGAGGAAGAGGACACTGAAGATGATGGTGGAGAAGATAAGGACCGTGTCGATGACAAGGATGATGGTGACTATGAGGAGGATGACTGATGCCTTGCTCTCGTGCTAGCTCTTTGCCCTTTTTGGTGTCTCGATGCCAAAGGGGGAGAAGAAGCTGTCTTCTCGTTATCATAGTTGCTTTGATTTGATTTGCTTCGGAACACAAGTCTTTGAACTTCATATTCTTTTTTGACTTGTGTTCCCTTTATCTTAGTTGATTTGATTTCCTAGTAAACTAGATATTATGTGTGTGTGGTGAGACTACGTGGTGAAGCTATCTATCCTATTATGCTTTATATTGGTTTATCTATTGTCTCTATACATGTATGTATTTTGTTTACTAGTAGTTGATCTAGAGGGCATTGTTTGTAAAATATAGGGGGAGCTCACGACTTAAGTGTTCGTAAGCCCGTCTATCTTTTACAAACATAGCCTAGCTGTGATTTTATTGCAAATATGTATGTTGTCATCAAACACCAAAAAGGGGGAGATTTAAAGTGCAAACATGCTTAAATCATCTTGTTTTGGTGTTTGTTAACAATATGTATATCCTCAAGTGTGTTGATGTTTTTCAGGGCTTATAACTCATATTTACAATGGTTTAAGTGAGATACACAAAATGGCAAAGAGTTTGGTGTGCTGGATTTTCTTGTGTCACTCATTGTACTCATACCGGAGACTTACCGGAAACACAAGGAGTCTCCAGTCTAGGGATTGTTTGTGAAACCAGTCGTGGGGCACAAGTGGTGTCACCTCCTGGTGCCATACTGGAGACTTACCGGAATATGTCCGGAGTCTCCGGTCTGGTACTCATCTGCCAAGTTGCGCGCATGGTGTCACCTCCTGGTGCAACTCCGTAATATTACCCGAGACTGTCTGGAGTCTCCGGATTGGCTCTTGGTTGCGTGCCTCGCTGACCCCCAGAAAACCTCTGAGTGAAGACGAAGGCCCCTTTGATGTTTTACACCGGAGTCTCCGGCCCTGCACCTCGGAGTCTCCGGACTGGTACTCATGCTGAAGAACCAAGAGGTGCAGCAACTGGTGTCACCCCCTGGTGCTACTCCGGAGACTTACCGGAATGTGTCCGGAGTCTCCGTACTGGCGCCTCTGTGAAAAACTCAGACCGGAGTCTCCGGCCTTTACACCGGGGTCTCCGTGTGAGTTTGTCAGAATCGTCTCCAGCGGCTCCAAACTTTATGAGGGGTATAAATACCCCCTCCCCTCCACCTACCTCCAGCTAGCTCGTCCAGAATTGAAGTCCCCATTGCTAGAGCTCACCCACCTTGCTAGATCTCCCAATCCCTCCACCCAAAAGCCTTTATCTTTGGAGGATTGAAGGAGAAGGCCCCGATCTACGTCTTCGCCAACCGGATTTCATTTCCCCTCTCATTTGCTTGAGATATCTAGCCTAGGGTTTCCTCTTGTGGCGAACCTAGGCATCTTGCTACTCTTTGGTGTTTCAAGAAGTGTTGGGAGCCCCCAATTTGGTTGTGGGTGTGTGCCCCAAGTTTTTTGTAAAGGATTTGATTCCCGCCTCAAAGGGGGTCATTAGTGGAAGGTTAACTAGGCCTTTGTGGTGGAGTTCATCGGAGAATAGGGTGAGGCCTTTGTGGCGTTGAGTAGGCCTTCGTGGCAAGCTCACACCCCTCCAACGAGACGTAATCCCTTAACAAGGAGGAACTGGGGAATACATCGTGTCTCTGTGTGCTTCCTATCGGTTATCTCGTTCCCTTCTCTTTTACTTACTTGTACTTGTTTCATTTATTGTTGTACTAGTTGCATTAGTTGCTTTCCTTGTCATATAGGTAAATTCACCTTAGTTGCACTATCTAGAGAATTTACCTTTGTGTCAATCCTAAACTACGAGAAAAATTAAAATTGGTCGTAGCACCTATTCACCCCCCTCTAGGTGCCCATACTATACTTTCACCGGGCCTGCGGTGGCATGTGTCCGCAGGAGGCTAAGCGACGCTGGACCAACTGCTTCCGGTCCAGCCACGACACGTGATGAGACGATTTGTGGGAGGCCTTGGCAGCAACGACTCCCTACACCAAGACTAAGTGAAAGTGCATGGCACCGCATGTGTGGTTTTGTTAATTAATGACAATCCTTATGGACTAATGGTTGGTTTGGGATATCCTTATAGTTCATGTCCATAGGAAAAATAGTGCAGTTCATGTGTTGGACTCCAGAAATTTTAATTTGTGACCATTGTTATATTTAAGGTTTATACGAAGAACGGTCATATATAGAATTGTGCATATTTCAAGTGTTTTGAAGAAAGAATGACGTGATATTTCATGATTATCTTCAAGACATCATCATATGAAGAGAGAAGAAAAGATTCATGGTTGATCAATCAAGTGATCAACACACAAAGCTATAAGGTGTACCAAGTGGGATTATGTATCTCGTGGTACGGTAAGAAATTGACCATATAGATTTGTGACCTAACCCATGATAAGTGAGTGGGGCATTCTATGTGTGGTTAGGTATCTTTTCATGGGCATGCATCAAAAGAAAGATTTCATATAGCCCATGGTCTATGTGTCAAGCGGTGTTAGTCATAAAGCTTGACGTGGAAGCTCAAGTGAAGCATCTAGAAGAAATCCTATGCTTGATGCTTGCCACCCATTTGGAGATTGTTTCCTTTTGAAGATTTGCCGAAAAGAGTCTCTCCCAAAATGGTTTATGGGGGATCTAGTCTCTCCCATAATGGCGTAAGGGGGAGCAACTTGCAAGTCTTCAGCAAGCAGAGAATGTCCTAGCAAGGACGATCAAGAAAGAGGATGCAACTTGAGAGAGTCAAGATCGTCATCTTCTAGCTCAAGTGGAATGCTCAAGGCAAAGGTATGATCTATATAGGTTTCTGTTTTATCGGTGTCATGCCTTTGGGAGACCAGGTTATAGGATCGATAGTCGGACCATCAAGAGGGGCTCTCAAGTGAGTAACTTGATCGAATCATTATGGAGAGCTCAAACCTTTGCATACTTGAATATCATCTTTATGTTTTGTTAATTGGCTTTTATCCCCGTGGGGTTTTGGTGCTTGTTGTGATCTTCATGAAAAGCCTTGGTTTATCGAAAATAGATTTCGTAAGAAAAACATGTTGCGTTTTTTGTGGTGAAAATCTTACCGGTTTATCTTTTAGAAAGTTCCCACATATTCCCATGTGTGGTAATTTATCTATACTTTGATAAAGTTATCTTTCCAATAAAATTGGTTTCACCTCATTCGGACTCCATTTGCAAAAGTTATGGGGTTTCAGGTTTTGTTCAGTATGAAGGTTGATCCGCCTCAATGATTCAGAAGGTGACCGGAAATTTCAAATCAGAAATTTTGGTCCAATCGGAATATCTAGTTCTGAAGAGGCCTGCCGAAATGGCTGAGGACAAGAGAGTTTTTGGTCATGATGGGTGTCAGTAATTTCCGACTAGAAATTTACACACAACCGGAATTTCCGATCAGGGAAGAAGAGCTCGAGATTTTGGCTATGGACCAGAACCATTTTTGTGCTGAGGGCCTTCGGAAATTTCCAACCAGAATTTCCGGTTCAGACAAGCCACGAAGATCGAAGACCTAGAGTTGACCAAGCAACCTGAATTTCCGGTCCAATTTCTACACTCCAACGACTACTTTTTTGACGGGGTATAAATACCCCTCCTTCTTCCCTGAAAAAAGTAGCTTTGCCAAGCACGTTTCCCCCCTCTCTCTCCCACCATTGTTGACCTTGGAAAACTTTCCCCTCTCAATTCCTCCCTTGATTATTGCATATCTTTGAGGGATTCTAGAGAGGAGATCTAGATCTACATTTCCACTAATCTATCTCTCTTCTAAGTCAAGGGAACCTAGTTGATCTTTATCTTGGATTTCTTGGTGTTTATTTTCCTTTCTTATTCCTCTCTTATTACCTAATAAATATTTGTTGCTTTGATGGAATTTGAGAGTGAAGGATCTGAGCACTTGTGCTCTTGCCATTTGCATTGGTTGCAGCGGTTTGCTCTCTCCACGAGGATTCGTGGAAGTGAATGTTTGTGGACTTTTTACTCTTGGGTATTGGACCCTAGATGACTTGTGGTGTTCTTGGGAGACTCCAATTAAGTTGTGGATGCGTGCCTCAAGATTGAAGATTTCCAATAGTTGAAGGTGAACTAGGCTTTTGTGGCGAGGTTTATCGGAGAATATGATGAGGCCTTTGTGGCGTTGAGTAGGCCTATTGTGGTGAGATCACACCACTCCAACGAGATGTACTCCCCTCAAAAGGAGGAACTCGAGAATACATCATCGACTCCGTGTGCCTTAGTTATTTCTATACCCGAGCTATTTCGTTATGCAATTTACATTAATTGTGATAGTCTTCATGCTTGAAGTCATATATCTTGCTATCACCTTGTTACTTGTCTTTCTTAGCATAACTGTTGGTGCACATAGTTGAACCTATAATATTTAGGTTGTGTTCTTGTTAATTTAAGCACGTAGTTTATTTCGGATTTCAGCAGGGCTTAATCGGAATTTATTTAATTGCCTATTCACCCCCTCTAGATGACATAGTTGTCCATTCACTAAGGCCTCCTCATAAAGCCTTGGGGGGTACGCCAGAAACTTCATTCATGCCATTTTGTTCTCCGTCGCATGTCTACCTCCTCTTCTTCTTCATCCTCCACGCCGAAGAGCTTCCGTGCGCGCGCGAAGAATGAGGGGCTCGCGCCTATTCCTCGGCCGCCCGTCACTGTTACAACAGCGTGCCCCCGACTGATACCGCCATGGACTTCGTACTCGAAGATTCCCGCATCGGTTTGGGCCAAACCATGGAAAAAGCCCAGATCATGGTGGCCCTTTCCTCCAATGAATACGGAGCTTCCATCCTCCATGCGGGTACGACGGAGATGGATATCCTTTCTCCGTCGTCCTACCCCATCTTCTGTCGCGCCACTGTCACGGGATTGATCCGTCCTTTCTCCACCTTCTTCACTGCTGTCTTGTATGACTACTTGTCGTGGTAGGAAACGCGACATCAACATTGTGCTTAGAAATGGAGTTTAAGGAAGGGATGCAGGGCGCAATCATCGGTGTCCGTGCAGGATGGGTACCAAGCATGCAAGAGACACGACGTACCCAGGTTCGGGACCTCAGACTTGTGAGATCTTTACTCCTGCAAAGGTGGACTAGGAGGTGTGATATCGGGTGTGATAGTTGACGTTGGTAAACCCATAGAGAAAGGTTGTGAACAGTGTAGCGGAAAGTTTTCCCTCAGAAAATAAACCAAGGTTGAATCGACCAGTAGGAGGACAAGAAATCTTTGAAGGTTGATGCAGCTGAGGTGTCAGGGCGCACTACCGGTTCAGCCGCAACATGGAACCTACACAACACAATCAAATCACTTTTCCCCAACGAAGCAGTGAGGTTGTTAATCTCACCGGTTTTGCTAAACACAAAGAGGTTAAACATATTGTGTGGAAAACAATATGAGAACAGTATGAAAGTAGTGGCAGTAGTGTGAAAATAGCGGAAGCAGTGCGTATATTATCAGTATGAGAAAATGGACAGGGGTCCACAGTTCACTAGTGGTGTCTCTCCGTAAAAGATAAATAACATGTGTGGTGAACAAATTACAGCTGGGCAATTGATAGAAATGAAGGCTGCGTCTTAGTGCATATGCAAGGCATAAAGATTACTATGTGATTCATGTGGGCATTACAACAAGATACATAGACCGTCATCCAACTGCATCTATGACTAATAATCCACCCTCCAAATATTATCCGAACAAACGTTGGGTATTAAGTTGCAAGCAACAGATAATCGCAGTAAGCAAAGTGTGTAATGTAAACAATGTAAACGAAGTAAACATCGTTTTTTTCTCCCTAATGGCAACAAAACATCCTCCATCTGTCACGTTTCTGTCACTCGAGCACAAATGCAAAGGAGGCATGAACCCACTATCGAGCATAAATACTCCCTCTTGGAGTTACTAGCATCTACTTAGCCAGAGAATCTACTAATAACGGATATCATGCAAGATCATAAATAACATAAGCATGAAGATACCATGATAGGATGATAATCAGAAGACATATCATTGAACATTCATCTGATCCCAGCAAACACAGCATATAGCATTACATAAAGATGATCTCGATCATGTAGGGTAGCTCATGAGATCTAAACATGAGGCATGAAGTGGAGAAGACAACCATCTAGCTACTGCTATGGACCCATAGTCCAGGGATGAACTACTCACGCATCACTTTGGAGGAGGGCATGGTTGTGAAGACCCCTCAGGTGATGAATTTCCCTCCTGGCAGGGTGCCGGGGAGAGCTCCAGAACCATCCCGATCTCAGGATGACGATGACGGCGGCCTCGGGTGTTTCTCCAAAAAAAAGTGGTATATCTTTAGGGTTGTCGTATCGGGGGGAATAAATAGGAGAAAGGGCGATGGCGGTGGACGTCCGAGGGGCCCACACCACCCCCATGCGCGATCAGGGGGCTCCGCCCTATGGTGTGGCCCCCATGTGGCCCCTCTCCGGGTCTCTTCGGGACTCCATGGAACCTTAGGTATTTCTAAGACTTCCGGGCTTCGAATTTCCCAATCTGAGAATATTTCTAGAACAACTTTTCTGAAACTAAAAACAACAGAAAATAGGGAACTAGCTCTGTGGCATCTTGTCAACAGGTTAGTCCCGGAAATCAATAAAAATGGCATAAAGTGTATATCAAACATGTAGTAAATATCATGTAAACAACATAGAACATCATAAATTAAGGATACGTTTATGACGTATCAACATCCCCAAGCTTAGTTCCTACTTGTCCTCGAGTAGGTAAACGATAAAAACACATAATTTCTGAGGTGACATGCTACCAACATAAACTTGATCATCAATATTGTAAAAGCATATGTAAGCTGAGATCATAGTACATTAAACACAAGCATCATAGATAAAATTCTAGCAATAAAACATAACACTAACTTTGCATCATCAGAAGTAACACAAATAAAACATCATGAATAACAAGCATAAAGATAACATGGCAAAGTAATATTTCGCTTTGTCCTTAAGAGTGGGGCAAAAAATAAATGCCAGGACACCTTCAAAGTTTACGAGAAAGACTAGAACAAATAATTTGAGAACAAACAATAACACATCATGAATCAATTAATAATGTTTCCGGGACAAATGCACATTAAACTCAAAATGTCAACTATGCTCTCTCAACTGTGCATAAAGTTTGAAGATGGAGACTCAACATAAAAGTAAAAGAAAGGCCCTTTGCAGAGGGAAGCATGGATCACTGATGTGCTAGAACTTTAATTTTATTAAACAGAGGTATAGAATGTCGGACACTCCTCCCAACCATCTTACACAAACCATGGCTAACCGAATTCTCGGGTGCCCGCAAACAATCACATACCATGGAGGAGTGTCTATTTTTTTAGAGAGGTGTATGCTAATATCAATGACTGGTAAATATAAAATACAGTACGTCACATGCCAAATAGACTTGACAAGAGCGGTTCCCATTGAAGGACGCAACTGGTGTAGAAGGTCATCCCTCTTTCTCTTTTGTTTACACAATTATACTTTGACTGATAAATCAAGGGCAAAAATAGTGAAGATAATTTGTTTGTATTAATTTGGGGCTGGGCACCCTGCTGCCAGCTCTTCTATCAATTGGATAAGCGGATGAAGCCACTAGTCCAGGGTGTGAAAGTCCAATCAACAAGTGAGATAAAGATTCTCTATTTACGTCCTCATGAGCTAAAATAGGAACAAAAAACAGGAGTAATTTTGAAAGTTTTAAAGGTAACACATGAGCAACTTACTTTAGAGTGGCGGTTAAATACCACATGTAGATAGGTATGGTGGACACATTTGGCATAGTTTGGTTTTTGGGAGTTGGATGCATGGGTAGAGCTCATACTCAGTACAGGTGGAGGCTAGCAAAAGACTGGGAGCGACAAATCAAGAGAGCAATAATGGCCATAATCATGCATAGCGACAAAAACATAATTAATCAAAGCATAAGTGGTACCACAAGTTCAAAAACTAAATTATCATAGAGGCTATAGGTTATTGGTTTGTAGACATAAAAATGGTGTAAGCATGTGCCAAGTCCACAAAGTAAAACATTCAAATGAGAACACCACAAATTTATGCTTCAATATGTCAAGAACAACTCATGATTCTTTCAATGACACATTAAACATCCTCAGCTATTTGAGAAAAATCATGGTACAAAATAACCACTAGGCTTTAAAATTAAAATAACATCTAGCATGATATCAAAAAAGTCTAGCCACAGTCTATACAAGCTTTTATTCGCATCGTTATAAATTCTACCACATTGTAACACCCGGGGGTTTTACCAATTAGAAATTGATTGGTTTCTTTTTTTTTCCGCATCATGTCATGATGCATAGCATTGCATTTTTTCTAACCCTAAAAATTATTTGTTTCTAAACCCTATTTTTTTTATTGCTATAACAATCCTCTCCCTTTTGTTTTAGCAAAACCTTATTTGTCTTTTTTTCCACTCAAGAAATGTAATAACAAAAGGTTTTTTTTTACATAAGAGAAAAAAAAATGTTGGGAGGCAGCCGAACTGGGCCTAGCTAAGGCCCAGCCGGCCACCCACCTAGCAAACCCTAACTCTAAACACACACGTACACACCCAGACTCACACAACACACGCACACACCCAACGCACACCTGCACGCTCACGCACGCACACAGCGACCCACACAGACACAATGCACACCCCGCACACACGCGAGACGCAGGAGGGGATCGATCGGATCCCCTCGTCTCAAACCGAGCGCCGCCTGCCTCCTCTCCCCGACCTCGCTCGTCCCCTACCTCCGCCTCCCTCTCTCTGCTCCGCCCCTCCTCCGTCCCTCCATGGCCGCCGCCCGCCGCCCGTTCCCTCCTTCCTCCATCCCCTCACCGTTCCGGCCGACGGCGGCCGGCGCCGCCGCTGCTCTCCTTCTCCTGCGCGGACGGCCGCCGAGCCCAACGCCGCCCCCTCTTCACCTCCTCCACGGGACCCTAGTCATGGAGGACGACTTCTCGCGCACGGTGGAGGATGGCCTCAAGCTCTCCAAGCGGCTCGTCCTCCCGGGCGGCGCCGCGCCGCCGAGGCCGCCTGTGGGGATGGACCGGTACGGTGCACCGGACGCCACGTCTCTGCTGCCCGTGGCGCCCATGGCGTACGCGGTCGTCACGGACCCCGCCGCGGCCGACAGCCCCGAAGTGCCCAGCTACCAGCCGCACGTCTACGGCCGCCTCAACCCGCCCGCGCTCATCCCGCTCCAGATGCGGGAGGTCGACCTGCGGGTCGACTGCGCCGCGGGGTGCGACACAGCCGAGGTCACGCTGCGCGCGCGCTGGTGGGTGCACTGCCTCACGCGCAGCCGCGAATGTGACTGCCGCGTGGTCGTGCCCATGGGAGAGGAGGTGTTCGACAAAAATCCCGCAAGAGAATTGGTGCGTCGCGGGCACCCATCTGTGCATGTGCTTCTTTTGTTGTGGCCGGGGCCTTCGTGCCCTGTGGGTTCAGCGTCCATGTGGCCCCGACAAAAAAAATTCCCGGCGACAAGTTCGACACCGACCGGTACCGCATCGACAAGATCATCGCCAACAAGTACCGCCACCCCGAGGACCTCGGACCAAACCTCGACCACGACTACTCCCCCGACGAACCGTGAACGACTACATCGCCTTTGTCATGTCCATTTTGCGTTGGCTGCCTTCGTGCGCGCCCGAAGACCGGGACCGTCACGATCACCTCCGACCCCGAAGACGATGCGGTAGCGGCTCGCCCACGACTACTACGACTACACCGGCTCCGGACGTTGAACGACTACGTCGACGACGATGATCGTGTGGTTTGAGAACGAACGTCTACTTCCCCTTCGGACCCCGATGAAAAGATCGACCACGACCACCGATGACGTGAACGACTACCTCGGCTACGGAACGAGAATGACTACGTCGACTACTTCCACGACATCGACGACTTTGTCTACTTCCATTCAACATCTTCTTCCTCCATGTTCCGAAGTTTCCGGCGTTGACCCCGGCGATCCTCCTTCCAACGTGCGAACCCAAACCCCAACCCTATACCCTATATGCCCTATTTTCTATAACATATCAACTATAATTAAAATGTCATCTCATTCATGTGTTGCATTGCATTTTTGTGGGTAAATAAATAACTCGAACCTCCTAAATTAAATGTTCGGCTTCCGGCTAAATTTAAATTGATTTAATTGCATAACTCATAACTAATTCATTTCAACTCCAAATTTGAAAAGTAAAAGATGTTTTCAAATCAAAATTCTCTAAACTTTGCAAATATCAACTTTGTTTTATGTTTTGAATAAATTAAATTGCTGAAAACAACTATTTCTTAATTAATGCATTAAAATTGCTAATTTTGATAACTTGCTCATTTTAATTCCAAATCCAACAAATAAAATATGTGTTCATACGAGAAAAATGCACTTAATCTGTTCATGCCATCCATGTTCATGTTTGCACCTTGCATGTTGCATTTGTAGTAGTGTTATGTATGTTCACCTATTAAATAAATATGGAATATGTTGGGGTATTTAATTCAATTGTTGCCCTATTCCATTTAATATTGCTTAACTCACCTATTTACTGTTTTCCATGCTAAACAACATTTAATATTGATGGTTAGATAAACAACTCGAACCATAATTATTGTGTCCGGACTCCGGGTCCGATTAAATTGTCTAAATTGCATTTCTGCGTTGCATCCCGCATGTCATGCATATAAAATAGGATCATGCTGGATCTTTTGCCGTAGTAGTAATTGTTGCATCCTGTGTTCGTTCGAGGTTCGTTGCTTCTTCGCGGATAGGACGTCGAGATGATGTGAGCAACGACAAGTTCTGCGGAATGAACCTCTACTTGCTGGATCTCAGGCAAGTATACTCACTTGCTGCCAAATGGCTGCCTTTCATCACTTGTTACCGATTCTTTCCGTTGCTCTTATTCTAGCCTGTTGTTTCGATGCTTGT